>OY735237.1:39356497-39368997 GCA_963457665.1 Thysanoteuthis rhombus | reverse complement strand
ACTGTGTGGCAGAAATAGTGTGCATCTTTAGGCATGATAATTTTAAAGGGGGCAAATTCTGAGATTTTAAAAAAGAGGCAGGCTAAAGGGAAAGCCCATTGGTATCCCTAATATTTATTTAAAAAATCTGTTGTTAAAAGAAAAGAAACATTGGTGCGTGAAGAGTATATTTGTGGATAGTGGTGGTGGAATCTTAAAATATCTGAGGTAGGATAGATATTTTTGATGAGGATGTTGGTTTAGAAATATTTGATATCTCGACTGGCCATCAGTTTGCCGTTGATGTAAGGTTGTTACTTAGTTGATAAAGTTACCTAAATTTCTAATATTTGAAGGGCTGATAATATCTGATGGAGGGGTTGGAACTTTTGCAGTAGCCCCTGGTTATTTTGTGGGGAGCACTGGTAAAATCACATGTGATAGATCTCATGAGGACGTTGCTTTTGAGGATTATTGGTAAATCGTAGTGTGGGGAGTCTGGGGTGATATTCAATGAATGATGTCAGGGATTATATATATATATATATATATATATATATATATATATATATATATATATATATATATATATATATGTATACATATATATATATATATTTATATACATATATATATATATATATATATATATATATATATATATATATATATATATATATGTATATATATATATTGGAGTGAAGGATTAGCTATGCAAACAGTTTCATCGATAACGAATATAGCAAATACACTACTTCATCATATCTTAAGCTCTATCTTAACTCAGCTTAAAGTTTAATGTTGAATATATTACGAACTTTACGAAATAAGCCCATTCACACATAGGATATTGTATCATATCACATTGTATTCTTGATTTGTATGTACATATATAAATAATAGATGAAAGGGTGGTGGTGTTTTATCAACACTGCTTGGGAGCCATGTTAATAATACTGTTTTGTTTTTCAAATCCCCAAAGCGATTACATGGTAAACACCTGATAATCTCAACAAGAATAATTCCCATATAGAACCATTATATAAAATTCTGTGTAAAACATGAAAAATATTGGAAAAACGTCTGAATTACATTAACAGATATTCGGAAATAATTGACTGAAATGACAAAATTTTGGAAATCATTTTTCAATATATTTGGCGTTTAAAGCTGTAAAGCTTTCCAGACTATCTTGGCGATATACAGTGGTGGCCTACAGTGATGTCCACCCTAGGTAATTACAGCTTTAGCCATTCATTTGAAGCCTTAGTTTCCCTCGGCTGGACTTCCCTATCGACCGCCATTTTATTTCTACATGAAATTACGGAAAGGGATTGAAAGCAAGAAATCAAAACAAAACAAAAAAAAACTGCTGAAATATTCAATTCGTTTTGAAGTGATTTATTGTCACTGAATGACCTCTAATAATGGCTTCCGTCCTGTCTCTACTGATAATGGAACACCCACTGTGGCACTTTCTTGAGCGAAGTGTTTGAAGACCCCTGGATGTCCAGTCGTCAGAATCTCCCTCTCGTCTCATTGATGTAGACCAGAGAAGAAAATAAAGCGATACATTTGGCGTAAGCTTAGCTACACGAGCTGCTGGGAGGACATCAAATTGAGTGTCAACCTATCTTAAGGAAATCCACACTCTATGGTTTAGAATCAGAGCTGTCCTTCCCCTAGACTGGTTTCCTTCCTAAGGCTTGAGGGTCAAATCTGACCTCCTATTCCACCCATAGCTAGAGAAGGAGACATGAATCCAATCCAAGGCCTTGGTGTGAAGTGAACATAGACAGACCAGATCAGAGCTTGAACTTGGTCACCAATTTCATTCTCCGAGCCAGGACCAACGAATTCGGCAAAAGATCAAGTGACGACAAATCTCTTAAATACTCCCACACTCTTTTCGTAATTTTAGTTTCATCAGCACTGTTCCAAGCACGCTGATAATGATGGGCACAACTGTCGTCTTCATTTTCCTCAACCATCACCAACATTTTACTACCACCATCAAAGGACTCTGGTGGTGCTGTTACAGTAAGATTTTGAAACTAATGGTTTCGTAATATCACTCAACATTTCAGCTGTACATACACTATGAATACTGAATCAGATTGAACTTAAAATATTTCACCCTGATTTCGAAAGAAGGAATTTCATGAAATTACTGAAATGTTCTTACAATATTTTTTACAAAAATCTTCGGTATTCAACGAAATAACTAGTTTCATAATCTTCATCAGCCTTTTAGCGTCTGTCGTTGGACCAAAACCTTCCCTGAGATTCGTCAGACCTCTCTATCATGAAGATCCAGTCTTTTCTCTAATATACTGTCTCATGACCAATCTAAGAGCATGATTCTCTCATGTGAGCGTCGCATGGTTCTCAGTTTGATGGTCGATCTTTTGGTTAGATTCCATGTTTAAGCACCATAAGTGACTATCAGGAGGATACACTGGTTGTATACTCTTCTTTTCAGGACTACTCGTATTTTTGTGTCATCGAAAGTCGAGCCTGCCCGACGGAAAGCTTTCCAGGCTAGTGTGATTCCTCACTTGATGTAGTGGTCTACTTTCTCCAGCTCTGCATTTTCGATTTCGATCATTGTGTGTTTTTCACCAACATATTTGTTGTAAATGACATGATGAAGAACAACAACAAAACAACAATGAATCCAACAACAACAAATCAACAACAACAACAAGAGGCCGAGCAACAATTATCGCTGTTACTAACAAACCAACATTGAATAGTATGGCCCTATATTCCCTAAAAGTTAATTTTCTCGTAGTTGCTGGTCTTTAAATATATTTTACGCCGAATCGGAAGAATTAGCAAATTGGCGGAATTTACTCATTGATCACATTTTGGTTCCATAAACTTTGGATTGTAAAAAACAGTTGATTTTTATCCTTGTTTTGATTGATTAAGCTTTTGATTGAATTGAAACTATGTATTTATTTTTTGTAAGAAGTTAAATTACGTAAACTTCATATTACATCAGTCGCATTATAGTGATTAAATAAACTTTTAATTAAATCAAAAAGACGTATTTATTTAATTTTTGTAAAAAAAGGGTTGAAAATTCTCCAATTTGGTATTCTCCCCGATTCGGTGTAAAATCCAAATAGTCTATAATGTAGGAATTAGGTGAACTATGGGGGGGGGGGGTGAATAGTCAGAAGTGGTTTCATTTAATACAATATTCTAAGAGGATTTACGCAATCAACTAAATGAGGTCATAACAGGCCAGCAGGGAGGATAAGGGTTAATACAAGGATATTAATCCACTGACAATTGGGTTAATCGATCACACAAGCAAATTGATTTTTTCATTTCTTATCGCTCGCAGCCTGGCTAGTTAGAGGCTTTGGGGTGGGGTGAGGTTATCCGTTTGCGTTATTAAGCATTGTGTAGGGATCGGTCTCCTCCTTACGAGGATTAACAGGTGGTTCTCCAGATGATCCTTACCTGCTTTCGGCACCTAGTATTCCCTAATGGTCACCCATTCAGGAGCTGACAAGGCTTGACGTTGCTTAACTTCGGTGATCGTACGATAACCAGTGTGTCAAACGTGATTTGACCGTAACACGAACAAAATTCATGAGCACAAACGAGAATCTGTCCCTGAACATAGAATGTCAAATACACTGGGACTTTGAGATAAAAACAGACGACTCCGCCCCCCCCCAAAAAAAAAAAATTTGGACCCTATCACTTTGAATAAAGAAAAAGGGACAGGTGTAGTTATTTACTCGATAGAAACCATCACATAACCGACGTCTATGATAGCATACCGGGTTGGGAGTGATCAATTAATACATAGGGAAAAAAGGGTGATAGGTTACTCACTTTTTGTTGGTTCACTAAAAAGTTCGAATTTTCGAAAAACAAAAAAAAAACAGGCGTGAATGCTACCACTCATAAAATAAGCTTTAACTTACAATGTGTGGGGGGAGGGGATTGAAAAGACAATTAAAAGCAAATAGATTTTTTCCAAGATATGATAGGTGAATAATTACACTTTCAGCCCCCCCCCTAACTCCGCTGGTGTGGCTTGTAGGTGAACAAATTCATACATAGCCAGCCTGTCAGAATCACTTAAAAACTGAAGAAATCTACGTTGATTATGTTGACATATTTGGTTGATGATTTATAAAAAAGTGAAACATCTGGACCCTTCCAGAAAACTACATTGATTGAGGAAAATGAAGACGACAGTTGTGCCCATCATTATCAGCGTGCTTGGAACAGTTCTGATGAAACTAAAATTACGAGAAGAGTGTGGGAGTATTTAAGAGATTTGTTGTCACTTGATCTTCAGCCGAATTCGTTTTATATTAGACCAGGAGCCAGTGTACAATAAAGTGGAGCCAGCAGCATATGTTATAAAGGGGTCTTAAATTATAAAAACAATATACATTTGCTAGACAACCAGATAATATGACGAACATGTCAGGTTAGTCACTTGATAGAAACAGTCATGTGATCAACATCTTTTCGCAGCATGTCATGCTGGGGGTGATCAATTAGAAAAATTGGAAAAAGGGGTAATCAATGAATGAGTTATCAAGAAACAAGCAGGTTCAAACTAAGGGATCAATTTAGCAGAAAATTACATCGCAGATTGAATTCCCCACCCCCAAAATTCATTTAGGAGGGAATTTTCGAAAAAAAATCTCCGAGACATAATGAGTAAATACTTAAATTTCAGCCCTCTAGGCCCATTGGTGCAGCCTGTGTGCGTAATACATACATGCATGGATAATCAACCTGCAGAAGGGACTTGAAAACTGAAGAAACCTATAATGACAGTATTAGTGACAGTTTTGATTAACGGCTTCTGATATGCCTGACATTACAGTAATAGCATCGCATCCAATATATATTTTGTTCTTTGTGTAGTAGCTATGACTTCAGTTTCAAATAATTTCGAATTTATGCGTTGTATATGAATCACATAGATACCAAACACTTTAATTACCGTATTGAAATGATATTAGGAAGTTCTGAAGGTAATTTCGTATTTTCTTGTTTGGAAAGTGAATACGTATTTTCATATCACAACCGCCGCTTTTAAACCTTTTAAATCATAGTTGGCATTTACGAGCCTTCACTGCATCAGGATACACTTCACAAATGTCTCTCTTTACTTAAGTAGTACTTTTAACCTTTCGAAATTTATGTAATAAGCAATGGTGAATGCTCTTCAAGATCTTTTTCCTCTATAGGGTTGAACTTTACAATACACTATAAACGACATGGATAGAAGAGATGATTAATTAAATCCAGACGTCGTTTTGTACCATCTGACTCTGGTCTTCCCTTAGTAGGTTTGCTTAGAATGTATTCCAGTAAAATATTTAATTACATTCCCAACGCGTAAATGCATTATTAATTTCCGAAGACCCCAATATGAGGGGCGATAATTGGCTAAGATTACTAACCCTAAATACCAAGCCGTTCATAAAAGTTTATGGCTGTATATTACTATAGTAGTAGAGGTGCAGAATCATTGAATCAGAATTGATCGTTTGTAAGCATTTAGCGCGGGGCCTTTGAAGATGTGGGGACTGTACCAAATGGTACTTTTACTCCATAGTTAATCCGATACTTCCTTCAGTTACATCGTGAAGAAAATTGAAAGTGAAGAATCAGTAGACAGCTGACATCATGAACGAGGAATCAAAAGCAGACGAAAAGGAGTGATCATCAATCATGAATTCAAAACCAACACAGGTCTTGTTAGTCACTCAATAGAAACCGTCACAACACAAATATCTTTTGGCAGCATGCAGTGTTGGGGATGATCAATTAAAAAATAGGAAAAGGGTGATAAATGAATAAGTTACTTCTCTCGCTTTCCGTTGGGCCTTGGCCACTAAAAAAAGTTGAATTTCCAAGAAACAAGCATGAATGCAAACTACAGATCAATTTAGCATAAATTTACATTTCAATCTGAATTTTCCTCTAAATACGTTTTAGGAATGTCCAAAAGAACAAAAAAAGAGACTTTTTAAGCATAACAACGAGTACATTTTAAAACTTTCAGTGCGCTAGCTCCATTGGTGTACGTTTGATGTATACATAACCAGCCAGGCAGACCAGCTTAAAAACTGAAGAAACCTACGTTGACAGTTTTGGTTGATGGTTTCTAAAAAGATGCTAAAATAACCACCCTAACGGAGAAAGAAAAAGAACAAGATCGATGCGGGGAAAGGTATTAAAAATATTACCATCTCTAAGGAGCAACTCGTGGAGAAATCCAGAATAGAGAATGTCAATAAACATATCTAAACATACAGTATAATAGAGCTGAATGATCTGATGTAGGTAGGCATATATGTGATTTACTTGAGAAGTAGAGCACGAATGTGCGTAATTCTGAAAGGACGTGGAAAAGTACAAAATAGCCGTTTTAGAATTCAGGAACATTAAAGTCAAATTCTTATCTGAACAGTGTTAGGCAGGGTGTATTAGTTATTGTTTATGATATGGTCGGTCTATTTTTTTCATCTACATGTTCATTTATTCACAACGCTTCGGCTGCATACCCCTCGGCTATCGTCGGGTATTCCCAGTTCCAGAATGTAGAATCACTTCCTAGAATACATACTGGCATTAAACTGGACATGTCTCATCTGTTTTTTGTATTTATATTCCTATGTATCAGTATCGTGTTTCGGTGTCAAATTCCGATTATATTCACTTTCATTGGGTGAAACATCAACCGAGAAAAACATGATTAGAAATTGTGTTTATAATATTCCTGGCATCTGTGGCAGATATAATAGAGGCGAGGGTTGCAGGCCTGTAAAAATAAGAATCAAAGACAAAACATTCAAATCTGGCATGGTAGACCATATATAGAGGGAGCAAGTGAACACAGGCCATTATGGGATGTAGTTTGATTCAAGATGGGGAGAACTATTAGTGAATACAGTGTCTCAAGGAAGTGACCCACGTTCTTTGTTCACTCGAACTAATTAGCCAACCGAGTATCGATATAAATAGCATCTGGGAACCTCTTATCAAAAAGGCCATTTCTGAAAAAGCAGATAGGTCATACACAATAACCAAAGTCATATATATCGAATAAGTTGGGCGGCACTCTAGTTTTCGAAATGATTGTGCGTAATGACATCGATGTCATTATTACATCAGAACTTGATATACAAAGTTTTTGAATCGTAGCTAAAACAAGAAATGCGAGATTATTCACCACGAAAGAGAATTAATGAAATGCATTATTTTATATAGATTAATGGCTTAATAGATTTAAAAGATTAAGAATTTCGTTTAGAGTTCAAAATCCTGTCTAGATTAGATAATTTCGATTAATGACTCGATCATTTGTCATTATTCCATGGGTGATTCACTCAAAATTTCACCAAGCACTAATCATGAACTTTTTCTGAATCTTCCTAATGTTGTCAAATATTCTGTAGAGTGTCCACTCTCCAGTAATTGTTACTAATTGTCAGGCTTTCGTAAGTAAACACTCTTCTCATGGCATGTCATTATATGTTTGAAAATATCCCGGTAACCTTTGCTTGGACGTACTTAAACCAATAGAAGTGTTTTACCAATGAACCAGCATAGAGAGGCTACAAAAGTCATACATTGGCCTAAAAAATCATACCGAGGCTCCAAGAAGTTGTTTTTTTTTATTATTAAAAAGTGTTATTAAAGTGTTATTCATCAGATATTAATGCAATAATGAAATTAGACTGACATATTTATTCTTTATCAGATTGCACACTATGAACTCGTCCAAGTACGGCATCTGACGAACAAACCTGATAAAGACATTGTTGTCAATACAGCACCCATTTCTGATGGATATGTAGTTTAATTATACTTTTGAAAGATTATGTTTTTAGAGCCTATTTTAATTTCGAGGTCCCTCTTCGCTGGTTAAACACTACTATAGGTTTATTTACGTCAAAGCAAAGATTAGCAGAAAACGTATACTCAGTGGATTTTTATGAAGAGTTTTGTAACTAGACATTGTGCTTGCACTTCTGAAAGTTCACAGGGGAGATCCCCGTATGTTTTCAAAGCTTATACATGCAATGCTTTGTAGTTGGATTATGGGACATTTCGATGATCGTAACCCTCTTGAAAGTTTTCAAGTGCTGGTAGTTAGGTTCTCATCTAGCTAACATTTTAAACCATTATAATCGAGAACTGATGGTCGTCCACTTGAGGACTTTATTTCAAGGGTCAAATCACCAACCTTAAAACGTTTAGATCAGATTCAGAGAGCATCACAGCGCTGCTGTAACAGACGAGGACGATATGAAAGATGGGTGGAGAACTGGGGAGACTTGCTTTCACTCAGCCTACAGCGATAAACACTAGGCAACTGGTGTGAAACCGTAATCCACAGCACTGTGTGAAGAGAAGGGCTGGAGACTTGTAGTGACTTGCTGACACTCAGTTCCCAGCGGTGACCAACGGGCAACTGGTGTGAAAATGCAAATAATAATATTAATAATAATGATAATAATAATAATAATAATAATAATAATAATAATAATAATAATAATAATAATAATAATAATAATAATGATGATGATGATGATGATGAGGAGGAGGAGGAGGAGGAGGAGGAGGAGAAGAAGGAGGAAAAACTGTGTTAAAATTACATAGATTTGCAATTTCTAAGTAATTAAAATACAAGACTTCTGTTATATCCCTAAATTTCAAAGCTACATTGAAGAGAGCATGTGATTCCTATCAGTGAACGGTGGTGGTTGGTCGTTCAGTAGAAACCGTCACACGACCAACGTCTTTTGGCAGCATGCATGCAGTTTGGGGGCAATCAATTAAAAAAGGGATGATCATTGTGTAAGTTACTTCTTTTGACTTTAGTTGGGAGGTGATTACAAAAATAAAGCAACTGTGAATACAAAATGGACACAATGATGTGACCAATCTAGCATTGTGAATTGATCTCTTTCGCAAAACTTTTTCATTTCGGGGAAGTTCAAAAACAAAAAAACAACGATTTTTTCAAACATAACAAGGGGGAAATATTCAAATTTTCAGCGCTCTTGCTCATTAGCGCGGCTTGTACGTGCAGCACATAGATAGCCATCCAGTCATCCAGCTTGAAAATTCAAGAAACCTATGTTGAAGTTGATAGTTTCTGATGATGATAATGTAAGTGTTCTAATTAGATGTATGCCCCCATACTGTCCCTACAGATAATGGAACGTCCCTTCCAGAGTACATGCGTGGACGAAGCGCATAGAGATTCTGGGATGCTCAGTCATCAGAATTCTCCATTCAGCTCTGCTGGAAAGCTGAGTACGGTACGTCTGGCATCAGCTTGGTTTCAGCGTCAGACCGCTTTAGGGGGGCTCCACTCCAAGGTTTTGAAATAAGGGCAATCATTTTTCTAGACTGGTTGCCTTCTAAATGGCTAGAGAACCCAATCAGGGCTGCTGTTATAACCACATAGTTTTTTATGCAAAGTAAAATTAACAGTACCTACTGGAGGCTGATCTCGAGGCGCCGATCCCATTGTCCACTCCGTTACCGACTAAGCCAATGTCGTTTCCAAACAAAGTTATGACGTTTGCAATATATCATGTTCTTTTTATGATTCTTTCTGATGCCATTTTTATTTATTGCTACCTTTCACGTTACAAGATGGCGGTCGCTCTAGCTGCATGATTAGAGTTTGTTATGGGTTGTGTCTTTAGGGGTTAATGTTAGGGTAAGTATTTTTAGGGTTATTGTTGGAGTTTCTGCCATCTGCTTCTTTGACGATTCTACAGCTGGAGCAGCGGCCATTTTGAAGAGGGAAAATCATTTCTCCATTTCTTTGGTTTGCACCATCGAATAAAGAAACCAGGAAAAATCTCTCTTTCCCTTATGAAGGTTGCTTTATACACCTGAAGAAGGCAGAAAGAATCTACTCAATTGTTGTGTTAACAACACAAGCAAAAGGAAAAATATTAACGGTCCGAAAAAGTCTTCGAATGTTTATAACTCTTTTTAAAACTACAGACATCATCTTGGGAGACGACATTATAAAATAATGAGATGCATTTTGTCAAACCTTTTTATATTCCAATGTAAATAGAAAATAGTTTTGTATTTGAAGTCTACTTTGAATGAATATATCATGGTTCTCCGCTCATTAAGGATTATACTTTTCATAAAACAAAAGAAAGCATTTTTCTAGACATAATAAGCAATAAAACGTTTATATTTTCAGCTAAGTACCATTGGTGTGGCCCGTGTGCAAAAACATAAATGAATGCAAACATACATACACAGCTAGCCAGACAGGCCCCCCTTGAAATTGAAGAAATCTATATAACATTATACCTGAAGAAAGCCGAAGAATGAAACAGCCAGAACGTCGTGTGTGCAACACAAGTAACAAGCAACGGATTCAATTGTCCGAAGAACTCTTTGAATGTCAATGACTCTCCTTAAAAAACATAGACAGTTAGTTTGCCTTCCCTTATCTTCATAAACAAAATGATTCTCCCCAACGGTCGAGACTTTAAAACAGTCTGTGTAAACATATATAATTTACAAAAAGCTGATCGTTCAGGAATGTTTTTGCCTTGCAGACAGACACTGATATAGACAATCAGTCACGGAGAAAATGCATTTTATTTATAAAGTTCATTAATGTTCTCGTTTATCTAAGGTACAGAATTGTAAACACAACTTCCTGCCATAAGCTATTATCGAAAGATGCGAGACATCGTCTTCTTTTTTGCTATCGTTTTTTGTTGTTTTTGTGTGTGTGTGTTTTATATTTCAGTCTTCTGTGTTACAGACAGCTATAACCGAATAAACGGAAAGCGGTTCTAATATATGGTTGATTGCTTTCGAGATATCTTTTTTTTTTTTAAAAAAAAGAAAAAGAAAATAAAGGAGTTGAATGAAGCATTGCTTCTTTCGTGTTGTGTTGCTGACAACATGATCACGTGATGTGCTCCATTATTACATGAGACCAGCAGCAGGAAGCGGGCGTCATTTGTAGAATTGATGCCAATGGTGTGGGCGATGCGACATAGTTTAGAGAAATGTCTGGCACTTTTATTGGCACCGTCTTAGACAATGGTTGCATTCGAGAAATTGATTCTACAGCACTTTTTCTCTGTGATTCTTGACGTATATACACATATATATATATATATGTACGTCAAAAATCACATATATTTATGCATATATATATATTTGTCTATGCATTTTGTACATTTTATATATATATATATATATATATATATATATATATATATATATATATATATATATGTGTGTGTGTGTGTGTGTGTATTCTAATAACAATACGATTGTGATAAAAGTGCACAATTTTCGAAAAAATGGAGCTAGTGCAATAATACTCATGTAATCTGCATCACAAATTTGTTCCTAGTCTCTTTTCGATTTTGAAGATATTAATGAAGAGTCATGAAACTGGTTTCTAGAGAGGATTCCAAAAGTGTATATATATATATATATATATATATATATATATATATATATATATATATGTGTGTGTGTGTGTGTGTGTGTGTGTGTCTATATAACAAGCATATTGCCTTTCATAAATGACTGCAGTAGGCACGAAATGTTAACATTCATAGCGTATATATTCTTGTAATTCTTACATATATAGATAGATAGATAGATAGATATGCATTGTAATATTATTCTATATAAAATAACAAACTACATGTATGACATAAGCTATATATTAAAATCATAGCTAAAAGGGAGTTACACTGCTGTGGGGCCATGTCAATACAACTATTTTGTTTTTTGAATCCCCAAAATGATTACATGGTCAACACCTGATAATCCCCAAAGGAAAAAATTTACACATAATAGTACAATAACAAAGTATGTGTAAAACAAAACAAAACAAAACACTGAAGAAAATTGTATAAATTTCATTGACAGGTATTGGGAAATAAGAGACTAAAATGACACAAAAAAGTTTGGGAAGAATTTCTTTTTTAATGTGTTCTATTAAAAGCTGTGGAGCTTTCTGGACTATATATGTATATATGTGTGCGTGTGTGTGTGTGTGTATGTGTGTGTGTGTGTGTGTTCCTAATGGTTTTGACATGGTCTGAAGTTTACAGCAGCGTGAAATACAGATTCACCATCTCTCTCTCTCTATCTCTCTCTCTGCCTATTCATGTTATATTTATTTTCTAATTATAACGAAATCTCTACATAGACGGATCTAGTTAGTCACTCAATAAAAAACGTCACATGGGATTAAAGCGAAAATGCATGAAACATAATAACGTTTAGAATAGTACCCGTAAAAAATGACGAGATTATTCATGTAGGGATGAATTATACAACTACGTGGTTAGTCATTCAATAGAAACTATCATGTGGCAAACGTCTTTGGGCAGAAGGCTGTGTTGAGGGTGTAAGGTCAGAACATCAGAAGAAGGGGTGATAAATAAATAAACCATATCTCTCGTCTTTTGTTGGGTGGTGATCGCAAAAAGTCTGATATTTTTAAA
>OY735237.1:39251497-39351497 GCA_963457665.1 Thysanoteuthis rhombus | reverse complement strand
GACTGAAGTAGAAATTTTTTTTATTTTCCTCCCAAAGTTTGTGGTAAATATATAGTTACAGCGTTCCGTCTCTTACGAGACATTCCCAAAGGAGTATGAACGACCGGTGACGAGGTATCGGTTCCTGTTGCATTTGTCGGCTTGGTGACCCTTTCAAGTCTTAAATTTGGTCGAGACCAGGACTTAATTCTTGCTAGTTTTTATGATCGCCCATTTGACGGGGGTCGGGGTCAACCGAAGGAAGACCAATCACACAGCTTAGAAAGTACTCAAATAGCTGCCGAGTGCATAGAAAAATTTGTCCTTATTAAGATTTTTCCACAGAATTTACTTTGTTCATACCGGGAATTGAACACAGGGCCTTCTACGTGTGAGGCAGACGTGCTAATCATTACACTATCAGAGCAGACAGAGTTCGTGGTAAAGAGCTGTATAATTTTGTATTTGGTCAGTAAACTCAAACCAGTTAAAAAAACAAAGCATCAAAGGCAGTTAATCAACCCAGATGCTTTGTAGAATCTAAATATCTGATCCAAAAGAGCTGATTCTATCAAAACCATTCACTTGTTCAGTGGGTGGATTTTATAGCCTAACGTTTCCTCCAGTTCAAATTATAATTTGTTCTTTGATTTTGCAGAATCAGCTGATCCATCCATGTAACCAGTTTTGATCGAAAGGCAAGATTCATTTCCCTGTAGCACCAGTTGAGCCAGCCATGTGACTAGTCTTAAATCGAAAAAGCTAGATTCATGTTCCTACAGCATCATTTGATCCATACATGTAGCCATTCTTACGACGGAAGAATAGATTCGTTTCCTCGCAGCATCGGTTGAACATCCATGTAATTAGTCTTGAATAGAAAAAGGCAAGATTTATTTACTTTTTGCATTAGTTTAGACATACATGAAGCCAGGACCAAATCGAAAAAATTGATTAATTCCCTGCTGCATCAGATGAGCTCTCAATATAACCTGGCTTGAATTTTTAAAAAAGCCAGATTCATTTATTTACGGCATCATTTATGTCATTCATGTACCGGGCTCAAATCGAAAAGGCTACATTCATTTGCCTGCATTATTAGTTGAGCCAGCTGTGTAACCAGTCTCAAACCAAACATGCTTGATTTATTTTATTGGAGCATCTGTTGAGCCATCCATGTAACCAGGTTTAAATCGAAAAGCCAAGATTCATTTCCCAGCAGATTCAATTGAGCTATCCACGTAACCAGGCTTAGGGAGCAAAGGATAGATTCATATTCTTGCAAAAAGTACCGCTAAAGAAATTCTGCTTTCCTTTCAAAATTACATTTTCCAATTGAGGAAACAATCTTACATATTAAAATATTATCTGGGGAACACGGTAATCCTTGCTTCTTTGATCTTTACTTGACATTTTCCTATCTCTGCTCCGTGCTTTTCATTTCCTTCTCCATTTGTAATAAATGTCCGCTGATCTTATCTTATTTATGGATTAGTAACATTAAATGATATACTCCTACATGACTGATAAAATACCTCCTTCCCTCTCACACGACATATATATATATATATATATATATATATATATATATATATATATATATATATATATATATATAAATAAAGGATTTACAAATGTAAATACCCGGTGAATGTCAGCATTTCGATGTGGTGACATTCACCGGGTATATATCCTTGTAAATCACATTCTTATACATTGATAGCTCTATACATTTTGATAAATATCAAGCACTGTGATCATCATCATCATCATCATCAGTCTCTTTACGTTCATCACTGAACACAGACCTTTCCCAGGATTCAACACACTTTTCTATCGTGGGCGTTGCAGAGCCAACACTTTCTGAATTTGTTTAGCTCGTTTCTCCATCTGATACTCTGCTGGCCTCAGTTACGCATGTGATCTCTGGGGATCCATGTTGTTGGTCGCAATGTCCATCGGTTATCTGCCATTCTTGTAACATGGCCAGCCCATTGCCATTTGAGATTTTTAATGGATTTAATGATGTCTCTGACTCCTGTCTTCTTCTGGATGTATCGTGCTGTCTTGTGATCCCTCCATGAGAGGTTGAGCATGATTCTCGCATGCAAATGTTGCATGGTTCTCAAATTGCGTGTCCGTCTCTTGGTTAGATTCCATCAACAACGGATAAAATCAGTTTTCTGCTTTTTTCTTTTTTTATTCTCACCAATTGAAAAATATATTATGCAATATATATATACACACACACACACACACACACACACACATATATATATATATATATATATATATATATATATATATAACAGTCACATAGTAAACAACTGATGATCGAAACAAAAAAAAAATCATACACAGTACCATAGCAAATTCTATACATAAAAATTTTAAAAAAACACTGGCGGAAATAATATAAATCAGATTGACAGATAGTGAGAAATTAATGACTGAAATGACATATTTTTGAATAAAAGGTTTTTCTTTTATATACATTTAGTTTTTAGATCTGTTATGTTTTCTAGACTATGTATATACATATATACTCAATACAAATCTGGAATACATTATAATATGATATAACACCATATCCGATGTGTGATGGGTTTATTTGATGAAGTGCTTGATACATTCAACATTAAACATTAGGTTGATTTAGAGTAGACCTTAAGATATAATGGCATAAGTATTTTCTACGCAAACACGTTTACGTTTCTGTTCTGTTTGGAATTCTTCAGGCGAATTTGCCTAAAGAAGCCCAAACAAGGTAAAAACATAAACGTGTTAGTGTAGTGAATCCTTACTCCAGAGTATATATATATATATATATATATATATATATATATATATATATATATATATACTAGCCAGGCTACCTGGCACTGCCCGGAAAAGGAAACTTCGAAATTAATATCTCTATTATTGTTCGGACTATCCTCATCTCGGTTGTTTTTCATATAACGTTTGAATTTGAAGATTTTAAGAAAACATTTAGTGAAAAAAAAACTGAGTGTAAATAGAAGCCAGGAATCACTTATAGTGGTTAGTAATTTTTCACATAGAAAAAAAGTAATAATATATCGTTGGACCTCAAATTTCGTGGTTCAGGGCGCAGACCTCTAGCGAAAATTAGGGAGAAACTCTAATTTCCTCGCTAAAGCTGAACGCCTATTACTGAATCATCACGGGACCAATTTCTCTTGGCACCATGCTATGTTTGGAATGACCATTTAGGAATTGGAAAAAGAAATACAAATTATAATTTGTTCTTCGATTTTGCAGCATTAGTTGATCCATCCATGTAACCAGTTTTAATCAAAATGGCCAGATTCATTTCCCTGCAGCATCATTTGAGCCAACCATGTGAGGACTAGGAAGGGGGTGTGTGGGATTTGACCCTAACCCAACGATAAAGAAATAGATTTCTTTCAGCAAAAGCCCTAACTCTCCCCCTAATCTCAATCAAAACGCTACAATAAAACGTGGGCACTGTTTAAATCCAAAGGTGTTCTTTGAAGTGCGAACCTCTATCGTTAAAAGTGAGCCAATGATTTTTCAGTTTCAAGTCAAATTATTTTAAAGTTTTAAAACGGGGTATGCGCGTGAACCTGAAGGTGTGTGTGGGCCTGTGTGGGTCGGTCAGGGATTAAGTGGGGGCACGAACTCCTAATTTAATTTTATGAAATCTCTATAAGATATTTTTTGCTTTTTAGCGTTGTTATATTTGAAGTTTCTTTTGCAAGCAAAGCCGGCTAACGCAGCTAATGATACGGCAAAACTGACGAATATCTGCTTGCCTGTATATGAGTTAAATACTTGAAATCGGCTGCACCCTGGAGTCTAAAATGTGTATATAAGTATAAATGGACCCTAGGATTAATATAGGATTGGTGGTGCTGACCCACAGGCCTATATAGAGTGAAAACTACTTTCCAGCCTAATCTGTGAGGTTTTATTAATCTATTCCTGCAAAAATTATCCAGAGGTTAGAAGATGAAATTGCTGTACCCTGGGATCTGAAAAATTGTCAATAAGGGTAAGTGGGTGCAGAGATTGATATTGGATAGTTGTCGCATCCGAGGTCTCTTTAGGGTCCAAATTACTATGTCCGATCAAAGTGTAAAAAGGGATATCTTTTTATGCAACGCATCGTAAACTGGTCTAGCCAGGCTTTTATTCAAAAATTCATTCATTTCTAAGAAAGACAGTGGAAGCACCAATAGCTCATTTGTTATAATCCCTGAAAAAGAAACAGGTGGACCGAAATGAAATTCTGATGGAAAAAATATTCATTTTATGTGCTCTCAATCCATTAGACTTTTAGACCTTTCGAAATTTTTTCAGTTTATAAGAGAATCTTCAAGGTTTTAGAGGGGAATTCTATTTACAATGTAAATATAATAAAAAGTGGAAGCTTACTTCCCGTTTGTTACTAGAAATCATATGATGTGAATTTCTCTTTCTCTCAATGCTTATACCAGTTTGGTAGTATTTCCTTAAGGAATCTGGCCTCAATTTGACAACAAAACACGTTTTTTCTATGAGTAAAAAACCTACCCCTATCCGGGACCCCTAAACCCAACCAAAGCACGAAAATAGGAAATGGACCCTTTTTATATCCGGTGATCTGCTCTATCGTACGAAATACTAACGCCTAAAATGAACACAGAAATTCTCAGTTTAGCAAAGATTTCTCAAAGGTTATAAGTAGGGGCTTGCGAGCCTTCCTAAGAGGTGCACGTGATGGTAGTAGGGGGCAAGCGAACCTCCCCTTATTTGATTTCATGAAAACTATATAAACATCATTTGCTGTCCCACATTGTTTTATTTGAAAGTTTGTCTTTCCTGGGAAACACCGAGAACCCCAGCCAAAAAACTACGAAATATATTACATATTATTAATAAATTAAATGTAACTTTAATGGTCAGTATTTACTTCATTAGGATTTTATCGATATCATAATGAACATAAACCATTTTTCACAATAAATTGAATGAAAATTTAATTTTCCTATTAAAAAGAATCATATAAATAGCAAATTTCGACATCTATAAATTTTTTCCGAGTGAATGGAAAAGTAAAGTAACAAAATAAAAAACTCCAGCAATTTAATTACCAGATAAAAGAATCAAATTCTTATATACGTTGAGCAGAATTGCGGTCTTAAAGACAAGAAGACAAAATTGTGAGATGAACAATTCCATTGGGAATTCAAGTGACAAACAAAAGGAAATACAGACGGAATTATGCAGAATGGTGGCACAGAGGCCAGGTAAAAAAAGAAACGGGATACCCAGTTACAGAATCGAGAGTATTAGCAAAAAAAAAACTGCATCAAAGTCAAAATAGATAAACTCAACAAATTAGAGAGACCAGCTTGATTGCTGCAAGAGCAGACCCCACTCCTATTTCTATTTCAACTGGAAATGATTACTGCAACTTTTGTATTGTATACATAATTTTAAAAAATCATATATATATATATATATATATATATATATATATATATATATATATATACATGGGTGTGTGTGTGTGTTGAATAAGTGTATTCATCTATCAAAATGAAATAAACGTGTCTGTATTGTAAATGTTCATCAATATCTTACACCAAGCTCAGTCAGAAAGACACTTCCTGGCCATCAATAGGTTATGTATTCAAATGACAGAATGTACGATGTGAATTTTACCAATCGGTTTCCATCCTTCATTTTGGTGAGGCTAGTTCTAGTTGTTGTTGTTTTGTTATAGTTTTGAGATGGACAAAATGGAACTTACTTGTTTTGTTGATTCAGACATTCTCATTTATTTTTCATTGATTGACTTAAGCCATTTTTAGGTCTGTTGGACCTTCACCAAATAAATGTAGGGTGATAACCTCCCCTCACATTGGCCTATGATATGGCTGAGAGGGAGATATTGATACATATATTTCCCAAGGGCATTCATGCAAAGTGAACCGTCTCAGACGGAGTTGTAGACTGTTCTGGTGACAGCTTAGTCCGACAGTTTCTGACAAAAGTCGAAAACGCAGAATACAGAACACATCAAAAGTGCTTTCCTTCCTCGTTCACATGAGTCACTCTTACAATCTTCAAGGCTTTCATCACTTTATATACTTTTGCTGGTCAGATTTCGTTTTATTTATCAAACTCTACCGATCACTGTGGCCCAGTGGTAGAGTGCACTCCGCAGGTATAGTGGGTTGTGGTTCAGTCTGTTACTGAGACATGGCAAGACTTTAAATCTTATCTCAGAGATGGACAAGAATGATCCTTCCAGGGACCCGGTGAAGAGTTTTATGGTCCATCTGTTTCTCCTACATCTAACTCTATTAGCCCTCTAACTCCTGAATACACATATAGCCAGCCAGAGAGATCAACTAAAAACTGAAGAAATCTATGTTGTCAGTTTATGTGACAGTTTTTGCTGACGGCTTTTAATTAATGAGAACGGTTTTTAGTGAAAAATCAATTGCAATTATTTCTTGTGACTTTCATACGATGGCGTTTCATGTTTGAGAAGCAAACTTTTTATGGACGAATTATTGTACCCATATCTACAGTGGCGTAGATTGAGATATGGGGCCACAGGGAAAGGTGGGGATATTCGCCCCTTGACTTCATTTAGTGATATTTTATGGAAAAGGGACATTTGCAATAAATAGACATTCACTATCAATTAATTGGTTGAAAATAATCCCAAAGGCTGAATTATTATTTATGCAATTCATGTATGTACAAATATAACTTCGTTATTGTATAATGTCAGTAGAAATAAACTACTATTTATAAAGCTTTTAGGCCCCCCTCCATCCATTAGGGTCCGGGGAGCATTTTCTAATAGCTCCCTCACCCCCTGTCCTTCAGCGACGCCTCTTCCCATGTCTAATACCTTATTTATGGCGACTGGTTCCAAATATATTGCGCAGGGGCACGAGATAAATGGTTTCTATAAACTGGACATGTTTTATGAGATTTTTACATTGTGCAGTTGAAGGCTTGTTCAGCGATTACGGCTGACGGCAAGACTATCAGAAATAAATTTAGACACAAGACCCACCCACGCATGGCGATCAGTTTAGTGCGCTAGATAGACTACCCTGCATGTGTTCACAAGCACACACGCATACATACGCACGTAAACATATATTGATGTACGGGTATCCCTTGCTTTTTTTTTTAAAAGTTAACTCTACGCCCTTTTTCGCTTTTACGAAAAAAAAGGCGAAAAGCGAAAACAGTGTTCAGTGAATCGTCATAGGGCCAGTGCACACCCTTTTCCTCTCTCTCTCTCTCTCTCTCTCTCTCTCTCTCTCTCTCTTATACTTTCTTATACGTCCAACCACCCTAACCTCAACTGATCATCACTTCTTAGGTCTGGGAACAATCATCAGACTTTAGATAGTGTAATTGTTAACACATTTACCTAAAACGCAGGAAGATCCGGGTTCGATTCTCGGCAAGAGCTGTGACTTTGGAAAACTCTTCATTAGGACAAATTTCCTTGTATACTCAGCAGCTAACTGAGTACCCCCTAATTTCTGTGGCTAGTGTAGACAAAACTGTGAATAGCAAACGAAAGAGGAGCCTTCAGGTCGCCCCTGACCACCAGCACAGTAAACGTCTTTGACTGACCTGTGTCGATTTGGAGGCATGGGATCGCTCAAACATTTCCCCATATAAATTACTCCTTGTTCTCTTTACTTTATATCGGAACCCTCTGCTCTTGGATCTATACTGTTATGTATCTGTGTTTAAAACCGAACGTGCTAAAATGTGTGTGGATGCATTTTGTGACGGACTTCATATCAATGGGACCAAGTGGTAACAAGACTGGCTGCTTCAGAGACACTCTGAGCACGATCATTTCAGTCACTAAATCGAGTTTTTAAATCACAATAAAGATATTTTCTCTGCCCGTTGAGGGAAGTGTGTCTGTGTCTATGTGCAAAATTTAACGTTTCTACTATGGACGGTTTGAAAGGAAAAGAACTATAGTACAGATTAGAAAAGAAAGTGAAAGTAACAAATTCTTATCAAAAGAATCTGTTTAACGACACCAGAGGAATCAATCTAGCGTCAATAATTTTCCATTTACTCATTTTCTCTCTATTTATCTAATTTTCTATCTCTCTCTTTTGTCTCCCTTTCTCTATCTCTCTTTCTTTCTTTCTTTTTTTCGTGGATCGATGACGTACGAATAGAATCTCTCTCTCTTCTCCCTTCTCTTTCTATGCATCATTTGAAATTTTCGATTTTTCAGTCTTAACCGGAAGTCCAAACATGTCATTGTTGTTAGAGGAGGAAATTGAAGTCAACAGTAGAAATTTGACAAAATGTGTACATAGAGTCTGTGTATCGCAGTTATTCCGAAAGCGTACCACTGAATTGGAAGCGCTGGGAGATTCGGGATGGGGGGGGCATAGGGTCGAGGGGGGCGTTAGGGGAACGTTGAAAGACAAGGTGTAGTGAAGGGACAAAGAGCAATGAATTCGAATTGATACCTCCCACGCATGAAGTCGTTTGTCTGAAAGGTTCTTAATTGCTTTTCCAGCGTCATATTTAGTTGAATGTGGATTCAGTGTCGGTGCAGACCTTTTAACGAAAGAGAGAGACCGTCCTCACGTAGTCAATCAGAGAAGTTTAAAGGTGCTGATTTATAACATTGAGATAGATGCGGGGAAATTAGTCTCCTTGCATCAAGTCCTTCATTCATATTGACTATAAAAAACTGTCAACTCAGGTTTCTTCAGTTTTTCAGTTGGTCTTACTATGGATGTATATATCACACATCTAATGGAACAACAGGGCTGAAAGTTTAAACTCCTCATTATCTTTAGAAAAATGTTTCATTTTTTAAAAATTACTCACATGCATAGCCTTTTTGGGGAGGTTCAATTTATAATGTAAACTTATGCTAAATTGATTGCTTACTTTATTTTTGAAAATTTAAACTTTTTAGTAATCAGCGCTTGACAAAAGGCGAGCGAGTGAAGTAACTCATTCATTGGCCATCCTTTTTCCAATCTTGGTATAATTCACCCCAATGCGGCGTGCTGCCAAAAGACTTTGGTCATGTTGGTTTCTATTGAGTTATTAACTAGACATGTTGGACAATCATAGCCACCTCTTTTCTATGTGCCTAGGTTTGTATGTTCTGACACTCCTGGCCACATCGTTTTGTCCACAGACTTTAATAAGCATTAGTACTCAACTAGAATGCATGCAATTTTTACTTTTTTAAATTTCAAAAATTCCAAAAAATCTCTTTCTGGGCTTTTGGGGACCTTATTTTAGGTTGTATCATATCTTGATTCTCCAGAATCTAGATATTTCTACATGTTTTTTAATCTATCTTATGGTCGTTCAATCAATATTTTACAGCTGTTCAATCATTAACTGTCATGACAAGTTTTTTTTTATATTAATTACTTAAGACTCTTAAAATACTTTTCTGCGATAATAATCTTGGATTTGTTAATGAAATAAATGCTTGATTTTTTAAAGAAAATATTGAATTTTAATTTCCAATGTATCATTTTTGACCGACTTTAAGAGGTGAGTGCTGATGAAATATATCTTTTAAAAGGGGGACAGCAGTCTGGAAAAGTTTGGGAAACACTGGTGTATTGCGTGGTGCAAGTTCGGTTTCTAAAGAAAAGTTACAAGCAGGTGAAGGGCCGATCGTTGTGTGGAAATGGAATCATTTACAAAGATATCAGTAAACAGTATTCAAGTGGGTTCAGGCTGCTGCCATGAATGACGATGACCAGATGGCAACAAACAGATGGAACACAGATTTTTTTCATTTAAAACACAACCTATTTATGTCACTTGAAATATCATGCATTATATACAGGGTTTATTAAATATTAATCAACACCGGTTATATCAACATGGAATTATTGAAAAAACTTGCAAAAATTTCTATTCCTTCTTACCATAACATATACAAAATCATTACATAATCATTACAAAATCATTGCATAATGATAATCCAAAAATGAACATCACATATATATAATTTCGGTATGATCGTCTCAAAAGGATAATCGGTACAAAATCCTTACAGAGGTAATTATTATATAATCATTACATAATCATTTGATAATCTCCACATACGAATAATCGTTGCATATTCATTACATATGGATAATGATTACAAAAATCATTACACATAGATATTCATTTTGTAAAGTTGATAATTCTATAATCATATAAACAATCATCATTTGATTATTACATAAAGATAACATTGTAAAATCATCAAATATATATAACGATTGTATGAAGCTAATCAATATATAATCATTAAGTGTGGATAATCATTACATAATAATGATATACTGACAGTTTTTACATAACCATTACATATGAATGATCATTAGACATTCAATACGTATTGCTGATAATTACAAAATTATCAAACATAGGAAAGCATTACAAAATCATTATTTGTATCTAGTATTGATGTGTAATGATCATAATGGTTATACTATGAATCCAATAAATGTCTACGTGTAATAATTCTGTGATGAATATCTATTCATTACAAAATCATTATATGTAGATAATAATTGAATAAAGCCAATCATTATATAATCATTACTTGGAGATGATCATTAACATCGATAATCATTACATGATCATTACATGATAAATACATATAGATACCAATTACGTAATCATTACATTTCGATGTTCATTATATACTCACTACACATTGATATTCATTACTCAATCATTACTTATCGATAATCATTATCTGATCATTACATATAGATGATCATTACATTTGGATATTTGTTATATAGTCCTCACTTATCGATAATCATTACGTGTTGATAAGCATAACATAATCATAACTTACAGTGTCACACAACTAATTCTGACAGAACAGAGGAAACGAAACAATATTTTTAGCACCATTGGAACCCAATATGCATTTTGGGCTTTTCTCATTGCTGACTACTGACTTTGCTTCTACTTCATCTTTTTGGGCATATCTTCAATCATTTTCTATATTAACAGGCTAAATGGTCTTGGCACTCGGTTAAAATCAAATGGTTAAACGTGAAACTTTTCTATTTTTGAGTGTGGAAGGCGGCGACTTCCTGTATTCGATTAGATCATTCAAGTCGAGGAGTTCATGGTTACTGACAAGGGACCCAGAGAATCTCACTGGTCATATAAGTGGCTTAGAGTGCGATATTAACCTCTGGTTCTATGTTTCTGCTTGTGGGTGTGCATATGTTACGGTAAATCTGTGGAATTGCTTGATTGATGAAATTTTAACTTTTTATGCAAGAAGTAAATAGTTTTGATTTGATCAAAAGTTCATTTAATCAAAGGATATAAAACAACTACATTTTTTACAATCAAGAGTTTGTGAAATCAAACTTTTTTTACAAAGAGTTAGTAATTACGAAGTTGCAACATTTTTTTACAGTGAATGAATAAATATGTAGTTCTAATTTAATCGAAAGTTTATTTAATCAAAGCAAAGATATAAAGCAGCATTTTATTACGATCAAAGGTTTATGTAACCAAATTGAAATCAAACTTACTTAACAGAAATAAGTAGATTTCGCCAATTAGGTAAGATCGCCGATTCGGAGTAACCCAGGCAAGATAATGTACAATCTTTATGATCTTGAAGAGACATAAAAGATGACACCGACACCGAGAGGGAAAAGAGATGCTGATAGTGTCAAAGAAGATACCAATTTATTAAATTAGATCACAAACAAGTTTAGTTTGTCACTCAAAAGAAACCGTCAGCATACTATGTTGGGGGTGATCAATTGAAAAATTGGATTATTGGATCATCAATAGATAACTTACTTCTCTCGCCTCTTCTTGAGTAGTGGTCACTAAAAAAAAGTCTCTCTTTTCAACAAAAATACCGTGAATGTAAATGGACAAAAAATAAGGTATCAATTGACTGAAGCCCTTCCCAACCGATAAAAAATATTCAGGGGGTAATTCAAATTTTCTACACATGATGGACAGTGATTGTTGAAAATTTCAGGCCTGTAGCTCCATTGGTGCGATCTGTACGCGTGGAAACATGCATACATAGCCAGCCAGCCAGACCAACTTAAAAACTGAAGAAAACCTTTGTTGATAGTTTTGGTTGACCGTTCTTTATTACAAAATCTAGGAAGCACTCAGAGAGCACATACACCAGCTGGCACCGTACACTAAGTAAAAACTGGATGAAAATAAAGGAGAGGAGAACTTTGAATGTTTGAGTAACCTCCTTTAGAATTTAAATCTACCTTCTCCATTAACTGTTCTTTTTAACTTCTTTTCTTATTGAATGATAAGATATCTCTAAATCGAAAAGCCTTTGCAAACATAGATTGGTAAATGCAAAGAAGGTTCGGTTGCCTTTGGGTTTGGTTTAAAAATTTTGAAGATTGCAGAATAATTAAAATAAAATAATTTAAAATACACCCAGGAATTTTTTTTTCAAATTCTTTCATTTTTCATTTTTGTAGAAATTTGAATGCTAATTGACGTCATTTTAATGTTTACAAATTACATTCTTCACTCGGTTAATTGATTTTCCTTCTTGGGGGATTCTTGTCACACAAAAGTTACAGACTTTTTTCATTGTCCCCTCAATAATGACATAATGATTTTGACGATAAAATAATATTTTATATAAGTTTGATGCTTTTTTTGTCTCGGATACCAAGTTCTCTGAAAATCTTTGGTTATACTTAAAAAACAATTAAAATGTCACTTTTCTTTTCGTTTTTCGAAGTCAATAACAACAACTCTGTTTTTCCCAGTATTTTCACTCAAAATCATTGACAAATTTTGGATTACTACTTATTGATATGATAGTTTAGACGAATTGAATTCAAACATTCTGTTTTTTTGACGAACTGCACAACGTTCTTGTGAGGTATCAATTTTACTGCAATAAAATTTGTGTTGATAATATGAATAAAGATTGTAGAAGATTTTCAAGAAGAATTATAGTTTATTTTTTTTATTAAGATATAGCGTACACTTTTTGTTTTTACAAAAAGATATCTGCTGGAAATCTTTGTTTTTTCAGTTTCTCAAAAATGTTTCCATTGATAACTGATAAAATAAAGTCCCTTCGAAAAGCTTATAATCAAAATATGGCAATTTTTGATAGTTTCACACAAAACCAATGACAATTCTGATTTAGTATTTATGATGATAGTTTAGACAAACTAGATGTTGTCATGACGGTTTAGACAAAGTGAGTGCTCACCTCAGTTTTTACCACCCAGAAAACAATTTATTTGCAAACAAAGAATATATAAAGAAACTATGTTAAGTACAGAAACACTTGTCAATATTAACTTTCTGTTAAAATTTATGTGATGTCTTTCTCTATTTCTCGAACTTCCTCTTTAAAAAAAATCTGATCAAAATATGTCGGTAAATAAGAAGAAAATTCGTTATGGTCAACCTGTTCACTGCATTTAACGAATTTCATTCGGTAGATCCGATAAATCAGTTCGGATGGATCAAGGAGTTTGTTAAAGCCGAAAACCATTATATTGATGTTCGTTATATCGGGGGCTTATATAGATGGGAGTAGGGTGTGACTGTGGTCATAACAGTATGGAGAGAGGGGAAATGGCATTAGTGAGGAGAATGACGGATTAGATGGAGAGCTGTAGCGGTGATGACGATTCAGCACTAATAAGTATGATGAATTCAGTGTCTGTTGCTGTCGTTTCTTCATTGATGGCAGTCATGCAATGAAAATAATGGAACTTTAATGATGATAGTTACGGTGTGAAGAATATGTAGCGCTAATGGTGGCGCTATTACCGACGGTAATAATGGTTTTGCCATTAATGTTGGGAATGGTAATGCTGATACGGTGGTTGATCGCGAGCTGAGACTATGGTAACGGCTGTATTGATAGTAACTGTGATAATGACAGGTCTTGTTAGTCACTCAATAGAAACCGTCTCACGATCGTCGTATTTCGCTAGCATACTGTTTTGGGGGTGATCAATCAAAAAATTAGAAAAAAGGGGGATTAACGAAGAAGCTACTTCTCTAACCTTTTGTTAGGCCATGATCGCTAGAAAACAGTCTGGATTTTCGAGAACGAGCACGGGCACAACCTAGGGGATCAATTTAGCGTAATTTCATATTGTAGATTGGACCCCCTTCACAGAAAACTATTTAGGGGGAGTCCAAAGAGACAAAAAAAAATTTATTTTTTTTATTTATTTATTTTATTTATCATCATCATCATCATCATCATCATCATCATCATCATCATCATCATCAGTCTTTTAACGTCTATCATTGGACATAGACCTTCCCCAGGATTTGCCACAGTTCTCTATCATGGGCGTTGCAGAGCCAGCACTTCCTGAACTTGTCTAGCTCGTCTCTCCATCTAATATTCTGCCGGTCTCGGTTGCGCATGTGATCTCAGGGGATCCATGTCGTGAGTCGTGATGTCCATCGGTTGTCTGCCATAGCAAATGTTGAAAATTTCAGCCCTCTAGTTCCATTTGTGCAGCCTGTGCGCGTGATCCATACATGCATAGCCAGCCAACCTGAAAACTGAAGAAACCTATGGTGACAGTTTTCGTTGTGAGTTTTTAATAGAAATCCCAAAGTAAGGCAGAGAGGATAATAAATATATCGAATTTTCGAATGTGATGATGATATTAGAAGGTTTTAATGATGGCATAATAACACTGGTTCTATTGGGCAGTGTTGCTCAACCTTTTATGACTACCGCCCCCTTCAGCATATATTTCATCAGCGCCTCCTCTCTGGGGAGCAGGTCAAAATTGATAATCGGAAAATCTAATTCGTATTTTTTTTAACTCTTACCCACGCACCGTATTCAATTTTCCAATGACCCCTACCAAGAACTTGCCATCTAGGGTCCCCTACTGACACCTTGTCTTTCAGCATCCCTTGATGTCCTACATCCCCAATCACCTCTTGCCTTATAGTGCCCACATGGGGTCGGTAGTGCATTTTTCGGGAATCCCTATTATTGAGGTTTCTGGCGATTTTGAATTAGAAGGATAAAATACTGGCATCATTAGAGTTTGTAAAGTATTTCTTTAAAGTATATACCTCAAAATTACTTTCCAGACATCACTCTTTGCAACACAGATCCACATGCAAAATTGTATCCGGTAGAAAATAAGATGTCGTAACTACATAGGTTGCAGAGATATTGACACCGTGATGCCCATGATCGAGACGTCTGGCGAATCTTAAGGAAAAGTCTGTCCTATGGCGAACATTAAAATGCAGCCGTTGATGTTCCTTTAAAGATAATCCTAAAGACGGTAGCAAAAAAAGTTGGCGAGAACCCAGAGGTCGATGAAATGTTATGCAATGTTTTGCTACTTGATATTTTCTTAAAGTTTAACAAATGTATGCCCGTCTGTCTGTGACAGCCTACCGCAAAAGCTATTCGACATAACGCCATGAAAATTTTTATGGGTGCTGCTAGGGGACGTGGGCAGGTTTTTAGATTTTCGATATCACTCCCTCAAAATATGTTTTCAGGGGGGTGATCAATTCACAGTAAAGATACATATTGGAATTTATCTTGAATTAAGAACATTTTCTATTAACAGCCTCGGCTGCTGCGTTAGTTAGCCACAGTCAAAGAGGGACTTTGGACTTTGTATTTCTTATATAGAGTCTTGGAGAGTAAGAGGGAGAGTGGGGTTAGTTAAGAGAGGATTGAGAAAAATCGACTTCTTGGGGGAGGACTGTCGGTTCAATTGCTGATGTATCTTATATCGTAAATATTTCATATTAAATTTCATAAAAAAGCGAAAAATGACACCATGAAAATTCTCTTATTTTATTGTTTATTGATATTAATTTTACTTACGAATTCAAAGATGAGCAATGAAATTACTAAGTGGTCACACTTTTATAAATGGGTACGAGTGAAATTTTTCATTTTTTCATTCATTAAATACTCGGCTTCTGCGATTTGGCTGCAAAAAATTAATGTAAAACAAGAGAAACCTGGGTAACCAGTGTAAGTTCACAATTTTTGTTTGGACAACGTAAATTATTTTTCAAATATCTTAAAAGTTTGATTTGTTTATTCACTTTTTGTATAGTTTTAGAAATAAGCTACCATCCCGATTGTAAAGTTTCACACCTTCGTCCATTCGACATGAAAAAAAATGGTATACAAATAAGATAAATGAAATAACAATTTAATTTACTAGACTAGATATCCGCCCTAACGGGTGGAGTAAATTGCTGTTGAAAAAAAAAGAATTTATGTAATAGGAAGATAGATGGAAATAAGATAGCAACTTACTCCGCCCATTTTGTCTAGTTTTATCAAATTACTTCTTTTCAAGTGAAGGAAACATCATTTTTTTTTTTCAAGTAGTTTTGGTGAGGGATGGGGTGGACAAAGTTAAGAACGAGTGATCTTGCTACACTAACCAGAAATGCAATATTTTAGCGGGTGGGAGATGTTTCTTCGGTTAAAGCAAAAGACTTATTTCTATACAAGCATAATACCTATGAAAAAAAAAACGACAATATCATTGAAGCGTGGGAAAATATTGCTTTTATATTTTTTATCATAAAATATATTCATTGAATAATCTTTTGACGATGACATTCTCTTTGAAGAACCCAAGAGTTCATACCTGAATTCTTCTTCTACTCTGAACTAACTACAATTATACACAAATATACGTGTTTGTATAACCTAAATAGGTCTGTTTTTTTAATTCAACGATTTTAAATGGTTTATGGTTAAAGTTTTTGACCCAAACAAAGTTGTTTTTTTATCTAGATTTTTAACTGAAAACAAAATTAGTTTTGCTTTTAATTTTCCACCTTCTATTGTAGCCCTCTCTTCAGCAAGCAACTGTTGTACACCGTATCGTCTCCATCAGCACGGTCACATCTAACCCACCGGATGTGCGCAAGCTCATGCATTATGTAGCTTAGGGGGCGACCACGCCAGCGGGAAGGGATCAACACAGCAGCAGAAGCCAATTGAAGAAGTAAAACTGACAAAAATGGTGGGGAAACTTGAAACCAGTATAAATATCAATCTCCTGTTTCCACCACGAGTCTTTGACATGAATAAAGATAAAAAAACAAATTCAGTGACACAGGTATTCATCTGTTTGGATTCTCTGTCTTTTGAAAATTTATTTCTCCCCCCATCTCTCTCTGTCTCTCCCTCCCTCTCTCTTTATTCATTTTCCTCTCTTTCTTTCTTTCTTTCTCACATCCCCTCTATCACTTCCCAATGAAAAATCTCTTTCATTTCATAAGTTTGTTTACGTTGGTTTTTTTTCTTTGTCGAACTCCAGAACTGGAATTTATCTTCAATTAGAACAAGAACAATCTTCATCAAAATTAGGGTGTAAACCGATGTGCAAGATATCACGGCTTTGCTGGTCAACGCCATTTTCAAATAGATAAAAAAAGAGAAGAGAAAATGAAATAAAGTAGTACGTTGTCCGAAAAGGGAAACAAATGTATATAGTTATTAGTATACTAAAGATTTCATCAAAACAGTTTACCCAAATAGATAAATGAATATATCTATGCAAAAAATATACATGTTGCAATAATCATCTCCAGTCGGAATAGAAGCCTGGCTTTTTCAACATTTTGTTATTCTCTTTTTTTCCTAGCTTGTTATTCTCTTCGGCTGCATTAATCTTTTTGTTACGGCTTAATCACATTTGATATACCGCAATGTGGAACCTGGTCAGTACATAGATGGGCGACTGTCTGAGTATATATAAGCAACATGGGATCACGTAGAGAGCCTCACACGGCTACCCCGTTATTCTTCTTCAGAGGAAACTGATCTCTACACTATGATATTACTCTAGTCAAAGACCCCACCCCCAACCATCTGATTGGCCTGGCTGCAAATGACAAGAAATGAACGATGAGCGTTCTTAACGTCTTTTGTTTGTCTCATACGTTAATTGATATTTTCTTTCCCTTGATTTTCCGGTTGTTTTCTCTACGGCCTTTTTCTTCAAATACTCCGCGTCTATATTCTCTTCTAAGCTTACCTCTCTCCCTCTCTCTACATTTTTGTCACTCACTCATTGACAATTCATCAGATATCATCGGTTGGTATGAATATAGATATATTAAAGAGCGCCTTGCAAACTTGCAAATGTGCCTAAAGCGTAAAGTATACATCAATGTGTAATACCAGCTATGACTTACGGATGCGAAACATGGAAATTAACTATATATATATATATATATATATATATATATATATATATATATATGTCTGAAAGCGAAATAAAACGACGCAGAATGCTTGGCTGGAAATCATTTAGTATGAGTAGAGCAATATTGAAGAGCACCTTACAAATGTGCTTTTAGAATAAAGTATACAATCAATGTCTAATACAAGCCATGACTTATGGATGCAAAACGTGGAAATTAACAAAACGAACTGAGGATCAACTTAGAATCGCCCATAGAGCCATGGAAAGAGCAATGTTAGGGATAACTCAAAGAAGTAGAAAAAGATCAACATTGATCAGAGGGAAAGCTAGGGGGTATTATACAAATAATTAAGCAATAAAAATTTGAATGGGCTGGACATCAAACAAGAAGAGATGACAACAGATGGAGCAAAAAGCTAACCGATCGGTGCCCATGGGACAGTAAACACAGTAGGAAAAGACCATACAAGATGGAGGAATAAGATAGAATAGTTTGCCGGTAATACATAACCTAGGTTAGTGCAATCCTGGTTGTCATGACAGAAGATGGGAAGGGATTTTGTTTAACAGAATATCTATAACGGATGATGATGATGATGATGATTCTGTCTCAGCTCATTTCCCTCCCCGTTATTCTGTGATAGACGATGTCAACAGAGATAGAAAAATGCCATTTTATTACTAAATCATCGACGAATCAACCCAGCAACAAAAAGAAAATCGGCTATTTTGCAACGCATTATGTCGCCATTTTGATATGGGCCATTGTTATAAAGGCAATTTTAAATAGCTAAAAGTGGTTAGATTTATTTCAAAATAGCTATTTGGGAAATTCAATTGTTAGGTTATTGTCTAGATCTTATTTCTTCTGTATTCGAGTTGATTTAGAATTTTGAAAGTGACTAATAAAATTATCTAATGGTCACAATTACAAGGCGTATATGTGAAATTTTAAACTTATCTAATCAAATGAAAACATGTCACTACACAGATCCTTCGATTTTCAATACACGGATTCTTGCAATAATTCTTCAATTTTCTACAATACACTGATTGATTTTATATTCTACAACACAACAAAACTGAAAAAAAATAAACAAAATCGATTATTCATTATTTTGTTTTAACCGGAAGATTGCTGAAAAACGGTAATTTTTAGATCAATAACAACGTTATTTGGACAAAGGTGCAAAACCTAGCCACTTTTAGACATTCAAAATTACCAATATAAAAATGGCCAATATCAAAATGGCGACATGATGCATTATCCAACAAATAGCCGAAAGTTAAACACAAAAAAATGAAACATTAATTTTCACTCATGCTTCAGTTGTCTCCCCACTATTTCTTCCTCCCTTCTCTCTGTTTCTCTCTTCACTGTGTTTCTCTGGTCCGTTCTCTCTTTCTCTCTCCTACTTTTCTCTCCTTCCCCCCTTACTATGTCTCTCTTTCTCTATTACCCTCCTCTCTTTCACACCCTTCTCCCTTCCCCCTTTCACAATGTCCCTCTTTTTGTTTGACCTTTCTTCTCTCTCTCTCCCAACCTTTCTCTTTTTATGCCTCTCCCTCCTTCCCTAACACTCTCCTTCTCTTTATCTCCCACTGTTCCTTATCATCACCCACTCTCTCCTTTCCACTTACCTCCTTCCTCTTTCTCTCTCTGGACCTTCCTCTTCACTCACTCATACTCTCAAGTCCCGTTCCTATCTCTCTTTTTCTCCCTCTTTCCATCTGTCTCTGTCTGTCTACCCCAATCCACACTCTCTCTTTCTGGACCCTTTTTTTTATCGTTGTTGTTGTTGTCCTATGTCTGAGAATTCGAACATTTTTACGATTAATTTTTTCATGTGGTTCATTACACGGCCATGTTGTTTTCTTCCATTCAGTTTGAAGGTCGTTTGATTTTTGCAGACGATTGGGAGAGAGCGAAAAAATAAAGCCATCCATTTTGCTTCTATGTCGTTATCTCCATGTATCAGTGATTATTAGAACACACGCCCTTCTGTAGATATGTTAATACGTTTACGTATGTTTATGTGTAAACGAGTAACAGTGAGAATTTGAATACATACCCAACTGATCACAGTCAATAATTGAACGACCGGAGCCTAAAAATTTGAAGTCATGTAAAAAAAAAATCCCATCGAGGGATAAATACGGCCAGATGGAATTCTATTTATGATATCAGTAACGCTTTCAACAGGAAAACATCTAAAATAGAGTAAAAAAACAAATCTAGATTCGGCAGAATCTAGATGTTATTAATAAATCATACCCGTCAAAATTAGGCCCTAAAAAGCCCAAAAAAGCCCCTCTCCCAAATAAAACATTTTTAAAAGAGGTCTAGTGAAGAACTGATAGCAATTTCCAAGTCTGCAGACAAAACATTATGGCCAGGAGCGCTGGAACAAGCAAACAAGCAAACAAATCAATGAGATCGTCAGAAGAAGGCCCCAAAAAGTTTTTAAAAATAAAAAAGGTGTGTTTAGAAGGAATCTAATGTAGTTTTGACGCCAATTTTTCCAAGTCTCTATACAAAACGGTATGACCAGGAGCGCCGGAACCCACAAACAAAAATACGCCTTTGGTGGCGACGGTCGTTCAGTGGTCGATGAGTGTATTTATGCTCTTATGAATATTTTTGTAAATTCATATAAAAGTGATTATTTCAACGCATGCTCGATAATAGATAAATATGTCTGCATTTAAGTATATTTGTGTGTGTGTGTGTGTGTGTTTGTGTGTGTGCGTGTGTGTGTGTTTCTGTGCATATCTAAATGTATGAGTGAACACATCAGTTGTAATACTGATCTAAGTGTATAGGTGCGTGTTTCGGTATTATAGTATACGTTTGCATCATGGGCATCGGTCAATATGGCACCCGCTTTCTCGATAAGCCTTCTCTTTTAGGTTTAGGGAGCTTTAAAGCTGGACATATATTGTCAATGAAAGGTAATGGTGCAGTACAATTGTTTTTGTAACTCCAGCCTAATTTTACCCACATACAAAGATGGTGTTATTCTTAGCTGGTATTCTTAGGTTGATGCTAACGTGTCATCATCATCATCATCAGCAGCAGCCTTTTAGCGTCTGTTGTTGGGTATAGAACTTTCTGCAAGATCCGCCAGAACTGTCTATCTTGGGCGTAGCGGAGTCAGTACTTTCTGAACTTGACCAATTTATCACGCCATCTCCCTTTTTGTCAGCCAGTGTTTCGCATATGATCACTGGGGATCCACGTGGTGAGTCAGGATGTCCAGCGATTATCTCACATTCTTGCAATATAACCAGCCCACTGCCGTTTGAGTTAACAAATGATTTCTATATTTCTGACCTCTGTTTTTTTAACATTGTGCTGCCCAGTGATTTCTCCAAGTGATGTTGAGCATGATTCTCTCCGGGGCACGTTGCATTTTCAGTTTGAGAACCAATATTTTTCGTAAGGTTCCATGTTTCAGCTCCATGGGTGACTATAGAGCATGCATTGGTTGTAGATTCTTCTTCTTCTTCTTAAAACTCATGAGATTTTCTTATTCTTGAAGTCTGATCTTGCTCTTCCAAAAACCTTGCCAGCCTAGAGTGTTTCTTCGTTTGCCTTTTTCTTTTTTGTCCCTAAACTCTTTGATATATATTTTTTTCTCGGCTCTGGTAAAGTGTCAGTGGACGCCCATGGTCTACACATGTATGCATTCATTTGTATGTGTCATCAGGAGGCTGTTTTTCTCAGCGGGTTTCTTTCTTTCCATCTTTTTTTCTTTTCTTCTTTCCTTTTATTCCTTGTCTAGCGTCCTTGTTTACGTGTTTTGCGATTAGAAACGATTCATTTCATTTCGTACAACTGTTTCATCTATCTATGACACCTTTATCTCTCTCTCTCTCTCTCTCTCTCTCTCTCTCTCTCTCTCTTTTTATATTTATATATATATATATATATATATATATATATATCCAACTGTCGCTGCTCGTATCTCTCTATCTATCGCTTGATCTCTTTATCTATCTCAGGAAGCCCATATCATCCATCTATCTAAGCCCGTTCTGATTTATATAAGCTGTCCTAATCTATCTAAGCCCCTACTGATCTATGTATCTATCTATCTATCTATGTATCTATCTATTTATCTATCTATCTATCGAAGCTTCTACTGATCTATCTATCTATATATCTATCTGAGCCTGTTATGATCTGTCAATCTATTTATCTCAGCCTGTTCTATCTATCTATCTATCTATCTATCTATCTATCTAGGCCACTACTGACCTATCTGTCTATCTATCAATCCATATATCTATCTAGGCCTGCTATGATCCGTCAATCTATCTATCTCGGCCTGTTCTATCTATCTATCTATCTATCTATCTATCTATCTAGGCCTGTTCTGATATATATATATATATATATATATATATATATATATATATATATATATATATATATATATATATATATATATATATATATAAAGGCTGCTTCTGACCTATGTCACTTTTCTCATCTATCCATCTCAATATGTTCAAATCTATCAATCTATCTTTTCATGTGCTCCTAATATCACGGTATATGGAGATGAGAGAATTCATCATGCAATGAACCCCAAGAAATTTCAAGTATAGAGTGTAAGTGAACAGTGCAAAATGAATATTCCTGTACAAACTTTTTCACGACTTATACTTTTATTAACACTTTATGTCTTTGAAAATGTAAAAGATTCTCCGGTCGTGCACTTAGAAATGAGTACAACAATAGTTTTCAATTTTGTTTTCCAAATTTATTCTTGGATAAAGTACGTCAAAATTATCATTAATTTTAGGATGGAGATAAAATCTAATCAAAATTAATATTGCAATATGAAGAATTATAAATATCGTTGTATTAAAAAGACGACAAGGTCTCAATTGTAAACATCAGCAAGCGTGGAATATCGATGGTAAGAGCGAGGATTAAGGTGTACATCAGCGTCTGTTTAACAATGTACTCTGCGTGGCTGAATGGTTAAAACCGACCAGGTGTATACTGGATCCCACTCTGGATAGAGAATGTGAGTTCGATTCGTTTTCCGATTTCGTTATTTATCATTGCCGTAGGATTACGGTCCGATTCAAAGGTGTGATGAAAAGCAACTGAAAGTTAGAATGAAGGTAAAACCTGATCGAAATTGATTATGATATAGAAATAAGTAGATCTCAAAATATCACTGCCCTGATCACAGAAGCAAAGTTTGGTGAGAATAATTAGCATTTTATATATTTCTTAGACATGATGAATTAGGAAATAACAATTATCATCAAGGAACAGAAAATTAATTTGTAGTTCTTTTTCTTACTACACGTGATTTAAAATGAGCAAATTCCCTCGTCGTACAAATAAGTAGATTTCAAATTCCGGATCACGAAAGCAAAGTATGAAGGAAATGATTGATATTTCTTCTTAGACATAAACAATCAGAAAATGATATTTGAAATCCAGGAACAGAAAAAAAGAAGATTTTTTTAAAAAAAGGTTGCTCGGTGTTATTGAACTATTGATTCACAGCTAAGAGGTACGAAGTTTTTTTTTCCTACGCTCTTCTCCAAGAAAACAAGATTTGCCCTATTTTTATAAGATCTTCCTTGAGTCATTATGTTGTTTATAGCAACATTTTTTATGAGAATTCAAACATCAATGATCTGGCTTCTTGTTTGTAAAGTCGTAAATTAGAGCAAGATTTAGATCTATCCGTAACGAAAGGTCAAACTGGATGTTGCAGAAAGGCCCAGAGATCTGCTTAATTTTAGCTGAACTGGAAATTTGAAAAGAATACGTGATACTGAAAAACACTCCCAGAGGAACGTTTATTCTAGGAACTGACACAGCGACACATCATATATATAAGAGTTTAAGAAGGCAGCAATCCTTCATTTGAACACTCTTTGTTAAAAACATTCCACAGTTGGTGGTTTCATATCTTTCGACAATCACGTTCTTAATAATGGCCAATGGTCGAGATATCCTGAACCACCAACTTCAGAAGGTTTTTTTTATGACATCAGTAAGAGAATTGTGCGCAAACGAGAAAAAAGTGACGAAAATTAATTAGAAAGAGTTTGTCAGTTATTTTTGAGAATATATATATATGTATATATATATATATATATATATATATATATATATATATATATGTGTGTGTGTGTGTGTGTGTGTGTGTGTGTGTGTACTGAAAGAAAACAAAATTGCAACATTTCAATTTATTCAAGATCAAACGTAGACTTAACCGGATTGGTGTAAATAATCACAGATATAGAGAAATACGTGTGGAGGTTCCAAAATAAAGGGTTAATTAACAGCACTCATACTCCATAAGTAACACAGTTAACAAAAGACGTGAAGGGGTTCCACAATAAGGGGTTTATCAACAGTATTCAGATACCGATATGAATTCAATGGTAACACAATACGAGTACAGGTACCAAAATGGGATGTGCCAGTTGTACTCAGACCCTATATGAATACACAGTTAACAAAATATGTGTACAGCTCAAAAGAAAGGCTGTATCAACAGTACTCAGACCCCGTCTAAATACATTGTTAGCATTATACGTGTATAGATTTCAAAATAAAGTGCGTACAACAGAACTCAAGTCCTATATAATTACAATGATAGCATAATACGTGTACACGTTGAAAAAAAAGGGGTCTATCAACAGAATTCAGAACCCATAGGAATACATTGTTAGCAAAGGTCAGTGTTCACAGAAGAATACCATTGTATGGATGGTGTATACCATCCTCCGATATATTTTTCGATACCTGTGGACCTGTTGACGCAATTCAGCAAGCAAGGCATTGTCCCATTAATTGCCAATGGGGGACGGGTCAAGCAATCGAAGTTGAAGAGCATAGTGGGTAACATGGGTAGCATGTGGGCAATCATCCTCTTTATTTGCACTCCCACGATGAACAAAAGGCGACACAATGTCAAGTTGAAAGTGGGAAAGGGGAGCAACCCAAGAAAAATAACTCCAGCCAACGCAACTGAGGTCATAAAAACGTCAGCATGAGCCTGACCTATCCCACAAAGTGCAATGGGACAGCGCTGCCCCGGGGGCTGTAACTATCTGCACTCCCACTGGAGCAAAATGCGACACAAGATCAAGCTTAACGTGAGATAATGAAGCACCCCACCAAAAAGATAGCTCCAGCCGACGCGATTGTGGTGGTTAAAGCAACCAAGATCGCGAAAGCGTCAGGACGAGCCTGACTTGTACCTTTCAGTGTAATAGGACAGCGCCGCCCGGGGCTCTATTTATTCACTCTCTAACTAGAGCGAAATGCGACAAAAGGTCAAGGCTTTACGTAGGGAAAAAAGAGCACAACCCCATCAAAGATAGCTTCAACTGACGCATTTTTGGTTGCTAAGTAACCGTGGTTGCTAAAGCAACTGCAGTCACTAAAACGTCAGGACGAATCCGACTTGTCCCTCTAAGTTCAATGGGACAGTGCTGCCCTGGGGCGAACTGCTCCCCTGCAGCTAGGCTGATTGATAGTGGGAGAGCTCAAAGGCTCCCAATGCATGTAGCAATGCGCAGCCTCAGTATAACCTCATTGGCTGACGCATTGCACCAGCACACTCGATCTTTGATGCTCACCACAAGACAATCTATGACGCGTTCGGCAAGCAATTATCAGTACCAGCGCCTCAGGCTATGCTGTAAAACAGATACTACCCTTTAATCCATGCCAAAATAGTTCCAGCTGGAACAGCACATCGCCTCCCTCTTATAGGAATGGTAATAGAACAGCTTGAAAAATGTTCTGGACGTACCTGGCGCTGGTCAACGTTTGCTCCTCCAGAGGCTAGCGTTGCAACATGGCACCACACATCATGATACCAGGGGTTTGGCCTGTTCATCGTGCACGAATACACCCCAGAAGATGTATGTGCCTGTAGTCTTGCTGCGAGTAAACAATTCCCAACAGTCCGTGTTGTCACTCCTGGGGGCTACGTTTGCCCTGATCTATACTGTGTAGGCCGTGTGATCTACCAATACTTCCTTTCCAAAACGACGATCTTGGCCAGCGTCTGTAAAACATGGCCGTCCATAACCTGGTCTACGGGCGTAAGAATGTTCATTTGACCATTTTTGCCAACATCGAAGCCCCGTCGACGTGTCAGGTCCACCGTGCGTAGCATATCTCCGAAATGACCATCAATCCTCTCTAAGGCCAATAATCCTTGCTCTCTCCAACGGCTCTAATTGAACAAAGGGAGCACGTGTGCGTCTCCGTGGCATGACACCTGCTTGCAATGGGCTCTTTCAACACACTGAACGTTATCACAGCATGCATCACCGTCCAAAGCTCAGACACAGACGGTGAACTGGCATGAGTGTTACTACGTCACAAGATGGCTGAAGAAAATTTACTACTCCCTTGCATTTACTGTACTCAGGTCAAAATCAGCACCGTCCTTCAGGGAATTGTACTCTTATTTGGCGTCAATAGATATATATATATATATATATATATATATATATATGAATTAATATTTTCCACGGTTCATTACACATTGTATATTCTGCGTCAGAATATTTATGTACATATGAGTAAAAATTATTAGAATATATATATATATATACGTAGATATTTTTCAATTATTCATTACACGTTGCACATTCTGCGTCATTATATATATATATATATATATTTATAGACAAGTGAAGATTTTTTCAATGGTTCATTACACATTGTACATCTTGCGTTAATACATATATATATGAGTAAAGATTTTTTCAACGGTTAAGTATACATTGTACATCCTGTGTCAGTATATATATATATATATATATATATATATATATATATATATATATATATATAAGTAAAGATTTTTGAATGTTTCATTACACACTGTACATTCTGTTTCATTTTAAAAAAAAGATTTCCGAATGTACCATTAAAGTCCTTTCTTTTTTAAGTGAAAGAGAATGTACATTCTTTATTGAACTATTGAAAAGAAAATCTATGTTTATTTCATATATATATATATATATATGTGTGTGTGTGTGTGTGTGTGTGAGTGTGTGTGTGTGTGTGCACTCATTAACTATTAAGCATGCGTTCAAATAATACCTGACAATTTAATAATAAGCTGAATATCAGAGAGAATCATACAGAGAGCAATGGAAAGAGTAATGCCAGGGATAACTATAATAAAAAGAAGATCAACATAGATCACGGGGAATCTAGGATAAAGAATATTATACAAATAATAAGGCAACAAAATGGAGAGAAGTTGGACATTTATCAAGGAGAGAAGACAACAGACGGAGCAGAAAACTAACGGATTGGCGTCCATGGGACAGTAAACGCAGAAGGGAAAGACCAGACATGAAATAGAGGGATGTTAGTTGGACATAGTACGAGTTAGTGCAGTCAGGGTCGTCATGAAAGGAGATGGAAACGCCTTTGTCCAGCAGTGGACTCATGATGGCTGATGATGATGAATATAATAACAAATTCCGGTCTCAATGTTCAATCTATAACATTATTTAGTTATTCCTTGTGCAGTGGTGTCCGAAGAAGATATTCTTGGTAAGGAGATTCACAAAGCAGCCATTCCTGGTATGGTCTTCCTAGTTTTTCTTTAAATCCAATTAGTAACGCTCAATACCAACATTTGTACGTAAAAATATTCATTCCCAAACCGACTTAACTCTGTGAATATGTATATATATATATATATATATATTAACTTTGCAGTTAATCAAATTAAATTGTCAAATTCTTTGGTTGAATATGTTGGTAGAAATCAAACTCGACGAGGTCTTTCAGCGTAATTAATTTTCTTGAAGATTATATCATAAGTTTGTTTGCATGCAATCTGAGAATAAGACTGACACAACTGATTTAGTATCCACATAGGTGAACATTCAATAGAAGTAACACAAACAACAAGTTGCGTCTGTTGTCATACTTATCGATCCCTCATCGTCAAATGCATTTTAGGGTAAACTACTCAAGTAAAGCTAGTGTTTCAAAAAAAATGGAATGATGTGTAGTATAAAATAACATCCATATACAATACATCATGATGATACCATATATAAATTTTTTTTAAAAACCGCATGTAGTATGACATAAGCTATACATTAGATTCATAGCTGAGAGGGAGGTGGGTACTATGTCAATATAACTGTTTTGTATTTAAATCCCTAAAACGGTTACATGTAAAACAACCGAGGATCCCAACAAGAGAACATTCGGACATAGTGCTATAATATCGAAGTATGTGTAAAACATCGAAAAACAGATATTTGGAAGTAAGTAACTGGAAAAAAATGTGTTTTGTGTTTAAAGCTTTCTGGACAGTATTTATGTTCATTTAATTCTGATCATTCTTATACATCTGTCAGTGTATTCATATGTATATCATTAAGAAATAGATGTATAATCCGACAGAATATTCCCGAATGCATTGCATTACTGGACAATCTTTTTGGAATGATCTCCCCTTGTTAAACGGAGAATGAGTCACTTGGCTTAGGCAACATAAAAAGAATAAACTATTTTATGTTGTCAAGGCCAAGTGCCTCATTCTCTGGGTAACAATGGGAGGTCATTTCAAATAGAGTTTCAAATAATATAAAACATCCATAAATCTATCTATTTATCTACCTATTCTGGGATATATGTGTGTCTGTGTATGTGTGTATATATTAGCACGTACTTGTGTATCAAAAGTTATCTATTATTGCATATATATTAGCATGCGTAAACATTAGCGAGTCTCTTCCACTATCTAGCCACGTTTTGTTATGCTTATTCACCTCTTTTTGTTCGAGTGTGTTTCTGGGTTTTTGCTACTAGATAAAACACTGCCACAATAAACGAGTAAATTGCTGTCCAAAAAAGAAACAGGAAGATTGATGAATTAAAATCAGATAATGTTTAAATCAATTTGTTCTTAAAAAGTGATTTAATACCAGTTTCTTCACACTGTTAGAAAGACGGGGATTAAAGTTATAAGGGGGACAATAGAGTTTTTAAAAAAAGAGGGGCTGATTTGAAAGAGAGGTCTGAATTTAAAAGAAAGGGGAATTTTAATGTTCAAAAGAAAGCAAGGCTAATAGCCCCCAAAAGTTGGGTCAATGTTAAAAAGGGCGAAGGCCATAGTTTAAGAAGAGAGTTGATATAAAATGAGTTGAAAACTCTTGAAACCTATTCGTTGGGGGATAAAGAACAAAATACTTTTTCCTAAACAAAATAAGGAAGGTGTGAATGTTTAGATTTCCAGCCCTCTAGCTCCTTTGGTGTGGCCTGTAAGCTCGATAGATACATAGCTATTCATTGCAGATCCACTTAAAAATTAAGAAACCTACGTTGACATTTTGGTAAGTGTTACCCCTCATGGAAAGAAAGTCAACTTTATTCCTCGTTATCAAAACCTTAAGAGTTTTTTTACCATCATTCTGCAGCCAAACATGTATAAATTAACGATGTGAAAGTGTCATCTTTCTTGCTAGGGGAAACAACCAGTAAATCAGAATTTCATTCATGCTTTAATATATCCATGTAAAAGCCATTTATGCAAATTAGTAACTATACATGTATTTGGTTGTATGTCCTGTGTGATTCCTATTATAACCTAAAACTTATAATGAATTGGTCCATGCGAAATAGATTAACTTAGCTGATGAAAAACAATAGAGGGGTTGCAAAGATTAATCTAGCTGATGAAAAACAATAGAGGGGTTGTAAGATGTGATGGGTTGTTGCCATAGTAATAGATAGGTTATAGAGACGCTGAATTTAAAGAGGATAGACTTCACTTCCTTGCCTTTCTTTCGTCTTTTATATATATATATATATATATATATATATATATATATATATATATATATATATATGTATAGCCAATTTTGTGACACAACTCAGACGATGCAAAAGAGCTAGATAGTTGGATATGTGTTTCTAGAAAAAAAAACTTGCAAAAATGGCCAAAAATAGTCAAGTTAAAAAATAATAATGATTGTTTATAATCTCAGCACACACAAAAAAGGAAAAATTATTAGAAATATTATCACAACAAAGTCAAAATAGCTCAAACTGATGTACAACACGATACGATACAGTGGCAGATTAGTTTATGCCAGAGGCCTTTGATCTGGTCTTTTGACTTTGCCTATAACTTCTAAAATACTTTATGGACATGGCTGATATTAGTAAATATGGCCAAACCAAAATAATCATGGCCAAATGCTTTTAAAAACAGCCAGGCTTGTCAAATTTGGCCAGATTTTTCTTTAGTTTTTTTCACCTGTCATAACAGCTTGAGTCGAGTTGAGACTTTGAAATAAATTTAAGATTATAGTAAAAATAATAATTAGAAATAATCTAGTGAGTTAACTTTATGCAATGTGTCTATTCACGTGTTAATAACCCCATCATTTTTATGGATATATATTGGCAACATCCACAATAAAGAAGTCTGGCGAATCCTGGGGAAGGTCTATGTCCATAATGTAGAATTTAAAGAATTTTATCAAATATTAAAAAGTAATGAAAACAAAATAAGAAAATAATGAAAATCTGTTGGTGGATCAAAGAACGCTTTTCTTCAAGCTCACTGCAAGGCAGATCTCTATTATCCATGTCTATAAAATGCAATGTGTATAGAAGGATATTCTCCAAGCTCACTGCAAGGCAGATCTCTGTTATCCACGTACATTAAATGCAATGTGTATTGGAGGCTATTCTCCAAGCTCACTGCAAGGCAAATATTTCTTATCCACGTCTATAAAATGTAATGTGTATAGAAGGCTATTTTCCAAGCTCACTGCAAGGCAGATCTCTATTATCCATGTATATGAAATACAGTGAGGAATTGTGATTTGTATCTCGATAGGCTCTGAACTACGGATGCAAAAATATGCACAAATATTTTAGTGTCTGTAAAAAGTAATGGAGAGTAAAAATATATTTGGTTCAATGTTGGGAAGGTGGTCCTGATTTTATATCGGAGAATCAATGAAAAGTCTTTTCGTAGCATTAGTAGCATTATAACATCCTTGATGCATATTCAGACATAAAATGGGAAGAGCTTCGTACTTGTTTCCCAAAATAAATCCCCCAAAAGCTTGTTTTGGCTTTAACTTTGAATTTTAAACTTTTTTATTCTATTTTTTATTTTACTCTTTCCTGCATCTGCTAATTACAAACATTTTAAAATTTTGTACAACTAAAAACTTATTTCTTTTTCTTATCAGTTGTCCACTAATAACATCAAATGCGTGAGGGTGACAAATTTTACAATTTGCAATCGGGACCATCTTTTCCACTTTGTACCAAAAAGGCGTTTACTCTTCGTTGCTTTTTACAGACATTAAAATATTTAGGTGTATCTGTGCATCCGTAGCACAGACCACATCCAAGATACAAAACAGCGTATGCCATGTCTATCAATATATTTCATATATGACCTCATTTTAGGCGGCTCAGGTCATCATCATCATCATCATCAGTCTTTTAGCGTCCGTCGTTGGACATAGACCTTCCCCAGGATTTGCCACACTTCTCTATCATGGGCGTCACGGAGCCAGTACTTCCTGAACTTGTCTAGCTCGTCTCTCCATCTAACATTTTGCCGGCCTCAGTTGCGCATGTGGTCTCGGGGAATCCATGTTGTGAGTCGTGATGTCCATCGATTGTCAGCCATTCTTGCAACATGGCCAGCCCACCGCCATTTGAGATTTTTTTATGGATTCTATGATGTCTCTAACTCTTGTCTTTTCCCGGATGTGCTGTGCTGTTTTGTGGTCTCTCCATGTGAGGCCCAGCATTATTCTTTCATGTGCACGTTGCATGGTTCTCAATTTACGGGTCTGTCTCTTGGTTAAGTTCCATGTTTCAGCTCCATAAGTGACTATTGGGAGGATGCATTGGTTATACACCCTTACTGTTAATAATAATTCCAGGTGTTAACTCAAGTAATATCAATAATGAATTTTACATTGGGTAAGAATTAAATCGAACAGAATATATAACAAATGAATAAGGTTTAAAGGAGTGCAAAAATAAACTACAAGAAACTTGTTGCTAACAATAAGAAGAGACAGTTGAAATTTTCAGGGACACACAGGTATAGAACCAATGCATCCTCCCGATAGTCACCTATGGAGGTGAAATATGGAGCCTAGCTAAGAGACAGGTCCATAAATCTGAGAACCATGCAACATGCATATAAGAGAGTCATACTCAACCTCACATAGAGAGATCATAAGACAGCACAGTATATAAGGAAGGAAACGGGAGTCTAAGACATCATAGAATCTATTAGGAAACTTGAATGGCAATGGAAAGGCTATGTTGTAAGAATGACAGACAACCGATGGACATCACGACTCACAACATGGATCCCCAGAGATCACATGCGAAACCAAAGCCGACGGAATACAAGATTGAGAGATGAACTACACAAGTTCAGAAAATACTTGCTCTGCGACGCCCATGATAGAGAATTCTGGTGGATCCTGGGGAAGGTCTATGCTTAACGACGGACGTCAAAAGACTGATAATGATGATTATGATGCCCAACCATTGATCACCTCTTTTTCCAATTGATCACCCCCAACATGGCATGCTGCCAAAGGATGTTGGTCACGTAACGGTGTCTATTGACTGACCAACCAGACCTGTTTAATTTGGTTTCATTTATTCAATGTCCTGCCTTCCCCTTGATTGAGTCCAATATGGCTGCCTAAATCACTAAATAACACAAAATATCAGTGAAAAAACAAGTCCGAGACATCATAGAAGCTAAACTAAAATGGCAATGGACTAATCATTTTGTAAAAATAGCTGACAACTGATTGACATCACGACTCATAGCATGGATCCCCAAAGATCACCAGCGGAACCGAGGCTGGCAGAATACAAGATGGAGAGACAAACTGAAAAGTTCAGAAAAAAATGTCCCCGCAACGCTCATGATAGGGAGGTGTGGTGAATCTTGGGAAAGGTCTATGTCCAACAACAGACGTTAGAAGATTGCTGCTGCTACTGCTGCTGTTGACAATGATGATAATGAGGAGGAGAAGAAGGAAAGAAGGAGGCTTGGAGAATTTAACGCTCACGGGGCACATAGAAGGCGAAAGAGGGCAAAGGTAGGCAGGGTGTAACCTACTTGAAGGGTTTAAGCAGACAGAAGGCAAAAAGGATAGCAGAAGGCGTAGATGAGAGGGAGTTGCTGAAAGGATCAAAGGAAAGGAAGCTGTGGAGAGCCTTGATCGCCCACGTACATGGCACATCAAGAAGAAGAAGAGGGGGGAAGGATAAGAGAGAGAGAATTAAATCATGTGATACCCTTGCTATCATAGACCAACATCAGTCACATGATGATATGACGTATGATACTCTTCGGTTAATCAATATTTTTGTCTGTAGTTCAATACTGAGAAATGATAAATCATTTATATAACTTGTAACTCACTATATATATATATATATATATATATATATATATATATATATATATATATATAAATATATAAGGAGTGTTCGGGAAGTAATCACGCATTTTCGTGTTTGGAAAGAATTTACGTACTTTCTCACTCGAAAAGTAATTCATCATCATCAGTCTTTTATCTCTTGGTTAGGTTCCATGTTCCAGTTCCATTGGTGACTATCAGGAGGATACATTGGTTGTATACTCTTCTTTTCTGGACTAATGGGATTTTCTTGTTCTTGAAAGTGGAGCTTTCTCTACCGAAGTTCTACCATCCTAGAGTGATTCTTTGCTTTATCTCTTCTTTTCTTTTTTGATGATGTCTTGGAGACTTGTTGTCTTGAGTTTATGTAGTGGTCTACTCTATCCAGCTTTGCGTTTTCGATTTTGATCGTTGATCGTTTATTTCCAACATATTGGTTGTACCTGATATTTGTTTCACCGGAGTTCATGTGAAGGCCATCTTCCTTGCTTTCTTTGTTCTGTTCATACAGCATAAGTTGGGGGTCGTGAACGTTCTCTGCAAAAAGATCGATGTCGTCTGCAAATCTGAGGTTTCTTAGGCATTCGTCGTCTGTTCTGAATCCTTTGTTTTCTCTGTCTATGTTTCGGAAGATCATCTTGAGGCAGGCTGTGAAGAGTTTGGGTGGGCTGGTATCACCTTGTTTTACCTCTTTTGGTAGCTTAAAGGGCTCTGAGTCTTTATGTAGTCTGTTGATGGAGATGCTGAGACAATATATATGTTTCAATACTCTGATATGTACGTGATTTACACCTTGTAGGGTGATATTCTCGATGACCTTAAAAAAATCAACTGAGTCAAAGGCCTTTTTGAAGCGTATAAATGCTACCGCAGGTGGCATTTTATATTCTGCTGCTTTCTTTTTCAGTTGATTTATGGAATGGAGATGGTCCATGGTTGAGTAGCTTCTTGTAAAGCCAATTTGTTCCCTTAGTTGGTTTTTGTATAGCGTATTGGTGATTTGTTTGGTGATAACTTAGGTGAGAAGTTCGTAGTTACAGTTGAGTAAACTCTTTGGTCAGTAGTTGTTAAGGTCTTTCATGTTTGTTTTTTCATGTAAAAGCATCATGATTACAGTGTTCCAATCTTCTGAGGCTATACTTCGTTTTAGGCATAGGTTGAATGAAATGGCAAGTTCCCCAGTGATGATTTTACCAACTTTTTCATTAGGTCGATGGTGATGTTGTCTGGTCCAGGGGACTTTCCTTTTTCTGTTTGTTTGATGGCTTGTTTCACTTCCCATGTCGTAACTTCTGGGCGATCCTTGAGTATTTTCTAAAAGAAGATGAAAACAAATGCCAATGAAGTTTAATCGAATATCATTTATCATTCATGTAATCACCATCATTATCAATGACGGTAGCCCAACGCGAACGCAAATTTTCGATTCCTCGTCGAAAAAATTCTGCTCTTTTTTTTTAATGCTGCTTTTTTTGCTCTTCAAAGTCTCTGTCCTCCGTGGGGTTAACTTTACAATACACTTTAAACGACACTTTGCCAGAGAAAATGTACGGACCAAATCCAGGTATCGTCTCGTACCATTCAGCCGTAGTCTTGGTCTCAATTGATTGGCTTATAATTTAGAGCAGTGAAATACGTAATAACTTTCCGATCACCCTGATACTGCTGTACACAGGTGTTGGCTGCCACTTATCCAGGAGAGGAGTACAATGGATATATTCTTGCGTTGGAGATATATATGGCGTGTTAAAGTTATTCTATTCATAGTGACCCCTCGATCTGTGGCCTCTGTAGGATTCGAACTTCCAAACCCACTCGCTTTAGGTGAGAAATCCTGATCTAGGGAGAGAGAAATACTCTACCCACTCAGGTGGCTGGAAATATAACTGTTATAGAAACATTAGTGTACCGATTACCATAGCCCATTGGTAGAGTGCTTCCTCCCGGTACGGTAAGCCGTGATTCAATCTACCGCTGAATCATACCAAAAATCTTTCAAATGAAACTCACTACCTTTTGGTTTAACATTCTGCACGACAAGATAATGATTGAGGAACCTCTCCCTGATGCTAAAATGCTATGGCCAAATATCGTAGGATACACCAGTTCTCGTTACCCCTCAATTTCAACACCTAAAAGTAAAAAATAAAAGTCCCCCGACAATTTTTGCCCCTAAATAGGAAAGAAATCTCTCACCACGACTTTGACCCCTAAAAATGAAAAAAAAATTCCCTTTGATTTCGATCCCTAATAGTAGGAGAAAAAACCTTCCCCTCATTCTCGACTCTTAGAAAGGACCCCCATTTTGACCCCTAAAAGTGAACCCCTTTTTTGACCCCTATGCATAAAAATGTTCTTTTGATTTCAATCTCTAAAAGTGGGGGAAATATTTCTTTCGATTTTGAGCACTATAAGTGAAAAATAGCAACCCCTTCATTTTGACTACTAAAAGTAAAAACATTCCCTCCTCACAATTTTGACCACTAAAAAAGAACAAAAGATTCCCCACTCCACTTTGACCCCTTAGAGTAGAAAAAAAAATATTGGATTTCGACCCCCAAAAGTGGATAAAAAATTTTCTCTCGATTTTGACGATCAAAAGTGAAAAATTTTACCCCTTTAGAACCCTTATTTCGATCCCAAAAAGTGAGAAAAAAAATTCCACCTAATTTTGACTTCCTAAAAGTGAAAGAAAATTGCCTCACGATCTGGGCACCTTAAAATAGAAAAAGGATATTCTGCTCAATTCTGCCCTTGAAAGTGGAAAAAAAATTTTCCCCGCAGTTTTGACTACTAAAAGCAAAAAAAAAACCTTCACTCCCATTTTGACCTCTACAAGTTAAAAAAAAAATCATCCCATTTGATCTCGACCCCTAAAATAGAAAGAAAAAAATATTCCGCTCCATTTTGACCTCTAAAAGTGAAAAAACTATACCCATTCGATCTTGACATGTGAATGTGAAAAACAATCCCCTTTGATTTTGACCCCTAGAATAAATTACCTCTGAATTTGTATCCCTAAAAGTGAGGGCAAATATGAATTCCTCCCCCATCCTCACTCCTGATAGAGGAAAGAAAGATTTTCAATTTTGAACCTTAAAAGTGGAACAAAAATTCCCTCTCGATTTTGATCGATATAAGCAGCATATAGTGATAGTAAAAATGATTTAGTAATACGTTTTATGAATTAAATAATTCTATTTTGTGATTGTTCAACCGAACTTGTCATTGAGAAAAAATCAAGTGGAAAGAAAAAGAGGAAGAGAAAAAATATCTCTCACCGACTTCGACCCCTAGAAAAGTAAAGAAAAAGGAAATTCGCCCTAGATTTTGCCCCCTAATTGTGAAAGATTAAAGTTCTTTCAATGTGATCGACATAACCTCTGATCCCCAAAATTCATGTCATGGAAAAATGTATCTTGACCGTGCTACATTAAAACATGCACCCATGTGAAAGTAAAAATTATTTAGTAATACGTTCAATGAAATAAATAATTCTTTCTCGCGATTGGTCAACTGAACTCACCACTGAAAAAATTGATTGATTAAAATTTATCATTATTAACGACAGCAGTTTAATAATCAGAACTAATGGAAACATCATTATTCAAGGTATCTATGTACCACCAATAAACATCATAATACGAGATGTTAAAAATGTTTTTGCTTCATTCTCAATAAAAAACGTAATCTCTAAGGATTGGGTTGAAAAAAGAGAATAAAAAGTATTGTTCATTACGTCATCAAAAAGTACTTTTACCATTCACGAATAATCATATAAATAGACCCCACTTTGATTTAAAACCCCTAAAAACATATTTCGGGAGTGGTTTTCAAAAACTGATTGACTAAAAAAACTTAACGGGGATTAAATCCGTACCCACAGAAAGTTCTATGGATTTATATCAAATAGTTTTTTTATAGTAGGCGAGTGCATACGGACATTGATGAATTATGATAAAGATGCTTATTTATATCAACAAAATCCGTCGTTGAAACATTTTTTTATTTCATTTTATGTCGCGTTAGAATTTTGGTGTCGGGAATCATCTTTAAAATATAGGTATCGGTTCCAGAATTTAAGGAAAATTATATAAAGGTTCTGCAGCAAAATGAGTTTTCAGGCCATGGGTGTAGAATATCCCGTATATGAAAAAAGATATTATTTGTTTCTTCAAGAAGAAGGTGTAATGAATAACAAGATTCGAGGAACGGAACTTGGGAAACTTTATTCCGTTTTTAAATTGGCTGAGGTCTGCACTAGACCAAACAGTAGACAGCATGGTTTTATTGGAGAGTTCTGTTAAGGGGAGGTAATCTAGGTCAGTTATCTCTACAGGAGGTATGCACTTTTTCAAGGAAAACATTTAATAAGTAAGGCGTTGCCACTTTCAATAGATTGAATGTTTTGAAATTGTATTTGGAATAGAGTCTCCGGCTTTCTTCCGTGTTCTTTGGTTTTGCTTTAATTCAAATCAGACTCGAATAGACGAGGGTAACCATAAGAACAACGAAAAATGGGTGTGTTTTATACACACACGCACATATACATGTACACACACATATGCATGCACACATATGCACACACACACATGCATACATGCGCTCAAACATACACTGACGCATATGCACATACATATACGACCACACAAGTACACACACACAATCACACAAACAGATGAACACATTTAATAATTCGATTTTGAAGATCACACTGTAGACAGGATTCATCTATCATCAGTAGCAGCAACAGCAGCCTTTTAGTGTCCATTGTTGGACATGGACCCTTATCCAGAATTCACTAGATCTCTCCATCATGGGCGTCACGGGGCCAGTATTTTTTGAACTTGTCTTGTTCGTCACGCCATTTTACATTCTGTCAGCCACGATTCGCGTATGCAGTATGGGGATCCACGTTTTCTACCATTCTTACAACATGACCAGCCCATTGCCATTTGAATTTTCTAATGGATTCTATTATATCCCTGACTCCTGTTTTCTCCATAATATATTGTGCTGTTTTGTGATCTCTCCATATCATGTGGAGTATGATTCTGTCCGGTGCACAATGCATAGTTCTCAGCTTGAGGGTCAATCTTTTGATTAGGTTCCATGTTTCAGCTCCATGGCTTCTTTTTAATTCTAGTGGAATTCTCGTATTCTTGAAGGTTGACAGAATATGGAATGGTGTGACGGATAACACAAGTTAAAAAAGTAGTATTTGCTCCGTGACGCCAGTGATGGAGAGTTGAACTTCAAATTGAGGAAATTGAAGTTCAATCTCAAACAGTTGAATTTCAAATTAAAACAATTTTTTCAACGGGTATAATACCGCCCGAGTTTTGCACCATCTCGGGCTACGTTTGACCAGAAAACTACTCGGATTGGTAATACTATGAGTTTTATATAATCAATTTCAATGTAATTGCAAAGTTACAATAAATGAAAAGAAAGATTGCAATAAATTGCAGGCACAAGATCAAATTTTGTGGACCCTAGCAAGGCTGCTTGGTACCAAGGAAATGCCTGAGCTAGCCATGGCCTTGTGTCACCAGTATTTTTAAATGTGAAGAGATATAGTATTGGGTCATAAAGACAAACTAACGAACAATTTAATCGCCAAGACAGCTAATCAGAAAATAAAACCAGTTCACACATGGTCTCCTATTTGGAGACCTTGTTGTGCCAAGGTTTTTGTAAATGGTTGTATATTTTCTTTCACAACAGTGGAGTAATCGCAGTCATTGATTTGTCGGTTGCTTCTTCGAGGTAACGTAATCTGTACTCCGTTTGAGTAAATCCGGCTAAGGGAGAAGCCATCATAGTGTCAAATGTTTCAAACATCCAACATTTTATAGCATCCTTCACAAGACATCAGGACGCTTTGCAAACCTATAGCTTCATACTAGACTATGCGCACGAGACATACACACTTAGATTCATACATAGCCGGCCAGACTGATTTAAAAACTGAAGAAAACTATGTTGACAGTTTTGGTGTACAGTTCCTTTAGACAAAGGCGCGATCAATGAATTTGTTTCATTGGGTGGTGATCACTAAAAAACGTCTGATTTTAAGAAATAAAAAAAAAACGAGCGTGAACTCTGATGGCACAGACTAAGGGACCGATATTACGTAAAATTATATTTTAAATCAAACCTCCACATTTACAAGATTTTGGAAGGGGTGGTTAAAAAGGGTTTCATTCAAAATAATAAAGAGATGTTTAAATATTCAGCCATCTAGCTCAATTTTGAAACTGACTGGCTGGAATTACAACCCCCATTGAAGGAAATTTAAAATCAGCCATTTTAGAATGAGGGATCAACAGAACCATAATCTGTATTACCACCAAAAAATGTGTTTATACTTGATGTCAAATCTATAAGAATAATAGTTTGGTTGGACTTTTATAATCCATATATGTTCGAAAATAAGTTTAATGCTGAGGGGGTTGATAAATACTCTCCGTGTGGTATTTTACAGATTTACTCAAAAGACTATGAAACAAGCAAGTATATACCTATAAAAACAAAACTCTTAAAACCTACCATTTCAACCTTTCTCATTGGGAACGCATATTTGATTTGAAGCAAAAATTCGTTTTTTTGGAAGATTTTGAACTTATGCAAACTTTTGAATTATCCGCAGAGTAAATTAACTATGATTTTTTTCTCAAATCTTGTATGCCAAGGTAGGCATATTTTCGTCATATTTATAACACTAAAATGAATATACATTTGAGAGTAATAACAAAAAAATTGATTAAATATTTTTTTCCTTGTTATTTCTAAGTGTCTCTCCAGACGAACTCGTGTTATTGAGAAACCAACAGTGAAACAGATGTTCCAAATTGTCTGCGAAATTTACGCTTTAAGTGCATCTACACATTTTCAACTTTTTGAGTGTGTATTTCGGTAATTGTTTGGAATAGGTTAAGATTAAACATTATGCCGATTTACCAAGTACTGCGGTTCAGAATTTGGCCATTTTTCAATGGCTAAAAATGGCAAGATTTCTTTAGAAATTTTACTGAAACAATGAAATCTGAAAACTATTAAGATTTGAAACTGTATTTTATTGAATTTAACTAGAAAGAAAGGGTTAGGACAAGTGTTACGGTTACAGTTAGCAAAGAAGAATAATTTTTAAACATATCTACTCTCACCTACTCCAGACCTACTTACTAACTCTATATGTCGTACTGGATCAAAAATAAACAGTATTTTTAGATCGAAAATAACGTTATTCGATTATTTTCAGACATTCAAATCTTGATTACCTCTGCAAAATATATACATACGGTTTAATCTTACCTATTCCAAATAATCACCTGTATTCCTCCGAAATTACGATGTACAATATCTCTGGTAATCTCCCTTTCAAAATTTGAACATCTTGAGTATACAAACCTATCTCAAACAATCAACGGTATAGTTTAATGAAAAAAAAATCCAACAAGTAAATTTCCTTATAATACGAAATTTTGAATTTTGTATTATATTTATATATTTATTCACACACAAATAACCTAGCTATGCCAATATTCAAAACTTCACGATAATGAAAAAACAAAGAAAATAAAAATACAATTTTCATTTTACTTTGCACTTTTCTGTTGAAAACCTGAATTTTACGAACACACACTTTATGCCTCTCTTCTCCTTTAACTTTGTTACCGTAACCCAGCCTCTTGATTAAATTAATGACCTAGCCGGGACCAAGATTGTCTTACCTTAATAGGACCACCAATCTAACCCTATAAAAGCCATATATGCAAATCAATATGCTTCATTGTATGATTGATTTTCTGTTTTGTCTGATTCCTGTAATAACCTAAAACCTAATAATGGAATTGTCCACGTAAAATAGAATAACAGGGCTAAAAAACAATTAAAGGGACGTAATAATATGAGATGGGTAGTTGTTACATAACAATGAGAAATGCGTGACAGAAATGCTGAACGTTCGAAACTAAAATAAAGGAAAAAACAGTGTTTAAATGACTGAAGTTAATATTTCATTTTAAGTTCAGACCAAAGGACTCGAAATTAGGTTATTTGAATTACTAAAAAAATAGATTTCCTAATAAAATAGCTTTGAAATCCTTAGTACCAATCCATACATAAATATCCCTGATATTTTTACGGATATTTGCTAGTTAAAACATTTTGGCCAAGACGCCGAATAACAGAAAGCAGACAAGCTTCTTCACAACTTTTTTTTAATACTAGAATATTGTCTTGGAACAAGAACTGATTTTGAAGGGGCAAAAGGACATCTTGGGATCCTAATTTTTGTTCAGGCAATCCTATCCCTTCTCCCCATAATTGTTTCGGCAGACTCATTCTTTGGCCTCTTTCAGGTTTAATATGTAATTCCAGTAAGGAAAGAAAGTCTCTTCTTTCAGTCTCTTTTTCTGATGGTGTGAATTGAACAGTAAGAAACAAGAAAGAGAATAGACTTTGTTCAAAAACTGCGACGTTTTACATAAAATTTTGACAGCATTTGACAACATTCGTGTCTGCAATAAAATCATTTCTTTCAAATCGTTCCTGGATCATCATCAGTAGCAACAGCCTTTTAGTGTCCGTTGTTGGACATAGACCTTTCCCAAGATTCACGAGGCCTCTCTATCGTGGGCGTCACGGGGCCATTATTTTCTGAACATGTATAGTTCGTCACGCCGTCTTACATTTTGTCGGTCCTGGTTTCGCTTGTGATGTCTGGTAATCCTCACAGGGAGTCGTGATGTCCAGTTGTTATACGCAATTCTCGCAAAATGACCAGCTCATTGCTATTTAAGCTTTCTCATGAACTCAATGATGTCACGGAATCCTGTTTTCTGTCTTGTATACTGTTCTGTCTTAAGATCTCTCCGTGTGAGGTTGAGCATGATTCTCTCTTGTGTACGTTGCATGGTTCTCGGTTTCCGATGAAATAGATGATCATAATCAGAAATAAAACGAAAAATATCGTCCGAAACAATAATTCATTGTAAAATGAAAAAGTCATAAATATATATATATATATATATATATATATATATATATATATATATATATATATATGTATATATATATATATATATATATATATATATATATGTTTGTGTGTGTGTGTGTGTGTGTGTGAACACTGTATAGTCTGTTTTTTTTCCTTCCTTATACATTCAATTATCTTTATCTTAAGAACTAATTTTCAAAAAAGGGAATGATATGATGTAGTGTGTTGTAAAAAAGAAAAAGAAATCTTCTTCTCTCTTTGTCCACTCTCTATATTGTATCCGTCTATCTTTACCAACGCTTTCTCTTTCTTATAATCCACCCTCTTATTAAGATAATAGCTTGCTTTCTTTATTACGAATGCTGCTTATTTCTTTTCAACAATTCTCTGCTCGGGTCACTTAATTCCTTTCGAACACAAATAACCTATTTACATCTTGTCTCAACATGAATGTTTCCCATTCTTAGAACTGTCGACTTACGTCGCTATCAAAAATAGTATCAAATAGAAAGTTCGAATGTTAACCACAACGCTTGTAAATGAGTTATTCTATTTTAACAACGTGCTGTACAACTTGTCCTGTTATTTTCAACATGGAAAAAATCTTATTTTCTTTGTTAAAGGAAGAAGTAAAGAAAAGAGCATAGTGTTGGAATCTGCACGAGCCCGGCTAACGCATTCGTCGATTTATGCCGCTTCGTTTAACTTTCTCACTCTCTAACAATGCTATTACCAATTATCTCGACCTCAACCAAGAGAGGGTAATGAGTACCCTTTCACTCCAGATTGATATAGTAGCAGCAGTCATTATAAGTCCACTTCTGGAAAACCTTTTTTCTGTCTCCTTCCATGACGAGTGTGATTGTGCTAATCTCTGCCATGTCATACCGGCAAACTTTTCTATCTCGTCTCACCATCCCGTGAATGGTCTTTTCTTAGTCCTTTTACTATCCCTTGTGCTGCATTGATCGGTTAGCGTTTTGCTCCATCTGTTGTTCCTTCTTCTTGTTATATACCCTACCCATCTCCATTTGTGATATTCAGTTTTGTTTCAAATCTTTGTATTTCTTGATCTTATTCAAGCTTGTAAACTAGAGTTTTCCAAACCCTTTGCATTGCTGACGCATTTCTCAAAAATATTTTTGAGATACATCAATGTCAACCAAGATGTACATGAAAAGATGTCAGTCAATAAAAATTCAGTTGATTATTCAGATTTTACTTAATTTCGTGACACACCAAGAGATTATCAGAAACGCATTGGATTGCTGCGACACACAGTTTGGGAAGCGTTATTGTAAAATTTTACCAAAATACCAAGTGGAGCAGGAGAAATGGGTTTGTAGTTCGTAATCCGAGATTCTCCTTGCAATTCATGCTTTAAATCATCTTCTAGTTTCGAGTAACATTGATTCAAATACTAAACAGGTCTGGATAGTCACTCAATAGAAACTAACATATGACCAATGTCTTTTGACAGAATACCGTGTTGGGTTGATCAATTAAAAAATTGGAAAAGGCAATGAATAAGTTACTCTCGCCGTTTGGCGGGCAGGGGTTACAATAAAAGTTTAAATTTTCAAAAGCATCAGAGTGACACAAACTAAGGGATCAATTTAGCATAAACTTATATTGCAAATTGACCCCCAACAAAATCCCTATTTTGGAAGGGAGGGAGTCAAAAAAACAAAAACAAAAGGGCCTTTTTTAGATATAATAAGTATAAATTTTCAAACTCTTGGTCCTCTAGCTCTATTGGTGCGGCTTGTAGGCGTGGCATATACATGGGCAGTCAACGTGGGGAACCTCCATAGCAAGCGTGTGGGACAGAAACATCAGACTTCATAGTGGTCTCCAATCTTTTTTCACTATACAAATCCCAATTCTTACTGAGAGACTTACAAAGAACTTCTGAACTTGATAATAGGAAAAATATATACGTACACGTCTTTTCATTTTCCATTAAAAAATTATTTCATAAGAGAACAGATTAAAGTAGAATCCTTCAGAATTTTATGAAGAATCTAATTTTTATATCATTCAAATAACTAGAGTTTCGAGATTTAATGACCCGGTGGCTTTAGCTGTTGTTTTATCTAATTGACTAATTGTGGCAAGAGCAAAGACTGTCCTCCTAAGAAAAGAATCACCTTTTTCTCACCAAGTCAGAAATTTCATTTGCCAACCCTAATGGGTTCGTGCGAACCCAATCTGATGACTACTGGAGCTATGCCAAGGGCATTGCATCTGCGTCTGTCAAGGTCAGAAAAGATCTTCCAAAATAGATGATCAGTAAGCCAGGCAGCCAGCCAGCTTGAACTGAAGAAATTTATGTTGACAGTTTCGGTTGATGGTTTCTTTGTTCAATTTGGCACCCGACAATAAAGAACGTCTCTCTGTATAGAATAATAAATCGCATCCTTTTTTTCCAGATACAATGCAATTGTATATGATACTGTGATTGTTGCACAAAAGCCAAAAAAAAAAACTGCATAAGTCTTTGAACTAAAACCGATTCGGTTTAATTTGTTAAAGAAGTTTGTTTATGCCAGTTATTGTTTTATTATGACGAGCGAGAAATCATCCCGATGGACGATTCGATGAACCTAGTACGACATTTGGTCTTCGACGAACCTCTTTGAGTCCAAACAGTCTGTTGCTGAGTAGCGTGTAAAGTTGCCTGTGTAGCAGTTCTGTTTCTGGCAGTTCTTTTCGCCCTATCTGTGTGGACTGGCAGCTTCTCCTCGGGCGCATTTGAAACCAAATCAATGATGGACAATTAATAGTGCCTAATCGACAATTGCCCCGGGTATTTCTATCCCAAACACTTCAATCGACTTTATCTCACCCCGAACTCAGGGCTGTGTCAGTAGTTTATCTGGTGCAACTATAAATATACTCAATTACGCGCTTAGGCAGCCATATTGGACTCAATCAAGGGGAAGGCGGGACATTGAATAAATGAAACCAAATTAAACAGGTCTGGTTGGTCAGTCAATAAACACCGTTACCTGGCCAACATCCTTTGGCAGCATGCCATGTTGGGGGTGATCAATTGAAAAAATGGAAAAAGAGGTGATCAATGGATGGTACTTCTCTCGTCTATTGTTGGGCATCATAATCATCATCATCAGTCTTTTGACGTCCGTCGTTGGGCATAGACCTTTCCCAGGATCCGCAACAATTCTCTATCATGGACGTCGCGGAGCAAGTATTTTCTGACCTTGTGTAGTTCATCTCTCCATCTTGTATTCGGTCGGTCTTGGTTTCTCATGTGATCTCTGGGGATCCATGTCGTAAGTCGTGATGTCCATCGGTTGTCTGCTATTCTTGCAACATGGCCCAAACAATGCCATTTAATATTTCTATTGATATTTGGACCATCCTCATCTTGGTTGTTTTTCATACAACGTTTCGGCCGTTGCACTCTACGGCCTTCGTCAGGTATCATCTGGTAGATTTAGGGAAGTAACGAACCAAACCCTCTATTTATCCGACGGGGGTATATTGACCGTACTCCCCTCTTAGCATTAGTAGTATTGTTATATTGTCTCACACTAGGATCGAACCTAGAACCATCAGATTACTTTACAGTAATTTGTCTGATGCTGTAACCACTGCGCTATGTGTCCATGTGGATCTACCAGATGATACCTGACGAAGGCCGTAGAGTGCAACGGCCGAATCGTTGTATGGAAAACAACCAAGATAAGGATGGTCCGAATATCAATAGAAATAATGATAATACCTCATCTCAAAAATTCCGAGATATATTGCCATTTAAGTTTTTAATTGTTTCTATCATGTCTCGGGCTCCTGTTTTCTTCCTTGTATACTGTGCTGTCTTATGATCTCTCTATGTGAGGTTGAGCAGGATTCTCTTATACGTGCGTTGCATGTTTCTCAGTTTGTAGGTCTATCTCTTGGTTAGGTTCCATGTTTCAGCTCCATACGTGGCTATTGGGAGAATGCATTGGTTGTGTACTTTGCTCTTTAGGATTATTGGGATCGTCTGATTTTTGAAAGTTGAGCTTGCTCTGCCGAAGGCTTGCCATTCTAGAGTGATTCTTTGTTTAATTTCCTCTTCTTTTGAGGATATCATGGAGATTCGTTGTCTGACGTAGTCGTAGTGGTCTATCTTCCCCAGTTTTGCATCTTCAATCTTGAGTTACGTCCTTATTCTCGATGTGATTGTTGCACATGATTTTTAAAAAGTCTTAATTTATAAAACATATGAGTGCGAATGTTTTTGGACCCAAGAGGGACCAATTCAGGATAAATATTGCGAATTACACTTTCAAAAACTAAAAACCTATTTATGGTAATAAAGTGTTATAAGAAGTTCAGGTCTGATCAGTCACTCTATAGAAACCATTACGCGAACAGCGTCTTCTAGTCGCATACTATGTTATGGATGATTAATTTTAAAAATTGCAAAAAGGGGTGATCGATACTTCACTCGTTTATTGGACAGCGATCATTTTTTAAAAATTGGATTCTCAACAGAAAGTGAACGCTGGTGGACACAAAAAAAAGGGATCAATTCAGCATAACCAAACATTACAAATTGAACCCCTCCTTTCCCCCACTAGAAATCTATTCAGGGTGGAATTAAAAGAAAACGTTTTTTTCTACTTATAATAACAAGAAAATGTGGAATTTTTAACCCATTTGGTACTATTGCTGAGGCACGTACTCTTGGTACATACATATATATCCAGCCAGACATTCAGGCAGTTTTGGTTGACGGTTTCTAATGACACAGTGCGATAAAATCCTTCTACAGCAAATTGTAAAGATAAATTAAACTAGAACTCTTTCTAGTTTTTTTCTTTAAATTTAGACCTTATATTCTCTAGATCCTCGTGGCTCAGTGGTAGAGTGCTTTCCCTTATTTCGGTAAGCCGTGGTTCAAAGATCTTCCTATAAGTCCACACATCTCAATGGGACAATCTTCAGTCAGTCAATCAGTCGCAGTTACGTCATACAACAAAACAAGAGGGAAGGAAGGAAGGAAGGAAGATGTGTGATATCATTAAAGAAACCAACAACCATGATATCATATTGAAATGTACGAGTTTGCCATCTTTTTAGATTGAAAAACAAAAAAAAATCGCTAAAAAGGTCAAAAATGGCTATTTGCGATTTTCATTGAAAATTATACCCACAAAATATTATCATATCGCAATGTTTAAGCTTAAAAATCAATTAGCTCAAAGACCACTTACTCTCTTCTTTGTGCTAATACTATCATGAATAATGGACACATCGTTCAACTTATGTTGTTTTGGTTTCAAACAATGCATGGTACTTCACTGAGCACTCAGTACAACGTCTAGGGTTGAGGAACCTCTCCACAAAGCTAAGGGCTTACAACCAAATTGCCTTGGATTCACTGGTACTCGTAAGATCACAAAAGTTAATTAACTTTGAATCTGGTCAGTACTCAGATCGGCGAAATGAGGAATACACCGAATGAATCATCGGCAGGCTTGGCAAGCCGGAAGTGGCTCTTACTAACAACTGTCTAACCCCACAACACCCTCGATGAAGGTATAAGGAGAACGAGGATACTCACCTTCCTCGCATTGCTATAAATACTGTTATAAGTTTATATTATATATTTTTCAAAGTTTTTCTTATAATCGATGGTGTTTGGTCACTAGGAAAGTTGCTAATTCTCTGTTCTTATTTCAATTGCATGATTTATCAAATACAGTGGTTAACTGTAGAACCACAACGACCAGCCTTCATGATGCTTGCCATGAACCTTCTGCTATTTTCAAATTGCTCAAACCACTTGGGATCAGTAGGATGTTTTTATATCATACTATCACAAGATTTACTGAACATCAGACTGCTGGACAGTAAGCACCTCAATTATAATCAAAGCTGTTGCAAAGAGAATCCGGAGAAACCCTTTGAGAAAGCAGAAAATCATAGCTACAGGGATGAATATTTCACCCAGCGACTGATAAAAAGTGATTCCAAACTACGTGCCTATTGTTACAATACCTGGGCCGATAGAGACTGTTTAATTGTATATTCCATTTTTTTCTTGAATATTTTATTTCATTTTTGAATTACACTTGTTTTAAAGATACTTTTTGCATGGGTATATGTGAACTATACTTACATACTTGGTCAAAAATGAGATACATAACAGACTAAACCTTTTCAGACACCACGGAGACCATAGGAACATTTTAAGTAGATTTTTTGACATCATAGAGCGTGGTCGCTAAGAACTCCTGCAGGTAGATAACCAGTCAGAACCCCTTAGATAAAAAGACATTAAAAAAAATGAAAAGGGGTTGATAAAAAAGGGACGGTGTATAAGGATTCTAAAGGTTAAAGTAAGAAAGATAGTACATTTAATGACGTGAGAAACGAAAGAAAGCAGGAAGAAAATAGAAGAAAAAAGGGTAAATGATCGTTTAGTTCCGGTATCAGGTGAAAGAAAAGGGTATAACTTTAATCTATCAAAAGAGGTGGTGTTATAGAAGAAAAAGACCGTTGTCCATAAGTTGGTGAAGATTTTGTTTTGTCTTCAAGCGAAGACTATCGATAGATATTCGGTTGACTGAGGTGAACAAAAATAGAAGTTCAATTTTGAATGATTCTTGCGTCTTTTGTTCGTTTCTTTGTTGTAGCATGCAAAGATATGCATTATCAGACATGGTCGACATGACCCCACCATTGCCCCACATGGTCAAAATCACACATGCCATTATCAAATTATGGTCGAAATTGTGCTGCGAACTCGGGTATCCGCGCATGCATACGCTGGAACTTTCGAGAGTTTGCTGCAGATGCAACGTCATGGTTCTAAAAGACGACACGATCAAAGGCCTGATGAAACAATAAAAACCTAAGATGGATGCACGATTGACCAACTCAACGGCACTTGAGGCTGCTGTCAAATCAGGAAGGAACAAAAAAAACAAAAAACAAATGATGTCACAGCTGGACGATTAAGGATCAAATCAACATCAAGGAGGTATTTTTTTTATTTAAAGCGATGACTATCGATGTATTCTTGGTCGGCTGAAGTAAAGAAAAATGAATAAATCCCGATATGAATGGGTCTTTCGTTCCTTGCCTTGCTGCAGCCGTGGCACACATACATGGAAAGAAATGCATTAGAGAATATGGCCCAAATGCCGCCACCATGGTCTTACATGGTCAGAATCACACATACCATTATCCAATATTATCATCGTTGAATTGGACACGAGTTAACAGATAGCGAGCAGAGAGAAGAGATCAAGATGGTGGTTTCAGCCACACGCAGGCAATAATCACAGAAGAAATGTTTCATTATTGAGTACTTTTCCAAAGTTTAGAAGTGTGTCAATCGCCAAAATGATAGAGTATGTATTCATAGTTCCAAAGAAGCTTTCGATACCACTCACAAAGTACCACGAAGCCACCAACTCTCTTTGGTCATAGAGGTGAGTTACGAAGGTCTTAATCGGCTTCATCTTTGTGAGAAAGGAGTCAGAACAACTGCGCATGTGTATGTCAATGGTATCCTCGAGAGTTAAGTGACACATATTAATGAAACCATGTTCCATGGAGAGTTTTGGACGTTCCAATTGGACCCTGTTCCAACTAACAAGGCAAGAATTACTCAACAGTGGCTGAGGACAGCGTTCCTGTTTTCATTGTCTGGTGAGGCCCTCTAGAAATTCGGACCCAGTCCTCTGGATCGCAAATTGCACTCAGAGCTGAGAAAAATCACTTTTAGCGAACTTCGGATGTCTTAAAAGTTGCCTTCAATTTTCCGATGAAAATCGTGCAATCAATAAATGGCCTGATCATTTGAACCTGTATGAAGCACAAAGGAAAGCGTTTTGAATACCCTTTTGATTTTTGTTATATTCGAAACATAGTTAATAAATACTCCAAATCTAACTTTGCAACATAATATACTTTTCCTCTTTACAACATTTATGGTTGTGCTGGGTATATTCTTGAGATTAAAATGTCTTCTCAATATGTGTATGACCCATTTGTATATTTTGAACATGATACAGGTTGAGTATACCATATCTGAAACTCCGGAAACTGCGATTTTCCAAAATACGGAACTCTATACATCACAAACGATAAAAGATGAAACAAGTCTCGATTTGAATAAATTATTGTCACTGCCAGACCTTCACTGTATTTTCACTTATTTCTTTATTAGAATTGACATATTGACGAAAATATAAAAAAAGTTGTAAGATGAGTAACAGTTATAAGATGAAGAGAAAGAGTTTGTCTATTTCATTTTTGTATGAATTTAACCTCGGTTCGGTATTTTGTTCTAAAACCCTTTAAAACTGGCCTAGATAGCTGAAGTTTTAATGTTGTAGCTTTGAAATAGAGCTTTAGATGAACTAAATGTTGAATGCAGACTAACGTTTAATTTCATTTGTTCATTTAATTAATAATGTACTCCTTGATTATTGTCTGATATAGACATGCTATACCTTTTTGAAGAGCTCTATATTTAAGCTACAAATTATTAGAATTTCAGCAGACCGATTAATTTTAATTTATTTCGATATTCAAAGTGAAATTATTAATTGATTGTCTCTTTAATTATGCCTGCGCTCATCAAATAAATTTAAACAATAAATATGCATAATTCCCCCTGTTGAATATCTCGATTAAAACTTTTCTTACGATTTATGAGAAAACGTGAACAGTATCATTTTGAATGACTATAAGAAAGAGACTACTAAATCACATATTTTTAGATTTCTTCGAGAATTTTTTTTGTCACTTCAGTCACCAATTTCCCAAAATCTACGTCATTTTTTCCAGTTTATATATATATATATATATATATATATATATATATATATTATTTGAAATAATCTACCGTCGTTACACGGTTAATATATCACTTAGCCCAGACAACGGAGGTAGAATAAATAATTGAAGAAAAAGCGACGACAGCAGGAATCGAACCTGCGACCGACAGGTTTGCCGTATCAACGTAGCGTAGCTCTTACTATTGAGCCAAACAGCCGCTACTAACGATAGTTTTCTATCCAAATTCTCATCTTGTTTATTTCAGTCTATTCGTTTCTTTCAAGGTGACAGTTGTGTGTCAGGAAATGGATATATACGATACGATAGAACAATTATAAATTGCGTTATATTATATGAAGAATATATATATATATATATATATATATATATATATATATATATATATATATATATATATATATATATATGTATTATATGAAATGATCTACCGTCGTTACACGGTTAATGTATCATATATATATATATATATATATATATATATATATTCATTTTGGCCTTTTGTATTACTCAATTCCTGCATTTTCTTCAATTGTTTATTTCATTTACCTTGTCTGTCGGTTCATATATATCTACTTCCTTTAATATATATATATATATATATATATATATATATATATATATATATACATATATATATATATATATATAAATAAAAAATAATTGAATCATCCACAGACAACTTGTCAGTATGGCTAAAGACTATCCAATATCCCATCCAGTACCAGGTAGGATCGAAACCTTCACTTCAGACCAAGAGACTGGCATTTTATCCTTCGCATAACTGGACTGTCTGTAGGACCGAATTTAAGCGATATATTCACTTACATCCACCAGAGTGCTCCATTCCACAGTTAGAAAAGCGCTGCTCTATAGCTTATAATGAACGAGTTTCCCTACTTAAGGAGTACTCAACCCTGAAGAAGGGAGTGTTGATAATAATGATAATATATATATATATATATATATATATATATATATATATATATATATATATATTATAGATATGTATTAATATTCAGCTCGATTCAAAATTATATCATCCATCATAGAAGACAGCCACATTATAATTACTTTTAATTTTTTTAACAATTTTCTATTTAGTGATTGTAAATTTAGAATGACTATCTAGGCACATTGTCAAGTTGTCAGACTACAGTCTTTTTAATGAGTAAAATACATGGTTAGTCAAGAAAATGGGGTTTTAGTAGCATTAATCAAAGGTTTTTTCATACAGTCTACGTGAGTCAAACAAAGAGATTAATTATATCCTGATGTCTTTTTGATTAATTGGTTTAATGTGTGTAGGTTGGTTATTCTTGAATGGCCACTTTAAAAGCCTACCTATTCAAGCAATTGATAACTTCAGGACAGTAAACATAGTAGGAAATATATTAGTCAAGCTAGTGCTTGAACAAAAAAAAACATAAAAGCAAATAAAGAACAACTTGAACGGGAACACGGGATGAGATTCCACAAAAATACCATCAATAAAAGTCACGAAACAAAGCCATAACAGGGCGTTGAATGGCCACATGACAGTAAGGAACATCACTTAGATATAGAATGAACATCTAACCGGCAGAGGAAGATGAATAACTAATTGAATCATCGAAACGTGTACTAGAATAAAACATGAAACAAAATGCCTGAAGAAGCTCAACGGGCAGAAACAGGAACGTGATTGTGTAGAAAATCAATTATTTCACAATATTTAAAGTTCTATTCCAACTAAATGATTTTTATTAAGACTGTTATTAAATAAATCCACACACATCGTATATTGAATTACTGATTAGTACTTTGATATATATGCGTGTGTGTGTGTGAGTGTGTGCGTGTGTGTGTGTGTGTGTGTGTGTGTGCGTGTGTGTGTGTGTGTGTGTTTGTGTGTGTATGTGTATGATAGGGTGAAGATCATTTCTCGACCAGATACGATTTAATGACAATATTGAAAAAATTACAATACTTTCTTGTATATTTCATTTCCAGGACGAATTTAACATCTTTTTCGTTATCAAAATAAGCATATCCTGATATATATATATATATATATATATATATATATATATATATATATATATGCACCGCAGTTATTCTTTGCTCATATAGTTTTTTTTCTAATTATTAATACAACAGTGATTTAGTAACGGAGACTGGATGCTCTCTCTCTCCGAGTCAGCGTACTCTAACTAAACAGGGGCATAAGGGACACTTGGTGTATGGACGTCACCCGGCAAACTCTGATCTTCCTCAAACTCTTTTCAAAGGGAAAAAAAGAATAATTTTCTTTTGATTGTCTCAGAAGCCCATCGACATGCCCGTGTCTTTGACTACACTCACCCGACTTAGAAAGGTTAAGAGTTTGTTTATCTCTCGGGTTGATAAGGGACGAAAGGACAAATCAAATTCAGATTATTTCTCATTGAAATGGACGCCATCTTTGACGCAGTAAACAGTCTGGTCTTCAGGCTCTTTTGTCACCAAAAGTACGTCAGTTGGTGTGAATAGTAATCAAACTGTTCAAATTTGATCCTTCCTTAATATGGCTCAATTCGGGAAGTGTGGAAGGTCCTTTGATCTAAGCAAAAATCATTACGAAACTGTTTCGCACCATTTAAACCAACTAGTGAGTTTGATTAACTTGTTAAGCTTCCAAAGGGAAGATAAAATCTTCGTATGATGCAATAAAAATGGATGAAAAAGAGATTTATTCTCAATCTGAATTTGTTTTTTCCTTGTTTTGTCATTTGCTATCAACTCTTTTCTCCTTTCTTCTTTCTACACTTCTTCTTCTCTCTATATTCACACACTGTGAATTCTTTTTCTTTCTCTTTCTCCTTGCAAACTTCTTCAATTCTCTCTTTTCACCTCCAGTTAATACCATCTCTTCCTTCTCCTTCTCTGCCACCATTTTACTCACTGTGAATACCTCATCGTCTTCCTTCTTCCTCACTTCTTCCAAATGTCTCTTTTCAGCCCCTCCATGAAATGAGAAGGGGATAGAAATTTAAAAAAAAAACCCAGATAGAATGAAGTAGAACGAGATAACGGTCTAGTTTAGCACTACACTTACATTGTAAATTGGACCTCCCTCAAAAACTTTAAAAACATTTTCCGAAAACTATTTACTTCAAAACCTTCCCCTTGGTCTATTAAGTATGTATGCGAAATTTGTTTTAGACCAAACGACTGAAAGGGCTATTATGGTTTAGAAACAGATGTGATAGTTTAAAATGATTGTTATGAAGTAAAAAGGTTTAATTCTGGAAAAAGTAAGAACATGAAGTTCAACGATGCGTCCACCATTCGTAGAAGTAAGAGTAACAGCAGGAGGAGGGTGCAAATAGATTATTTTTGATTGAATGATTCTAATCTTGGAAAGTTTTGCGATATGAAATATTTTGCGAGTATTTTCAATAAAAATCGTAAATGGCTATTTTCGGCGTTTTCTGGTAATTTTTGGCTTTTTGTCTATTATGATATCATCGGGGGGCAGGTAAAAATTGATTGGAATAAATTAATTCTTAATGTATCATACCTTTCATGACGTCACACCTTTTAATTATATCATGCCTCTTCCTTCCTTCCAACTTCCGTTGTTTAACGTAAACCGAATAACGTTGGATAGTGATGTATAGATACATTAAAAATCCTTCCATTCATTGAGCGCAAGCAGTTTTAATGTTATTGTTTACTTTCCTGTTTCTTTGCTAGAACCAAATCAAGATTTATGTCTTATGTTTCATTTTCACACGTGAAAAAAAAATCAATGAAATTTCTAAAATAATTAACACAAACAATATTTCACTTCACTCCTCCAAACAAAATACAAAAATATTTATTCTATCATCATTCAACCATTTGGATGGTTTTGGATATTTCATTCAAGAAAATCATTTTTCTTCTTATCTTAGTTCGTCAAATTTGATTCTCTGCTTCATTCATCTCAGTTCTTCCTGATGGGTTGTTTGTTTAATGATTTCGTAGGTTAGTCTCGTTATTTTTATCAAAGATCTTATCGAGTGACACTGTACCGCATACTGAGTCAGATTACTTTAATTTGATTTGATTTTTTCTTAATAATTCAGGGTTTTTTGTTCTTCTATTTACATATATGTAAATAGCTATAGCATTAAACATTTTTGTCTTTTATTGTCAATGTTATAGGAGAGTCGGACAGAAGAGAACCTTTGAAGTAAGACCACGCCCCCTTACAATGTTTATATTATATATGTTCGGTTTTCTTAGATAAAGTTTTTCCTTCTCTCTTTCTTCTATTTAGCACTTATTATTTCTGATTGAGTTCTTGTTAACATGAAATATTCTATCTTCTTCTAAAAACATCTACTGTCGATTTTAACATAGTAAAAATTTCAATATACTAGGCGCCTATAACTTTGGCTTCTCCATGCTAAGGTAGTACCGCAGCTCAAGTAATAACCTTCATCGGAATGAAAATCAGTCAACAGCAACATTTTGCCAAAACAGGGTTTTTGATCAGGTGAGCGGGGTTTAACAGGACCTAGCAATGGGAATTGCGCTTAAAAAATAAGTAACATTGACTTACTTTTTTAAAGCTACTCTTTTACATTCAAATGTTCCCATCTGTCCGTACGATTCAAGCCTCTCCCCTTCTGCACCATCTCAGTAATATAGTAAGAGTTCGATTTATATCAAAGAGGCAGAGTCAACAGATATGAATAAATTATATTTCTAGTATCAATATTACATTTTAAAGGGATTTTTAAAAATTATCTCTGGATATTTTAGCATCTTTCGAGCCGGTTTAGACTGTTCTAGAATCTCTGCACTTGAAAATAGTGGGTGTCAGTTTTCTATGCAGGAACTGTTGGATCTGTGACCTGTGTAAGGGCTTTTTTCATTGTTCGATGCACACAAAAGTTGGACCTTGGTTCAGAAGTCTCAGGTAACAAATTTCTGCTCAGTCCGACAATCTATAAGGCAATTTCATTGGTAGTAACTGCGAACGGTGCAGACCCCTTTGTCAAATGGGTAATGAGAGTAGATATTCGCGTCACTAAAATAATAAAAGCTAATGTCATTTTCTTGATTTGCCTGTAAAATCAAACCGATCTATATTGTTAACAGGGTTTCAAAGGAAGTACGGGATGAGCAGCTCGGAAGCAAAACCACTTAGCTACACTGATTCAGCTATAAAATAAACGATTCAATCTTAGTCTTTTAACATTTACTTCTATCTGTATTATAGAGTTTGTTATGGAAATTCAAAATTAGTATTCTCTGTCTCAAATGAGTTTAAGAAAAACAGAAGAAATATAAGTAACGAACATTTTTCGCCGAAGGTTCCGAACACATTTTCTGCAATTCAAACCATGGACGATTTCGGCTACAGGAGATCACGAGCTTAAATGTCGTCTGCTTTACAAACTGGTTTCCTTCTGCTTTTGAGATATTCTTTCGGCATGGAAATTATTCACAACAAATTAAAACTATGTATTTATTTATTTTCTGCAAAAAAGTTAAAACTAACTATTTTACGTTTATGATCTTCCGGAGCTAAAAGTCCGAACAATTATAACCATTAGAAAAATACCCTCTGTACTTGTTATATTTTGAAAATTATTTCCACCAGTTTTTGCATCGTTATAAATTGCATTTTATTTATTTAAAAACATTGTTTTAAATATACATTCCTTTTTTTTCCATTTTAAAACATCGTTCAAAAATTCAGATATTATAATATTTTAATCTATTCATAGATAAGATTTTTAAAATTCTGTAAAAAAGATGTGAATGCTGTTGGCCATAAACTAAGGGATCAATTTGGCAAAAAAATTATATTGAAAACTGAACCCCCACTAAAAACCTATTTGCGGTAGTATTTGAAAAAAAAACAACTTTTTTGTAAATATAATGGGGGCATCCTCTATACGTGATACATAAATGCATTACCAGTCAGCCAGACCAACTTGAAAACTGAAGAGACCTTTCTAATAGTAATTTCTATAAGCGTTGTCTGATTCTCAATGAAATAAAATTGTAGTATTTGCATGACCTTATTTACATTTCTGTATTAAAAGCGTCTGTAATATCCATTCGTGTCGGAAGGTCACCAGTTTATAGAATTATGGCGTTTTAGATAGTTCTAGTTCACGTTGAAGAATAGGCACCCGCTGGAATTGTTTGCCCACGTGGACGTCAGTGGAAATGTTGAAGGAGGAAGGGAGATATGGAGAGCATGCGTGCCAAGTACAAACGTGGACGCAGATATTAGACGGACTAAAAAGATACATACAAGTATATAGACGAGCAAATGAAAAATATATTTAATTCATATCATTTATAACAAATAAAGAATGAAATGAAATGCATATAATGGAAACATTAATACAATCAATCTTGTATAGAGAAGAGAAGAGTAGAGGCTTGTTTGGTTTAGGCTAATCATATACGTAAAAATGAAATATATGAAAGAAAGGATTTTATAGGGACACTTGTCATAACGGGTCTAATGTCGTTTGGTTCATCTACCAAATGGTGCCTGATTAGTCGTGCCTGTTATAATGAGTGGTATAGTTGACCAAACTAGATTATGGAAAAAGGCGGTTAGTTCAGGTAAGGTGCAAGATTAAGCTAAAAGGGACTAATGCAGTCACATTTGCGTGGTCACCAAAAAATAGTAGTTACAGTATTTACATCTAGTTCTTGCGAATTCTCACATCTAGGAGAATAAGTGACAAAAGACAATATATACATATATATATATATATATATATATATATATATATATATATATATATATATATATATAGTCACGGCCAAAGAAAAGAAACGACGCCGGACGCGAGTTTAGAGAAAAGGAAAGGTGGAAGTTGACCGGCTAGAAGACCAGGGCAACTTAGACGACTGACCACGTGCGTCCAGAGTTTTTATAGGATGTCATCGTAGGAAGTGACGTTTTAGATATTTAACCAAGATAGAGTTTCGTATTAAATCCTTGACTAAAATACAGAGGTCGCCACACGTTTATAGATACGGATAGACACGTATTTAGTTCTAACAAGACAAACTACAAGGCCATACAAGACGTGGTTTTTCCGCAGGGGAATGGTGATCTCCAATTCAGAGTTTTCCAAATCTATTTCTATCGGTGACATACTCTTGGAAAATTAATCTCTTTGCGACTCATTATCAAAGTTTTGTTAGCTTAGCTAAATATATAATTCAGGATGTCGCTTCAAGTGAAAAAAAATGGATAAAATAGTATTTGTAAAAACTAAACAGATAGTTCCTACCGTATTTACTTGTGTACAATGCGAGAGATTTGACATAAAAGAAATCAGGGTCTAAATTTGGCTGGGCTACCGTTATACCCGAGTGCGCAAAAATGATACTGATTTTTAACCACAAAAAGTAGGGCTAACATTATATTCGAGATCGTATGGTACTCGAATAATTACGGCAATTTCGTGACACGCCAAGAGATTATCGGTAACACAATAAAGTGTCGAGACACATAGTTTTGGGAAGCTCTAATATATAAGTTAGAAATGTTTACCTGTCTACCACACTATAGAAAACACCTTGACATAGGCACAGCCAAAACAAAATTTTGTTGGGTCCGCATTCGCGCTCAACCCAATGATAATGATCTGATTTCATCTATTTCTATCCCAAGAGTCTGATTTGCCCAACCAACTTAGGAATATAAACACAATGGACTCGAGTGAAGGGTTCGAAGTAAAGAGTTTTTTGCATTTGAAAAAAAATTGTTTTTTATTTTTCTCTCCTTCCCGATTTTAAAATCAAATGTGACCAAAGAGTTCCGACTGTTTATGATGATGGTGATTTTCTATGATTCAATAAATGCCTAATACAAATCCATGATCTTTTATATCTGGTTGGAATAAGTAGAATAATATCATAGATTTTATTTGGTTAAAAAACGTCAAGTCTTCCGCAAGAACTAGCTAAAATTACTGGCTAAGATTTGTCCTTCTCTTTTTCAGCTGGAAGGGCGTGTGGTGGGATTTCAGTTAGTCTCTTATAGGACTGATTAACCTTTGTTTGTCACGAAATTATCCATTCAAAAACTTACAAATGGAAATGTTTTGATGAATCAACTAGTTTATCCGTACCGTCAAAAATGACGGCGTGCATAAAATGTATGGATATACACATTGCATTTTATAATTGTGGATAATAGAGATTTGCATAGCATTGAGATTGGAGAATAGCCTTCTATACACATTGTATTTTATATATGTGGATATTAGAGATTTACATTGCAGTGAGCTTGGAGAATAGCCTTCTATACACATTGCATTTTATAGACGTGGATGATAGAGATTTACATTGCAGTGAGCTTGGAGAATAGCCTTCTATACACATTGCATTTTATAGACGTGGATAATAGAGATCTGCATTGCAATGAGCTTGGAGAATAGCCTTCTATACACATTGTATTTTATATATGTGGATAAGAGAGATTTACATTGCAGTGAGCTTGGAGAATAGCCTTCTATACACATTGCATTTTATAGACATGGATAATAGAGATTTACATTGCAGTGAGCTTGGAGAATAGCCTTCTATACACATTGCATTTTATAGACGTGGATGATAGAGATCTGAATTGCAGTAAGCTTGGAGAATAGCCAGCTATACACATTGCATTTTATAGATGTGCATGAGAAAGATTTGCATCGTGGTGACTTTGGAGAATAGCATTCTATTGACCACAAACGTATTCTTATTATTATTTGTTTTTATAACTTTATAAGAAATTTTATGTTATTTTTTAAATTCGGCATTTTTATTACGTCATCGGAACATGGACGAAGTTCTATTATACTACATCAGTTACACGAATGAAATTCTACTTTAATACATCAGTGGCGCCCCTCACTTTGACAGGGAACATCTGCACATTACTAATTACTATATGCGTGGGGTATTAAGCATTGTAAAAGTGTTGATAAAACACAGACCAGACTGAGAGATGGAAAAAAGCGAAAATATCTGAAATATGATGATAGTTAATTGGAATTTGGCTTCACTTCGACGTATATCAACAATGCTTGCATTGTGTATGAAATTGAGTGCAGTTCTTCAGTATTTTCCTACTCTGTCCGCTTAAATGATGTGATGATTAGTACATATGCCTCACACGCAGCGGGTCATGGGTTCGTTTCCCGGTACGAGCGATGAGTGCAGAAAGCTTTTCATGTGAAATAGCCGGACAGATTGGGCTCTCTAGTCCTGGGGGAGGGGTGCAGTCGAGAAAATAGGCAACTCTGATTTCTAAACTAGAGAGTGGAGTAACATACCCGAATGATGTGATGATTAGTACGTCCGCCTCATATGCAGAAAGTCGCAGGTTCGTTTCCCGGTATGGTTGATGAGTGTGGGAAGCTTTTTTATATAAAGTAGCCGGATAGATTTGGATCTCTTGTCGTATAGGGCAACCAGTCTAGCGAAAGAGTAACTCTGATTTCGAAAGCAGAGAGTGGAGTACCATTAAGGCGGTTTGACGTCTTTCCTGCAGGGAATCTAATCCCAGACGTCTCGTTTTCTACTTTCCACTTGAGTGCACCTGGCTGAGAGGGAGATTCTGACGACTAAGCATCCCAGGATCTCCATACACTTTGCCCAGGCATGTGCCCTGGATGGAACGTTCCACTGTCGGTAGTGGCAGAACTGCAACCATTCAGGGCATCATTAAAAAAGCATAATACACTAAGGGCGCAGTGATTCAAAAAATTTGAACCATTGTACTAATAAATTGTGAATCTGAAAATGTTCTCACTTCAATAAAATCAAACTTAGCTCTCTACTGACGTTGTCAATGTATGTCCATCGAAAGAAGAAAAAATCTAATTAAATTGTGTCAGATCTTCCAAACCCCCGGCTTATCTCGCACCTGCATTTGAAATTATTACACATTTCTAAGAATAATACATAACTTTCTGTAAAACCTGTCTAAGTTGTCAAGTCACCATTTTCTGCCAGACACAATTTCGTTTATGATCCCTAAAGAACCCCATCTATTCGGCTGTTTTCCCCATAGCTTTCATGTTATGAGGCGTGATTTTATTGTTCCATGGTCCACCTATTTCAAATGGATTCTATTCTATTTTGCTGTCTTGTGATCTCACCATGTCATATCAAACATGGTCCTATCTTGTGCACGTTGCCGTGTTCTCAGTTTGAGAGTCATTTTTTTAGGTTCCATATTTCAGCTCCATAGGTGCCTATCGGGGGATGCATTGGTTGTTGATCCTTCTTTCGAAGTTTTAATGGGATTTTTTTGGTCTTGCATGTTATAATTGTTCTACCGAAAGTTCTGTTCTCTTCTTTTAAGAATTTCATACCAAAACCTTTACTTAGAGTTATGTCAGTTAGTTCGAAGAGAATATGAAATATTTGGGGTTGTCCTTCATATTGAATTTAAAAAATTATAAAAAATATCAATATTTGTGTAAGGGCATTAGGACTGACAACAAAATTCATTGACATTTCACTAAAAATTTACTTAATATTGATCCCCTTCTGCTGAAATTCCATCAAGGAGTAAGTCTTATTTTATTTTCATAAGCAAAAAATAATGTCATTTCTACCGAGAATGATTTAAGCAATATTCCAATGCCCACATTTAAATGAAAATGTAAAAAGTATTTATCATTTCACCAGTAGATCAAGTGTTTTTTGTTTGTTCGTTTTTTGTTTTTGTTTTTTTAAAGTTCTGGTTAAAGTTTTGATATAACCTAATTCTTCCTGATGTGGTTTATTTTTTTCTGATTTCCTGGGTGATTCATTAAGCGATTTGTGAATTGATGTTTTTATCAGGAGACCTGATACCACATGCTGAATCGTTTTTTACTTAAAGGCTATGATTTCAATTTTCTGTTTCTTTATCTCTTTTATTTTTTTTATAAATATCAAGTAATTATTAAAGTGAAAAATGTTTCTACTTGTGATATGTTTTGGTAAGATGAACGGAGAATACTTTCAAAGTAAGATCACGCTTACCTTACAGTGCATGGGTTTTTTAATATATGTTAATTTCTTAAATGAAGATAGTACCTAGTTGAAGGATCATTTGGGTATAAAAGGGACTGTAATAAGCTGGGGATGATGAAGAAGGCTTCCCGTTAATCTTCCTTGTAGGAGACCGATCTCTACACTATGCTCAGAAACGCTGGACAAAGACCCCCCTCCACACCTCGCTTACTCTGACTGGCTTGGGTGCGAGCGACAACAAATGGATGAATGAAGCATTTGCTTCGAAATACTCCCACGCACGAAGAGACCGACAGATAATTGGAAAGGATTGATGGCCAAGAACAAATACCCCCCCAGACAACCAGGAACAAACACAACCCCCAGACAACCAGGAACAAACACAACCCCAGACAACTCTAGCGCAGCCGCACATTTAATCGAATTATCCCCCTGAGATGTGTGGTGGGAGGGGAAGCGATTAAATATTAAGAAGGCGAAAGTAAGAAAATGGAGAGGTAGAAAGAGACAAAGAGAGGCGAAAAAGAAAAGAAGAATGAAGGGGAGGATGGGGAAGGAGGAAGGAAGGAAAGGAAGGAGGGAAGGGGAAATAAAGTAGAACTGAATGAAAAAGCAAGAAAGGAACAGAAATGAATGGGGGGAGGAAGGAAAGAGAAAAGAAAGACCGAAGGAAGCAAGAAGAAAGAGGGAAGGAATGAAAAAGAGAAAGGGAGTGAGCAAAGAAGGAAAGAAGGAGAAAAGGAAGAGAAGAAAAGAAAGAAGTGTGCAGAGAATTAAATGGGGAAAGGAAGGAAAAAAGTGAGAAAGATAAAAGAAAGGAAAGAAGGGAAAACGACAAAAAGAAAGAGGGAAAGGGGGAAAGAAAGAAAGGAAATAGGTAGAAAGAAAGAGAAAGAATAAAGAAAACAAAAAGAAAAGAAATACAAAAACTTTTATGATAGCAAAGAGAGCCGAGAGAATAGAACGAAGTAAAGAAAGGAAATTCGTCATGAGAAACGACGATAAAAATATGGATGGATCAAAATGATAAAAATACTTCTGTAATATTTTCAAAACCGTAAAAAAAAACGCCGATATTACGATGAGATACCACGAGATATCAAGTTGTTTGTTGCACTCTGCGAAATTTACCGGTCATTGGTCGAGAGGGATTCGTTGGAATTGGAGTCAGGAATTGTGTAGGCGGGAAATTTATGAGAAAAGAAAAAGGACGACGATGAAAATATGTTAGAATCACAAGTTGGAAACAATCTACAGAAATAGATACACGTCTACATGACTCCTCAGATATATTCTCCGATTCCTTTAAATGTTGCAAAGGTTTATTATAATCATCATCATCATTATCATCATCATCATCATCATCTTGACCTCAGTCGTTGGACATAGACCTTTCCATTAGATCTCTCGATCATAGGTGTTACGGTACCAATATCTTTTGAATGTGTCCTGTTCGAACCGCGCCGCCTTATCTTTTGCCGTTCACAATCTTGTATAAGATCAATGGGTATCCATGCTGTGAGTCGTGATGCCAAGCGGTTGTCTGACTTTCATTGCTACATGACCAGCCCATTGCCTTTTGAGTTTACATAGTGTAGGTTTAGATCTCGTCATCGTTAACACGAAGATCTCTCAGATGGAGGATTTGACATCACAAAGTGAAACTGAGAAGCAGGATGAATAGCCTTACTGGTTCGCCTGGAACAGTCTTATGGGTCCTTTAAAAAAAGGTTTGATAAATTGGAAATCCGAAATAGAATTGAAACCATCCAGAGGACAGCATTACTAAAATCTGCAAAAATTCAGGGAAAGTGCAGAAATTTGATTTACTGTCATTTTTGTTTTTGGTAAGAATCATCACTTCTATGGAAGCAAAACATGTAAAAGAAGAAGAAGGGAGAGGAGAATGTGTGACTAGAGCAGTATTTCCCAAAATGGGCCCGTGGAACCCCAGGGCTCGGAGAAAAAAACTATGGGGTTCCATGAGATAAAGTGTCTCTTTTATTAAAAGGCATTAATCTACTTCTGTTCAAATGTAGTTATTTCGTTCCTGGTTTCATGGTTGACCCCAGAGATCACATGCGAAACCGAGGCTGATGATGATGATGATGATGATGATGAAGAATCTACTTTCAATTATTGTTTTTCACGGCAATTATAAATGTATAACTATTAAAGATAGTTGTTTTCTATTTCAAAAGACAAGGTGTTCTATTTATCTACTAGAATATACCCGTCCAAAATGACGGGATTATTTAAGGAACATGAAGCTATTTTATTTGGTAATTTATTTTCAATAATTCATGTATTCTAATTCTAAGTCTTAACTCAATTTAAGCCGTTTTTTTGTATGTGTGATCAGACATGAAGTTTTAAGAGATTTTATGACGAAATTTCTATTGTTATGTCATAAAGGGAAAGTGAATTAACCATTGAGATCATCCTATTTTTTATCTTGTCTGAGCAAAGTGAATTTTATTATACATCGCTTACTGTGGATATGTGAAGCTTCAGGACGACCTACACGTGTATGCATAATGAAATAACATGACAATGAAGATGGAAATGAATAAATAAAACAGTGTTGTTGAAAATCCATATTTTGCAGATCACAAAGAGGGAGTTACTTCCCCCTGTTTTTTGACTTAACACACATGAAATAGGAGATAGCATTCTTTGTTTTTTTTGTTTTTTATTTTTTTTTAAAGAAAAATCACCAGCTCACCTAAACTCTTCACAGCCTGCCTCGAGATGATTTTCAGAAGGCTAGACTGGGGGAATGAAGGAATCAAAATAGACGGCGAGTATCTGAGCAACCTCAGATTTGCAGACGACATAGCCCTTTTCGCAGAGAGCCTACACGACCTTCAACTAATGATAGATGAACTAAATGAAGAGAGCCAGAAAGTCGGCCTACACATGAACTTCAGCAAGACGAAGATCATGTGCAACAACCACATTGGAGATAAAAACACTAAGATCGAAATCGAGGACACAGAACTCGAGAAAGTAGACCACTACATCTACCTAGGGCAACGAATCTCCATGAGACCCTCAAAAGAAGAAGAAATCAAGCGAAGAATCACACTAGGATGGCAAGCCTTTGGCAGAGTTAGCTCAACTTTCAAAAATAATAAGATCCCATTAATCCTAAAGAGAAGTGTGCATAACCAATGCATCCTCCCAATAGTCACTTATGGAGCTGAAACATGGAACTTAACCAAGAGACAGACCCGTAAGCTGAGAACCATGCAACGTGCACATGAAAGAATAATGCTGGGCCTCACATGGAGAGACCACAAAACAGCACAGTACATCTGGGAAAAGACAAGAGTTAGAGACATCATAGAATCCATAAAAAATCTTAAATGGCGGTGGGCTGGCCATGTTGCAAGAATGACTGACAATCGATGGACATCACGACTCACAACATGGATTCCCCGAGACCACATGCGCAACCGAGGCCGGCAAAATGTTAGATTTAGAGACGAGCTAGACAAATTCAGGAAATACTGGTTCCGTGACGCCCATGATGGGGAAGTGTGGCAAATCCTGGGGAAGGTCTATGTCCAACGACAGACGCTAAAAGACTGATGATGATGATGATGAAATAGAACACAAAAATAAGTAAAAAGGATTATTTTAAAAACATCCTGCTTGCCAACTATTTCAGTGATTTTTTGGTATAGCCATTCATATAAGATCTTAACAATGCAAGAAACAAATTCATATCTTTGATATAACAATTTATTCCTGTAGCAACAGGTCTGATGGTCACCCAAAAGAAACCTCTACATGACCATCGTTTTTAAACAGCATGCTGTGTTGGAAGTGATCAATTAAAAAAATTGGAGAAAAGAGTGGTCAATGAATAAGTTACTTTGCTCGGCTGTTATCACTAAAAAGTCTAAATTTCAAAAAGAAATTTCTCATCGGTTGATTTAGCTTCCTGTTATGACATTATAGAATTTACGTCATAGAAACAGTCAAGACTTCATTTCTGATCATTACATATTAAAATAACTTGAGGTGAGTTGAGACTTTAAAAAAAAACTCAAGATTTGGATACTTTAATTATCAGAAATAGATTACGTAATAAAAAAGCTTCAGGTATGTCAGTGGTGATCAATACGTAAACGACCCCATCATTTTGGGAGGATATATTCTAGTACACACACACATATACACACACACACACACACACACACACACACACACACATACGTATATAGTGAATATATATGGATATATGTAGGCGTTTCTGTTTAACATGTATCTGCTAATTACGGGAGCATTACATAATAGAAGACAATGTTATTGTCACGCTACTTGTTGTGAGTATTTATTTGGTTAAAGGCATCTGATAGAGCAGTTATTCTCAATGAGGGTAACACCATCTCTAAAGAGACAGAAGTTGAGCTGAGTGGGGCGATATTTTTTTTGAATAAGCAAAAGGGGGTGTTGTTGGTTCTAGGATCTAAGATCGCCAATAGACTAGGAAAATAGTTCGACCATATCATACATAATGGTTAATACTACCCGTCTCATAACATTCAGACAAGAAATTGTGTGAGTGTATGCGCACAATTGTGTGTATGAGAGCATATGTGCGTGTGCATGTGTATGTACGAGTGTGCAAGCATGTATGAGTATGTATGTGTATGCGCTTTTGTGCGTGTGAGTTCATGTGCATCTATGTATATGCGCGTGTATGCATGTATGTGTGTATATGTGTGCATGTGTATACATATATGTGTGCATATGACTGTGTGTGTGCGTTCGTGCTTCTTGAATATGTTGGACTCCTTTCTTCCTGTAGGAAACCCGTTATTCAGTTTTCCAGTGCATATAATTGTCTTTGCTTTTGTTTGTGAGATTTATGTAAGTTGTGTGACTCTGTCATATGTGTCACGAAGCCAATAAATTTTGAACTTGTCTTGTCGTCACACTGCCATATTTTGCCGGCCACACGTTCGCCTATGATCTCTTAGGATTTACATAGTAAATCGCAGTGTCCAGTGGTTGACATTCTTGCAACTTGATCAGCAAATTGCTATTTGAGTTTTCTGAGGGTTTCTATGATATCTCTGACACGTGTTTTTCCCTTAATATATTGAGCTGTCTAGTGATCTCTCCGTCTGGGGTTGAGCATGATTCTCTCCTGTGCATGTTGCGTGGTTTTCAGCTTGATTGTCAATCTTTTGTCTAGGTTCTATTTTTTAACTCCATAGGTGACTATCAGGAGGATGCATTGGTTGTATATCCTTCTTTTTTGACTAATAGAATTTTCTTCTTTTCAATGGTCGAGCTAACTCTGCCTGAAGCTCAGTTATTCCTCAAGTGTGACCTACCATCTCCTAAGAAGCACTATAAAACTCAAGGGGCTGTATGGGACATTGGAAGTCCTAGGGGTGGTAGGGGGTACTGGAAAGGTAAAGTCATCGGGAGATGAGTTAGGATGGATTTACAAAAATAATAATATTGAGGCAGGGGAGTAGAATACAATTTTTATTTTCAGTATATCTCAGAATAGCTTAGTGATATTTTCTAGAAAATATTTCGTGTTAAATCCCCCTTTTCCAGACTCCTGTAATCATTTTAGATTTTCACATGACTTCCAAATGTTTTTTGTGGACTTGTATAGAATCCCCTGATTAACCCAATATTTATCAAGTCTGTTATTGGAAGAATTGAGATATTAGGTAGACTATTCTATATTCCACACTATGCGGTCATTGGAGCTATATTTTCGTATATCCAACTTGGCTGTTTGTAAGTACATTTTCTAGCTGTTTCCCCTGTTTCCTTTTCTTTTTATATTTTCTATACACTTCTTGGCAAGGCTAGCAACCCACTTGTCAAAGTATCCATTCATGATCTTATATACTTCAATTACGTCTCGTCTTACTCTTCTACAGCTAAGAGTAGGTAGTTTCACTTTACAGTTTGCGGAGGCACTCTTAATAAGTTAGATTTGCCATTCAAGATCTTGTTGCTCTCTTTTAAACACCTTCGATTAACTGAATGTGCTGTTTTGTATGGTGCCCAGATTAGACTTGCATTCTCTAAGTAGGTTCTAACTAAGGATTTGTACAGGAATTGAATCGTTTTTGACTGACTTTACAAGGGTGCTGATGGAATATATCCTATAAAAAGGGACGGTAGTCTGAAACTTTTGAAAACAATATTCGTACAAATAATTCTAAGTTGATATTCATTTATTCGGTTTCATCAAAGATTTTGAAAACCAACGAATGTATTGGTAACTATTTTGTAGTAATTTCTCTTCACAGCTTTCTATATCGAATATACGAAACAATATTTTAGCAATAGAGTTTCAATTCTGCAGTAGAATTTCGTCACAGATAATAGCTGATGGTATCTGTTGAGCATGGGTGTTCATTGGATAATACAGAGTACTGTAAACAGATCGAAGCTTCGATAGACTTGACAAGTCGGAAACGGGTCTTTATGAATTGTCTACATGTTCCTTAAAGTGGTACACCCTTGATAAGGGTATGAGTAGAGAATGGTCATACATACATACATACATACATACATACATACATACATACATACATACATACATACATAACAAAGTCTTTTCTAGATTTAAAAAAAATCCAATGTTATCTTTTTGACTAATGACATCTTACTTAAACCTTAAAAGCAGCAAAGAACAAGAAAACCCTGTATTTTTGCATACCGATACAATAAGAATAAACAAAAATATCATTGTATTAAAAAAAATACGCATCAATTGTGAACATCAATAAGCGTGGAATATAGGTTTAAGGTGTAAGATCAGCATCAGTTTACTATGAACTCCCCATGGTTGAATAGTTGAAAGCAGCTAGGCATATACTGCATCCCCTTTGGCTAGTGAGTGTGAGTTCGATTCTTACCGTTGGCCTACACTTTATTTTCCGATTGTGCGTAGGATTATGGTCTGATTCAAAGCTGTGATAAAAAGCATCTGAAAGGTAAATTGCAAGTCAAAATCAATAATATTAGTTTAAAAATCTATTTTGTTGTATCTTTTATAAATAAATGATGTGTCTGTCATGTTATTAAAAAAACACTTAAACATGGGCACAGCCTGACGAAATTTGGCATGTAAACTCAATAGGGTAGTGGAAGGTCTTAAAATATGTTTTAGAGGGTTTTAGGGGTGCGGTTCTATTTACTATGTAACTTTAATGCCAAAATGGAACCTTATTTTCCGTTCATATATACATTCTAATCCATATGTCTACATATAATTTTTTTTCAAGGGTTTAAAATGAAGAGACCCCCCCCCAAGGAAGATTTTGCTATCCTGTAAATAGTCAAAGGGGTCGTACAGGCCTTATAAAGAGTAGTTCACCTACTGCATTTCTACAGACATTATGCATTAACAACCTTAACCAAATGTTAAAGGAGCCCCATTCATCCAAGGCCCCTAAATTTCTAGCTATGCCCCTGAGTGACAGGATTTTTTTTTTTACTTGTCTGAAAACTTAATTTTCTAATTTTTACTCCGTAAATTTTTTACTGGCTCCGCTCTGGCCCCACAACGCCCACGATAGAGAAATGTGGCGGCTCCTGGGGAAGGTCTATGTCTAACAATGGACGATAAAAGACTGAAGATGATGATGAAATATTTTACCCAGCGTAGACTAATATACCCACCCAGATTTATCATACATACGAAATAGTTAAAATGAAATATCGTATCTTGCATAAACGAATCACCGGAATCCGTGCGTGTAACCAGGACTAATTATCTGAATAGAATTTTAAAATTATCTTTAAGTATAGATCTTTTATCTAAAGTTATCTAAAAGATATAGGTCTTTTATCTAAAGCTATCTGAAAATATAGATATTTTATCTAAAGTTATCTAAAAGATATAGGTCTTCTATCTAAAGCTACCTGAAAATATAGATATTTTATCTAAAGTTATCTAAAAAATATAGGTCTTCTATCTAAAGCTATCTGAAAATATAGATATTTTATCAAAAGGTATCTGAAAATGTAGATATCTTATCTAAAGCGATCTGAAAATATAGATATTTTATCAAAAGGTATCTGAAAATATATATCTTTTATCTAAAGCTATCTGAAAATATAGATCTTTTACCTAAAGCTATCTGAAAATATAGATCTTTTATCTAAAGCAATCTGAAATTATAGATCTTTTATCTGAAATTATCTGAAAAAAAACACCAACACAGGATTTTGGCATTATTGGTCCAAAATGACCAAAAAAGTACTTCTTTGAAAAAACAAACAAAAAGAAAACGTTTTATATGGTGCTCATTGGTGTACCCATGCATATTTTCAAGGTTGTAATCCCAAAAATATAACGAAGGGGCGCCCAGAAACACACACACACAGACGAGCAAAAGAAGAAGAATCTATAGCCTACTTGACTGATGGTTAGGTGGGCCATTTACAGGGCTACGGTGATTCGGTAACAACTTCAAATTGGGACATTAATTCTCTTTTATAGCGGACAGTCATTTATTTTGGAAGTTAAACTACCCAACAGATATAAATAAACACCCAATCTGTAATTCATTAGTTTCTTAAGATTTAAAGGATGAAGGATAGTTTTGACCCACCCCGACCAATGGACGGTACAAAACTAATCGAAGACTCACAATGACCGTTGGCCATTTATTTCATTGACTGGCCTTTTGCTATTCGAGTCCACTGCTGACAAACTCGTGGGTGTTCAGGGGTCAACAGGGCGGACACGTATTCTTGTGATGGATTGATTAGGTTCAAAGAATTGAGACCCAGGGTTCGAGTGTTTGTCCGTCTTTTGTACATTACCTTTAGAAACGTACTCTGTCTTCTCGAATCCCTTTAGTCTACGCACAAGAATACTGCGTTTTCTTTAATTAAATGTCTGGCCTAATTTCAACTGAGGTAACTTATTAGAAACCGTAAATCAAAACAGTCACCAAAACCGTCGAAATAGGTTTCTTCAGTTTTTAAGTTGGTCCGGCTGACTGGATGGCTATGTTGCTCCTTATCATGTCAAGAGAAAAGCGTTATTAGATTTTTTTTATCAAATTCATCCAGGATAGGTTTTTAGTGGGGGATCCAATTAACAATGTAAGTTTATTCAAAACTGATCCATTAATTTGTGTCCAGCAGCATTCATGTTCGTTTTCTGAAAATTCGAACTATTTTAGTGATCACCACCGACGGAAATGAGAGAGAGATAACTTATAAAATGATCATCGCTTTTTCCAATTTTTTAATTGCTCATCCCCAACACTAGATGTTGCCAAAAGACGTGGCTCTTATGACGGTTCCCATTGAGTGACTAACTAATCCAGTCTGTTAATTGATTTCCTAGAGAAAAAAAGTTGATTAAAAAAAGACGTGAAATTCAAAGTCTAGAATAACATTAGTAACCAGAAAGCACTTGGAGGGTGCATATTTCTACCAACGCTGCACACCAAATAAAATTAAATGGAACTGATGTTTGGGATGATCAATTAAGAAATTGAAAGAAAGGGTGATCAAAGAATAAGTTGCTTCTATAATCTTTTGTTCGGGCAGTGTTCGCTAAAAAATGATTATTTTCAAAAAAGGTGGATACAAACTTACATTGTAAATTGATCCCCACATTGGGGGGGGGGCGGGGGGTAAAGTTTTTGCAGACATGATAAAGAGTATATGCTTGAAATTTTAGCTCTATAGCTCCCATCGGTACCACCCACCCACCTACCTACCTACCTTCATACATACATACATACATACATACATACATACATACATACATACATACAACCAGCCAGCCAGTCAGCTAGTTGGACCATCTCAAAAACTGAAAAAAACCTTTGTTCACCGTTTTGGTTGATCGTTCCTAATTTTTCTAAGTTTTTATTCAGTGATGAAGGTTTCTGAATTTGATTTCCAATAAGTATGGCCATTTTTCATCGCCATTACAAAAACAAAGCAAAAACTTCGAGGGCAAATGGTCTATTATGTTAGCTCTTTCTGAACATCCTCTGGCAAGTGACGTCGATTCTCCCTGCAAGATTTACTCTCTATTCTCGATGGCACTGTTGACTTACAGCCATAGAATGACAATACGAGAAAAACAAATAGAAATTAAGATGGGGTTAAAAACCAATTGATAATACAAATATCAAAAAGACTTATACGAGAATATTTTATTCTTACATAATCAATCAATATGAATGTCATACATGCAAATCAGTATGTTTGATTGAATAATTGTATGCTGCAAAGTTACAATGGATCGGTTTATGTGAAATAGATTAACATAGCTAATAAAAATAATAATGGGATAGCAATAAAACGAGACGTTTGAAACTGAAAATAGATTTAAAAAGAAGTCTAAAAATGATCGAAATAAATGTTTAACGTTGAGTTGAGACTTTGAATTAGGATACTTGAATTATTAGAAATAAATTACCTGATAAAAGAGCTTTTGGCCCCTTATACGATCCATACATTAATAATCCCATCATTGTTAAATGGTAAATGCTAGTAAAATTATAACCAAATGATTACCTTTTTTTACGAGTGTATGCTAGAAGAATAACCAATTAATCACATTTTTGCACGAAGCGAAACTACACCAGAAATTGAAGGCAGGGGAAAATCAACATCGATTAACAAGGATAGTCCAGTGTGAACATTATCATTCTACTAAACTAACAGGAAAAGTTGAAATCAGATCTTTAAAGAACTTGACAAAAGTATGATACCAAAAAGCTGTACATTCACGGACCGAGTTGAACAATTATGTACTCTAATTTGAGTACGTCATCATTTGTAAAGCCAATTGGGTTTTTTTTTTCAAGCAATGTTAATTTGTAAAGTTTCAAGGAAGCAATGAAGGGAATGAACGATCATGGGAAGAGAATTTGAAAATAGAAAAAGGTTTTGTTCAATCTAGACTTCATTAACCTTGATTCTATTTTTTAATTCGTTTTTTTTTAATGTAAGTTGCTGGTTCAAAATATGCACCCAAAGCGGACTGAATAACTCGGTGTAGTCGAGCGCAGTCCCAGTGGGTACAGTCGAATGGACATCGGCATGTCAATACCCGAGCGACTTCAGTGGAGCGTGAAAGCCGCCATTTTCCCCTTTCGCGGCCATTTTGATTAGAGTCTTCAATCAACAACAGTGATGCTGATCAGCGACCGTCGTCATCTCCCTTAATCCCACGTGATTAACATGGCTGCCTTTGATTCCTGTACTCACTGACACGCGCAGCCAGCACGGAATCAATGTCTCTTTTGTTGTTGGTAGTGTTGTTCTATTAGAAATAATTTTAAAAAGAGTCACAGTCACCAGAGGATTTTCTGGCCGGCGCTTGTCGTCAGTGATTTTAACAAAACCTCAACCTTTGATTAATTGGAAAATAGTTCGTATTCATGAGCATATCTCCCTCTTTCTCCCTCTCTCTTTCTTTTTCTGTGTGTGTCTCTCTCTTGCTTGTTTCTTTTCTTTTTTTTTCTTTTTCTACTAATGATCATATTGCCTCTCTAAAAGGTTTACTTCTTTCTCCCTCTCTCTTTCTTTTTCTGTCTGTCCCTCTCTCTCTCTCTCTCTCTCTCTCTCTCTCTCTCTCTCTTTCTCTTGCTTGTTTCTTTTCTTTTTTTTTTCTTTTTCTATTAATGATCATATTGCCTCTCTTACTTAGGTTTACTTCTTTCTCTGTTTATTTATCTTTATTCTTGATCGTACCAGCTCTCTTAATAGATCACATCCTTCTTTTTTCCTTTTTCTTTCTTCGCCTTCTTTCCGTCTTTCCTTTTCTTTTTCTATTCATGATCATAGCAGCTTTCTTAGCAGCTTGCTTCTTTCTTTCTTCCTTTCTCTCTCTTCCTCTCTTTCTATTTATGATTATATCAAATAGATTGCTTCTTCCTTTTTTTTCTATTTTTCTTCCTCTCTATTCATGATCCTACCAGCTCTTCCAATTGGTTGCTTTTTTCTCTTTCTTCATTCCTATCTTTTTATTTCCTTCTTTTTCCTTCCTGTCTATTTTATTTATTTTTTCTTTCTTTCTTTCTTTTTTTTTATTCATGATTATATCGGCTTTCTCAATAGATTGCCCCTTTCTTTCTTTCTTTCTTTCTTTCTTTCTTTCTTTCTTTCTTTCTTTCTTTCTTTCCTTCCTTCCTTCCTTCCTTCTTCCTATCTTCCTTTTTCTCTATTTCTTTCTCTTTTCTTTCTCTATAGCTTTTTCCTTTCTCTCTATTTTCTTCCGTTGTTTCTTTTTCTTTTCTTTCTATCCCTCCCTTTCTTTCTTCCTTTCCTCTTTCTTTCTTTCTTTCTATTCGTTATCATAACAAGTCTCTCAGGTGCTTGCGTCTTCCTAATTTATTTCTTCTTTTTTTGTTTTGATCGTTTTTCTTTCTTTCCTTCTTTTGTTTTCTGTTTTGTCCTTTCTCACTTCTGTCTTTCTTTCTACTTTCTTCTTTCTTCCTTTCTTTCTTTTTCTTTTCTTTCTCTCTATCTTCTTTCTTTTTCTGTCTTTTTTCCTTTCTTTCTGCCTTTCTTTGCTTCTTTCATTCTTTCATTCTTTCTCTTCGTGATTATATTAGCTCTGTCAGCAGCTTCTTTTTCTTCTTCCTTCCTATTTCCTTTCTTTTGACCTTTCGTCTCTCTTCTTCTTTCCCCAGGGTGAAATGCTAACGTTTTGGGTGCCGAACCTGACAAAATGCTTGACCCTTTACATAAATCAATGCATTATACGAATAAAAATATCATGTTTTAGAAGTTTAAAATATCAAAAGAAGAGGACAACGACCATTAAAGAAGTTCGGGCAGTCATCCCGTCTCATTCATTAATTTTGGCTTTTGTTTTCACTACGATAATTCGTATTACAAATACTCAAGGGTATATTCCATTTAAATAAATGAATATTTTTATAAAAATGTTTTCCTACTAAGAATTGAAATCACGAAAAAGCGATCGTAGGCGGCACTTTTACCGGCTGAGCCGAACTGACAAATCTTACTTATCTACGAAAAGTTAGGTTATAATATGCAAAGACTTATTTTATACTGAGAATTAAATACATTTATACCAAGAAAAATATGTATTATATATACAATACAACAGTTGCGGTAAATCATCTTTAGCCTGAATAGAAGTTGGAGTGAAGTTTGACCCTGCAGTGGGCAGGCTTGTTTTTATAATTTACACATTTTCTAATATCTCACTACTTTTGTCGATAATCTCCGGTAACCGATTACCCAATTCAAAGAACATTCATATAACAAGGTCGTAATTACCATGATTCAATCATAGCAGAGGCGGCCCGTGGGGTCCAACCCTCGCTTCCACCCCTCTTTTGTACGGTGGGATTTATGCTCAATTCTATTGAATGAACAATGGAACATCCTCTCCAGGGCGTATACCTGAGCGAATGGAAATCCTGGGACACCCAGTCACTAAACCCTCCCCTTTCAACCTCGCTGATGTAATCCAGAGGAAAGAAGAGTTAGATATATCTGATATCTAGGAGCCACCGAAAAGGAGTCTAATTCGGCGTCAAACCAACTTAAGGGGATTTCACTCCCTTGTTTTAGGTCAGAGTTGTCCTTCTCCTAGACTGGTTCAATCTCCCACGCTATTTTACTCGTAGTTGTCGGAATGGATTTACGCCTTTTTCAAGAGCATTGGTACAAAGTGAACATGAAAGTCCCAACTGGAATTTGAACTTGGGTCACAGATTCCATTGTCCAAGTTGTTAATATCAATTTATTAGTCGGCTTTACGAGGAGACGATTAAAGATGTTTGTAGGGTAACCTACGTGAGTAAGCCTTGTTTCATAAAATGAATAAGTAGTAAAAAGAATAATATCAATATGCCATACACATAAAACCTTGCATAAAATGACAAACTGCACGTATGGCATGAAGTATATAACGAGAAAGGGAGGTGGTGTTTGATCAACACTGTTGGAGTGCCATGTTAATATAACTGTTTTGTTTTTAAAATCTCCGAAACAGTTACACAGTAAACAATTGATGATCCCAACAAGAGACAGTTTATGCATTGTACCATAATAACAAAGTGTAGGGAAAACAGGGGAAAAACATTTTGGAACATAAATTGCATTGACAGATATTGGGAAATAGGTGACAGGAGTGGGATAAAATTACCAATTGAAAAAGTTTTTTAATGTTCAGTGCTTAAAACTGTAAAGCTTTCTAAACTATATACATATATATATATATATATATATATATATATATATATATATATATATATATATATATACATATAGTCATCCACAGACAGCTGTTTCGATGTATTACATCTCTTCAGTGTGGGTATAGACTTTCCACTATACCATCCAGCACCGTGAGGCAGAATTGAAACATTCACTTTAGACTCGTTGGCCGATATCCTACCTCTGGACTACGGAACTGGACAGGCAGTAAGGCTGAATTTAAGCGATATATATTTAAATTACACAGAAATCCCTCTTCAACCAGAGTGCTCAATTCCTATAGAAGAGCATTGCAAATATATATATATATATATATATATATATATATATATATAGTGTGTGTGTGTGTGTGTGTGTGTGTGTGTGTGTCTGCTGGCGGGGTGCCACCGATGGTGAGCAGACATTGCCTTAGTAAAACAAAGATTTGGATATTAAACAAATTGAAATAATGAGATTATACACCTACAACGTTCGAGACATCGCAGAAGATCACAGAGCGGTCGATAATGGAATCTGATAATATCACAGGTCACATCGTTGGTGTTCGTGAAGTTCACAGAAATAGAGAAAGTCTTTTACAGCAGGACGTAAGCCAGCATCTATTCTATTAAAAGGAAAGTATATGCACCAAGTTCAAAAAGTTCCGACGAGGAGAATGAATGGGTTTATGGCGCTATCAGTAAAGGTATGTAACGGGAAGAAATAAATCACACCATATCAATTGGAGACTTCAATGCTAACAAGTGGGAAAGAATGATGGAAAATCTAGTGCTGGAAAATCTGGAAAAGAACAGGAATGAGAGCGACGACGCTCAGAAAGATAACAATTGATATACTCAATTTTACAATAGAATCATAAGGTTGTAAATGGATTTGGAGAAGTCCAAATGGAATAACATAAATAAAATAGACTTTATAATAATAGATAAGGTCAATGACGTAAAATTTGAGAGCTGTATAAACTAAGTAAATATAGGAATTAACTATAGAATGGCTGTTTGCCGGGTCGAAATCGACTTTAAGACCGGAAGTACAGGATGTTCTTTAAAGAGAAAAATGTCCTAAAAGGTTTAAAGAGAACTTTACTGAATTTCGGGTAGCAATAAAAACAAATTCCATGCCTTATAGAATAGTGAAAATAGCATAGACGATATTAAGAGCAATCTTACAAATATATTAGAAGAAACAAATAATAGACAAAGCAATTTAAAAAAACAATAAAACAGGTCTGGTTAATCACTCAAAGGAGATCTTTTTGTGACACGATACCAAGTTGTGGGTGATCAATTTAAAAACTGGAAAAGGGATCATCAATGAATAAGTTACATCTCTCATATTTGGGGGACATTGATCTCTGAAACAGCCTGAATCCCAAAACAAGCCTGAATATTGCTGGACACAAACTAAAGATCAATTTTGCATAAATTTGCATGGCAAATTGAACACCCCACTGAAAACCTATTAAACCACTAAAAAAAAATTAAGAAATTTTTTTTAGACAAGAAGTAAATGTTGAAATGTTCAGCCCTCTAGCTCTATTAGTGCGACCTATACGTATGGAAATAAATGGTACAAAAGACGAAATCAAGAAGGTAGAAATAAACATTAAACCGAGGAACATGAGGAAAAAGAGATAGAAAAATACGAAGAAGTTTGCAAAAACTATCAGAAAAGGAAAGAGCTTAAAACACGCACGATCCGCAGCTCTGAATGGCAAAAAAGGATGCACTCGGCGAAATTACCAGTTATAGGGATAATACGATAAGAATAATTGAAAAATATTATGCAAATGGATATGCTTCGAAAATAAAAGTACCACCGACAGACATTTCGGTAGAAACTAGTGATACCCCAGACACAACAACCGATAAATAGAGTTTGCACTCAAGCATTAGAAATGCCGAAAAACTCGGGCGATAATGTAATCAAAACAGACTAGCAATCACACTCGATGAAAATTAACCACATGTACAGGTTGGTTTCAGAAGTCGTTTCTCGACAATAGACCACCAACACACAGTAGGTCAGAGAAACATCAGAATACAGCAAATCATTTTACTTAGCTTCGGTTGATTATGAGAAAGCATTTGACTCGTTAAAACACACGATAGTCTACAACTCAATGTCATAGAAAGATATTTGCAAACATCATATAAAATTTGCTAAGAATATATACAAGAATAGCACTGTAATAATTCAGTAACATAATAGCCACAAATAAAGGACACAATTTATCCTAAACTACATACCGCAAACCTTGGAAGTATCTTCCAGAGTTGAAAAATGAGAGTAAATATAAACGGATAATATTCAAACCATTTATGGTTTGTCGATGGTATTGCAATAATATCAGAAACATCAGATGTGTTATAAAACATGCTAAGTAATCTGAATAGGGGAAGTCTCAAAATGGGGTCAAAGATGAATATAACTAAGACGAAATTTATGTTTAACAAAACGTCCCAGAAACGCTGATAACAGAAGATGGAAGTTTGGAAGAGTTTGAGGGAAGCATTCACTTGGGTCAATTGATAATGGTAGAGAAAGATCATGAAAGTGAAATGACATACAACAATTGCATGGAAAACATTTAGTAAGCATAGAGACATACTGAAAAACACCTTGTCAAAATACTTAAGACGTGGGATGTACAATAAATGTACAATACCAGCTATGACGTATACATATGAGACATAAAAACTAACAAAATCACTTAAAATCAACTTAGAATCGTACAAAGAGTAATTGAAAGAGCAATTTCAGAAATAACTCTTAGAGATAGAAAAAATGCATCTGAGAGCAGACTAACGTAAATGATATCATAGGAGTGATTGAGAAATAAAATGGAGATTGGCAGGACACGTAGCAAGAATAAAGGATGAGAAATGGTGCAAAAGGTTATTCGATTGGTGCCCGAAAGATAGCATACACAGTAAGGGAAAATACCGGAAAAAGGATGGAAATTTTTGACGATAAGACGTTGGAGAAGTTAGTGAAGTCACGATCGGCATGAGAAGTAGCTTAGAAAGGCCTTTGTCGAGCAGTGAACTTACGGTGGCCGCTGTTATAACTATGTGAAGGTACAATGCACTGATGATTTTCACTTCGTTACCTTTTCTCATTCTCTTTGACCATCATCATCATCATCATCATCATCATCATCATCATCATCAGTCTTTTAACATCCATCGTCGGACATAGACCTTCCCCAGGATCCACCACATTTCTCTATCATGGGCGTCGCAGAGCCAGTACTTTCTGAATTTGTCTAGTTCATTTCTCCACTTGTTTTTTGTCAGCCTCGGTTTCGCATATGGTCTCTGGGATCCATGTTGTGAGTAGCGATGTCCATCGATTGTCTGCCATTTTTGCAACATGGCCAGCCCATTGCCATTTGATGACCATCAACCTTCTGGACAACAAAAAACTTCTTTCATGTCAAACTGCCATCTTTTCAACAAATACAATGAATGTGGCCTCTGTTCTTTTTCTACAGACAATGGAACGTCCCACCAGGGGTGCATATGGAGATCTTTGGTATCCCAGTCCTCAGAATTCCCCTGTAGGCCTTGATGGTGTAGAAAAGCAGAGAGCAATACGTCTGGCATTAGCTTGGCAGTTGGAGCTGTCAGAAAGACATCAAATTGGGCGTCAAATACCCTTAAGAGGACTCTTCTCCATGGCCTGGAATCAGAGCTGTCATTCTCCTAGACTGGTGGCCTTCCCAAAGCTAGTGAGCGCAATATGCTGAACTAATTTATCCATGTCTAGGTAGAGATGAATTTACATCTTTTCTGAAAACATTTATGCGGAGTGAACATAAAGAGACCCGACTGGGATTTGAACTCGGTTCGCCGACTCCATTACACCAATTGCAGTACTACAAATATGATATCAATGATAAAAGAGACTGAAATAGAAATGCTAATTCAGGATATCTGACAATTCCAGTGGAAAAACAAATGAAAACTTACCAAGGAATAAGTGACTTAAAAGCTGAAGCAACCATAAACAGTTATGACAACAGCTAAAAGGGCACTCTCCTAACACTCTAAGAGACACAGTAAAACAACATCACGACCACCTTGATACATATCAAGCAAGCAAAACTAACATTTTTGTAATCATAAGCAAATCAGACTATCACTCCAAACTACAAACAATCCTCAATGATCGTACAAAATTGAAAAAAGTAAATAAAATTCATATGAATCAGCTGAAAGCCCATTAACAAACTTATAACTGCAAACAAGGCAGAAATCGGTCCTACAAAATAAATAGTTGGAGACTACAAACCCGGCTATTTATATGGAAATGTAAATATACATAAACCTGGTTTCCCAATACGTCCAAATCATATCTCAAACTCCTATATATCAGTTGTCGGAGGAACTTAACCAATTAATCTCACCGTATTTATCTAGAATAAAATACAGCGTAAACCCAACTAATGAATTAAAATCTAAATTTTACATTTACGAAAACCTAACAATTAGATTATTGATTTTTGAGATTTAAAATCTATTTACTAATGTTCTTATGAACGATACCATTGATATCATTATACAAATTATTTACAATCACTCATCTATTTCCCTATAAGAATTAATCCCATCATCCTTCGTAAATTTCTTTTAGTCTGCACTACACAAGGGGCCGTTTACGATCACCAGAGGGATATTTACAAATAAACTGACGGAGTTGCGATAGGCTATGCTTTTAGTCCCCTTTTTGTGAGAAAAAATAAAATTTTCATCAAACTATATATGTGCATCAAGTACCCTTACGCTGGCTACAGCAACAACTGTCCCTTCCTTGGATTCACATATCAGAAGTTTCCCTTCGTCACGGAATCCGTCGAGGTTTTGGTGATATGTGAAATAGACTTAGAGGCGACAAGCACCCGATGTGGTGTCACTCTCTTCAACAAATGCTATTTAAAGTATAGATGGGGAAGAAGTAGGATTCATGTTTTTGCCAAGGGCATTAGTACTAGTTTGAGTTTGAACTCAGCTTGCCCGGTCCATTTCCCGAGCTGTTAGCCAATTGACTAATGGTACTTCCTATATACTTATTTTTTAGCAAAAATCTTTAAAAAATTGTAAAAACTAAAAGAAAATTTTCAGAATAATCTAATTCTTCACTTTGCTTATGTTTAATATTAAGAATAAAATTCCTTTCTTATATTTCCTGATTCTAATAGCCTTAACTAGCAATCATCCCAAATACCACTTACTCATGCACACTTAATTACAACACTGAATGCCCCTTTAAATACAAAAGGGCCGTTATAATAAACTTAATCATCATCATCATCATCATCATCATCATCATCATCATCATCAGTCTTTCAACGTCCGTCGTTTGACATAGACCTTCCCCAGGATTCGCCACACTTCTCTATCATGGGCGTCGCGGAGTCAGTACTTTCTGAATTTGTCTAGCTCGTCTCTCAATCTGATATTCTACCGGCCTCGGTTGCGCATGTGATCTTGGGGGATCCATGTCGTGAGTCACGATGTCCATCGGTTGTCTGCCATTTTTGCAACATGGCCAGCCCACTGCCATCTGAGCCCTCTATTGGATTCCATGATGTCCCTGACTCCTGTCTTTTCCCGGATGTACTGTGCTGTCTTGTGGTCTCTCCTAGCATAATTTTTTCATGTGCACGTTGCATAAACCGTGCTAAATTAATTTCCTCTTCTTATACAGTATTCTACTTTGGCAAATTAGAAATAAAATATTAACAAACTTTTATTCACCACAAATTCACCCACCGCTTTGTTGATGAACAAATAAAACTAACAGCAGAGATAATTATTGAATATAACAATTCTTATCAAAACAGAAACATTAAAAATATTGATTCATATTACTGCAACAAAATTCACGCAAACTTACAACAAAATGAAAAGGCCCTCATATATATAATCATTCGCCTGAAGAAGGCCAAATAGGGCAGGAACATAAACGTGTTTATTCTATTTGAAATGAAAGTCTCATTTTTGTTTATTAACCGTTCAGATCTGTTCTACTTTTTTAATGCAAATGATTATATTAATAAGAAATAGATATATAATCCGATAGAAATAATTATAAATACGTTATATTAATTTGAAATTCTATTTGAAATGACCTCCCGTTATCAAACGATGCATGTATCATTCTGCCTAGATAACATCATAAGAATAAACAAGGAAACGGGTAAAAAAGTAGCTGCTTCAAAGTAGCGTTTTTGGTTTGTTTGTATTTTGTTTTTTTCTTTTTTCTACCAGAGCTAAACATCTGCCGGTGATTTATAAGCCTAAATAACTGCTTCATCTCTAAATTCTCATTTTTGTTTATTCACTGTCTACATCGGCTCAATAACAGGAAGTCATTTCAAATGGAGTTTTAAAGTAATATAACGCATTTATAATTATTTCTGTCGGATTACCTATCCATTTCTTAATAACATGATTGTCCGAATTGAGAAACAAATAGTGCATACATGGACAATGAGTAAACAAAAATGAGAATTTCCTTGAAAACAGAGTTTCAAAGTAATATATATATATATATATATATATATATATATATATATATATATATATATATATATATATATATATATATACCCCATTGATCTCAGTAAACGGCTAAAATGTATTATTTATTGCAAGAAATTAAAAACTTCCAACCTAGTAATTACCAACAATCGCCTCACATCCAAAAAATAAACTTTTACCGAGGACAAATATTGTGTACCAATTTACATATCCTTTGAAAGATTGAATCTGTGACTGTTGTGAAAAAAACATCTTGTATTGGATTCACACACGACCACACTTTCGTGTCACTTAAGTTACTACTTATCTGAACAAAGTTCATTCTACCAACACATCAAACAATACCGCTCCTCCAATACCTGTAAGATCATCATAGACTAATTGAGAGTGTTTTTACGTATGTGTGTGTGTGTGTGTGTAGGTATGTATACGTGTGTATATGTATCTTGTATCAAAATGTTATCCTTCTTCATTCGATTTTAACGTGTCATCTGTTGTTGAAAGAAATTCAAAGCATTTCCGAATAGCTTGTGGGCTTCAAACGTTCAGTTGTGGTGAGTTCCTATCGGCTGTGGTCTGAAGGGGAGGAAATCACTAACCACAAGTACCATCGCTGACCGGGCAATGGGCTGTCAAGACTCAACAATGCAAAGAGTGAACGAAGGCTTTCCTGCCAAGAAAGAGCTAACAGAAGGGCGAATGTAACACAAAGGAGTTATTTATGCCGAAGAATTAAGATCATTCAAAAAAAAATTATTTTAAAATAGCTTTCCGATGTTAAAATTGTAAAGTTGGAAACGCCAAAGTATGACATCATGTTTAAAATGAAGAATAGAAATGACTAAAAAAAACACAAAAGAGTTAGAATAACTTATTAGAGTTAAAAATGCTGAAAAATGGAGACCAATACGAGAATTCTTTTTAAAAAAGACCAACATTGAGTGAGTCACTGGTTCACTCTGGATTTTAAAATGTCTGGATTGTACTCGTTGGGGAAACCATTCAGAAGGGAACTTATTCCATGGAGCAGATGTTCTTGGGAAGAAACTATTTGCGTAGAACTTAATTCGGGGATGGATTTAACTCTTCGTTGAACTTCTACACCGTACCCTTGCAGTAGTTAAAGAACCAGTTGTCAACATCTTGACACCAGATCCCACATCATACCTCTTGAGGTCAAGTGTGAGGCCGGCACAATGAAGACAAACATCTTATAAGACGGGTGGTCATAATATTTCAGTTCATCGACACATATCTAGCACTATTGATTTGAATGTCGCGATATTAGATGTCGTCTGGTAAAAATTTGACAACTTCCGTTTAGCATAACATAACAGTGAAATTTATGACGCGCTGGCTCGCGATGTCTTTTGTGAATAACAACCGGAAGTGAAGTCTGTTGCTCGTTCTACAATCGTCCAATGCTGGAAAAGTGTGTTTGTTTTTGAATTTTTCTACTCCTCCACCTTCTCCTCCAATCACACAACCACTCACAGTCATACACACACACACACACACATATTCACACACTCACACAATCACACACACTCCTATAACAATGCATACTCTCAATCACACAACCATTCATAGTCATACACACACACACATACACATTCATACAATCACACAATCACACATACTCCCACAACAATGCATACTCTCACAAACATATATATACATATATATATATATATATATGCTCTCACATTCACATACATACTCACATACATACTCACACAAAAAGCTAACACAAATCACGCACACTCTAGCACAATCGCACACTAACACTAACCACACACACTTACACAATCACACACACAAGCATATTCTAATAATAAAACACACACATACACATTACGTAGATTGCACCTTTTCCCTGATTAATCTTGGAGATTTATGTCCGTATTTCTTTTAGATGAGGTTTTATACCGATTTTCTTTTCAGACTGTTCTCTTCATTTCAGTTCATTTCTTGAATGCAACGTTTCAGTGTATCTTACGTCTGTCTTCTATTGATGTATAGGAATTCTACCAAACTCTAAGACTAACTTCCCTTAGCTCTCATTTCCTTAGAGAAATGACAAGGGTTAACTGCTCTTCTTTCAAACCAAAATGGTGGTGTTTATGAACTGCGTTTTTCTTTTGTTCCTTTACGAAGGTACAGATTTCCTCATGAAAAAAGGTCCCCTGTGACACCGGCTCCAGATAACATGTTTTTGACTCATTGTGAGTCATGATGTCCAGCTGTTGTCTATCATTCTCGCAACTTGACCAGCTCGTTATCATTTGAACTTTCTGATAGATTCTATGAAATTGACGACTGTTCTTCCTCTAATGTATTGATATATTGATATATTATGCTGTCTTGTGATCTCTCTGGGTGAGGTTGAGCATGATCCATTGGTGCATGTGATGTGAGGGTTGTCATTATTGTTTAGTTTTCCAGAATTTGTGAGTTCAGTGTTGACAATATTTACATTCATTCTTAAATTTTCATGATTCAAAATCCAGTGTTTTTGAATTTGAGAGTGATTCAAATCGAATCGAAAAATTGAAAAAGAAACACCCAAATTGGCAACACTGGCCAGCACACTTGATACATACATACGTTTATGGCAAGCTAAACCAACCTGAATATTGGAAGAAACCTATGTTGATAGTTTTGGTGATAGTTTTGTTTGAAAAGAAGAAACTTACAAACTAAAAAACTAGTTCTGACCTCAAATTGACCTGTGGGTGCCTATAAGTCACCACACGTTAGTCCTGTGGTCAAGTTTCTCCTGTAGACATTTTTTTAGCTCGTAAGATGCTGTCATTTGAGCAGATATAAGACATACACGAAAATGAACAAATAAACGAACTAACGTTTGCACGATTTAGAGTATTTTTAATATGAATCATTGCTAATTACTTTTTCGCCTAACACCATTTCGAATTACGAAAGGAACTATCTACTTTCAGATAGCGGGTAAAACTGTACTTCACGCGATTAACTTCTTGAGGAATAAATACAATCCTTGTAATAACACAACAGACCAGGCCATTTTTAATAGGTTATTTTCAGTGGCTGAAAATAGCTAAAAAATCCAAAGTGGCTATTGGGTAGATATAATTTCCTGTTACATGGATAGATTTCATTCCCTTATTGTAACTTTAATCTTAAATTTGAAAAGTGACCGATAGAATTATCTAGTGGTCATATTTATTATGCCCACGTGTGAAATTTCGGAAAATTATTTCATTTGAATAAACGTTTTGATACACAGATTGTTCCAACCATCGATTTTCTATAGTACACCTTATTCTTGAAGTTTTCTATGATGCACAGGTCTTTCTAATCTTCACCCTTCTAAAACTACATGAATTCTTCAATTCTTCACCTTTCTACAATACGCAGATTCTTCAATTCTTCATCTTCCTATAATACACGGATTCTTCAATTCTCCACCTTTCTATGATACACGGATTCTTCAATTTTTCTATAATACACGGGTCCTTCTAATCTTCACCCTTCTAAATGAACAGGTTCTTCAATTCTTCACCTTTCTACACTACACAGACTTTCAATTCTTCACCTTCCTATAATACACGGATTCTTCAATTTGTCACCTTTCTATAATTCGCAGATTCTTCACCTTCACATAGATCGTTCAATTTTTCACCTTTCTATAATACACAGGTTATTCAATTCTTCACCTTTCTATGTTACATAGATTCTCCTATTCTTCACCTTCATATATCAGACGGATCTTGAATGTTTCACCTTTCTAAAATACACGATATCTTTAACTCTTTACTTTTCTATAAGACTCAGATTCTTCAAATTTCAATCTTTGGATAGAGGACGTAATTCAAACAACAGTAGAAATCAGACTTCCAAAATGACAGATTCCAAAATGGCCAATTTTAAAATGTCTGACCAAGATTGCAAAATGTAAAGCATTAGAATTCTGTGTAGAAATTCAAGTCAAGATGAATGGAAGTCGGTAAGTTTTTTTGCGAGTGCCCTAATCAACTGAATGAGATTGTGAATTATGCAGTGAAATACAACCCACGTTCATTTTCCATTTATTCATTTATTTTTGTCTCAAAATACCCATTAGAAAAATTTCGAAAATCACCTTGTCACTTTTAATTAGAAATTTATTATCTCTCTCTCTCTCTCTCTCTCTCTCTCTATATATATATATATATATATATATATATATATATATGTGTGTGTGTGTGTGTGTGTGTGTGTGTGTGTGTGTGTGTATGTATATGACACGATGGAGCCACTGGGAAAAATAATATTATTTTGAAAATAAGCGCTAAAAACATTTAATTAATCGCTTGAAAAATTGAAAGAACAACCAAAGGTTTTGTCAAAAGGTAGCAAAATACAGTACAAAAGCTCTACTTGAAAAAATTAATTAAAATTTAGAGCGCTCTATATTGTTAACAAATAAAGAACATATATATTCATATATACACACACACACACACACATATATATATGTATGTATATATATATATATATATATATATATATATATATATATATTCATAACCACCCACACAAAGTAAAAAAAAAACATATTTCAGAAACTATAAACCAAAACTGTCAACATAAGTTTCCTCAGTTTTCAAGTTAGCCTGGCTGGGTGGCTGTGTATGTCTTATGTGTGTATTTCTATATGCATCACATATAAAAGTGTACTCTTTATTGTGTCTAGAGAAAACATTTTTTTTGTTTTTTAAAATCCACCCCTAAATACTTTTTTTTCATTGGGGGTCCAGTTTGCAATGTAATCCTTCGCTAAATTGACCCCTTAATTTCCGTTTTTTGAAAATTCAGACTTTTTTGTGATCATAACCAAACAAAAGACGAGCTTAGTAACTCATTGATTGATCACCCTTTTTCCAAATGTTTAATTCGCCCCCAACAGAGCATGCTGTCAAAAGACCTTGATAACACGGCGGTTTCTACTGAGTGATTAATCAGACCTGCTCTAAAATATTTTTCCTTTCCTCAAACTTGAATCATTCTTCTGTTAACACATAAAGTAATTTAGACCCACATATAAATATACTCGCACGGACATAAGTATAAATAAATAAACATATAGATGTGTGTGGATGCAAGCATGAGGAGAGTACGCATATACATATATATTTGTCTGGTATGCACTTATCTACAGTGAGTTTATGTGAGAAGGCACCGAAATGCTATTTTAGGCTGAAAGGCAACAACCTAATTTTGAGAAACATGTACCAAGTTAATCAAATATTTATATATTTGAATGTATCACTGTTTGTGGAGTGCTGTGTTTGTGAGGTTGTTTGTATTTCTATGTATGTAAGCATGACTAGAAACACAGAAACATGCACACACACACACACACACACACACACACGTATATATATATATATATATATATATATATATATATATATGTATATATATATATATGTATGTATATATATATATATATATATGTATATATATATATATATATATATATATATATATACGTGTATTTATATATGTATATTTACACAGAGAAGCTATTCATACGCGCTTAAGTATGTAAATATTCTGTATCAATGAGTATTCACTTACACACAAACACACATGCATACACAAACATACGTTTACAAATACATACGCTTACATACAAACGCATACTTTCATCCTTACACACTAACACACGCTTACACACAAACAAATACTTACATACAAACACACACAAACATACGTTTACACACAAATACAAACACATACATACATACAGGTACACATATCCACAAACACACACTTATATGCAAACACACACTTAGGCACATTCACACATACACATGTGCACACACCAACACATACTTGCACATAAATACACAAACTAGGGAACACTCACAAACATACACTTACACTCAAACACACACTTGTGCACGGACACACACACACACAAAAAAAACACATCTACACACACACACATACACACACACACAAGCACACACTTGCAAACAAACAAACACAAAAACAAAAAAACATACATTAAGACACAAACAAATTGTGCTTATTCTTTTTTTTTCTGTAGGAGAAAATGTTGGTCGAATATTTGGAATTCTCTCGATCAAATGGAAGGCGAAATATCTTTGGTTTGTCACGCGATAGAAACTGTCACGTGACCAAAGTCTTTTGGCAGCAATCCGTGTTGGGGGTGATCAATTTAAAAATTGAAAAAAGGGGGATCAATGTATACGTTACATCTCTCGCATTTTGTTGGGCAGCGATTGCTAAGAAAGTTTATATTTCCATGAAACAAGCGTGAATGCTGCTGGACTCAAACTAAGGGATCAATTCAGCATAAACATAAATTACAAATCGAACCTCCCACTAGAATCTTATAAAGGGGATAAATTTCCAAAAAACAAAATAACATTTTTGAATGATACTGTCATACATAGCTAGTCAGGAAGCCAGTCAGCTGGACCAACCTGAAAACAGAAGAAACCAACATAAAAATTTTGTTGATGGTTCTGACAAGGAGTGATTTGTTTTTTGTTTTGGGACATAAACATGGCTGTGTTTTATGTGTTACAGCCAAATCACTGTATTCAAAGTGATTCGGCCGTTTGTTTCTACCTCGAAAAACTAAGCTACTTATAAAATCACAATCACTGAACGAAAGAATCGTGTGAATTTGAGGCAATTGAAATCAGCGAAAAAAAATTCTTGCAAGTTTAAAGGTCCCTGAGAGAGAACAGTTAAGAGGGAGAGAAGGCAGCTAGTTGTTTATTAGGGCTGGGAACTCCGAGAATACTCCGTTTATGCTTATAAAATGTTAATAACTCAGAGATAACCCATCTTGCTTATTAAATGTAGATAAACAATCGGGTCGGCAATAACTCATCATCCCGTAACGTAGAACCTCTCCAAAAGCCTGCCTACAAATTTCAATGAAATATTCAAAGTGATAACGGAGTTGTCCAATTGAGAAAAAGGAGACAACGACAATGACGACGACATACCCCCAGAGCGAATTATAGTCCCCAGCGGCTTTTTCTCTGTCAGGTACAATAATCAATTGACTAAATAATCTGGATTTGACTGGAATCTTTTCATTTGATCAAGTAACAACAGCAAAAAAATGAATGCAAAGAACAATTTTCTAAAGATGAAAAAAAGTGATCGGTAGGCGGCTCTCTTATTAAGTGAGCCAAACTGATAAATCTTGCGTATCTATAAGAATTAAAGTTAAAAATAAGCAACATACATTCATCCTAAAAAATATATTTTTTAGAATCCATTAAAAAACTCAAATAGCAGTGGGCTGGCCATGTTGCAAGAATGGTGGACAATCGATGGACATCGTGACTCACGACATGGTTATCCCGCGATCACATACGCAACCGAGGCCGGCAGAATATCATATGGAGGGACGAGCTAGACAAAGTCGGAAAGTACTGGCTCCGTGACGCCCATGATAGAGAAGTGTGGCACATCCTGGGGAAGGTCTATGTCCAACGACGGACGTTAAAAGACTGATGATGATGATGATAATGATGATGATGATGATGATGATGGTGGTGGTGGTGGTGGTTTATTATATATACAGTTGCAGTGATCATCTTCAGTCGGATTTGGAGTAGAGTTTGACACTGCAGCAGTCAGGCTTGTTCTCTTTCTTTTCAAAATCGTTTGAAAATGTTTTATATTTGTAAAGCAATGAGAATTTCTGTTGCAAAAAATCTGGAAAATATTATTTATATAGTTATCGTTTGTTCATAATCAAATCATCAGCAGTCTTGATTAATCAGCAGCAGCAACAGGCTTTTAGCGTCTGTTCGTCAGACTTCTCTATAATGGGCGACACGGAGCCTATACTTTCTGAACTTACGTAGTTCGTCACGCTATCTTTTTTTTTTTGCCCGACATAATTTCTGAGGATCTACACCGTGAGTCATGATGTCCAGTGGTTGATTGACGTTCCTACAACATGACCAGCCCATTGCCATTTAAGTATTTTCAATCCATTCTATATCTCTGGCTCCTGTTTTTTTTCTCTCTCTTATAAAGTGCTGTCTTCTGATCTCTCGATATGATGTTGAACATGGTCCTCCCTGGTACACATTGGATGGTTTTCAGTTTGAGGAATTCTTTTTAGTTCTACACACCTTTGTAAGTTGGGCTTGCTGAACAGGTAAAGGCACAGGGGGTGGGCTTGGTCACTGTTTGCTTATTAATACCAGAAATTTGCAGAAACCTTGAAAATTCAAAATTAAAACTTCTTATTAATTGCTACAATTTATGTAATCAGTATAAAACAACAGAAAAACTCAGGCTGTTTTCATTTCCTTTTCGTTTATGAATGGCCTCCGTTCTGTGTCAACAGTCAATGAAATGTCCCCTGCAGGGTGCATGCCTGGGTGAGGCGTATAGAGATCCTTGGATGCCCTATGGTCAGAACCTCCTTCTCGGCTTAGCTGGTGTAGCCCAGAGGAAAGCAGAGAGCTGTACGTCTGACATCAACTTAGATGCAGGAGCTGCTGGAAGGGTGTCTAATTGGGTTTCAAACCACTTCACTCCCTGGTTTGGAAATCAGAGTTTCCTTCTCCTAGACTGGTTGCCTTCTCAAAGCTAGAGAGCCCAATCTGCCCTGGTATTTTATCCATTGCTGGGTGAAGAAGACAGCTTCATGAATTTCCCAAGGGCATTATTGGTAGTTGAATTTGAACAGCCCCGACCGGAGTTTAAAGTCGGGTCACCAATTCCATTGTACACGCTGTTACTGACTACGCCCATCGTGCCACTCATTTAAGCATTTAACAGCAAAACCTCATAAGCACTTGGGAAATGTATGAATCCATCTTTTCCCGTACTTATCGGTAAAATAACGCCGAGGGGGGTAAGTAACGCCTCTCTCGGTGTTAGTCGTCGATTTCACATATTGCATATGGGACGAGTGACAGGTTTAGTTGGTCACTCAATAAAAACCATCACGTGGCCGACGTCTTCTGTGATCCCCCCCCCTAAAAACCTGTTCAGGGGGGGTTAAAGAAACAAAAAAAAAGGTTTTACCAGTCATAATAAGGGGAAAGCGTTGAAGATTTCTGTCTTCTAGCGCCATCTTTGATGCCTGTACGCGTGATACATACATAGCCAGCCAGCTAGGTCAGCCAGTCAACCAGCCAGACCAACTTAAAATCAGAGAGAAACCTATGCTGATAGTTTGGGTGGCAATGCCTAATATGTAAATACAATCACTAATGGCTGGAGCCGTAGCCAGCGTAATGACACTACTTAAAATTACACATTTCTATCAAAGTATATATTTTGCAATATCGCTCTTTTAAAATTTATGAGCTTCAAAATTGCATGTAGTAACGTACCATTTAATCAGATGTTCTTACGTGGCAAACATATGCTATGAACGAATCAAATTTCATGGAAACATACACAATATAAAATGTTCAGCATATACGCAGTGTTCTAATGAAGCTCTCTCCATGATTAGAAGATGATTTGAAATTTCATTTTTTTCAGAGACAGATTATAAGCACAATCCCATTTATAAAGTGAAATCAAAACCCTTTAAGAAATTCTTCATTCTGTGCAATGTTCAATAATCATTAAATGAGCACGTGCATTGCTTCCTTAATGAGCAAGGGGTCATTGAGTATCATTCTAATATATGTTTATATGACTCAGCGAGCGATTCAACCACGTCCTCCAGAACCAGAGGTAACCACTCTACCATGAATTTCTTCCAACCCCTCAGAATCAACTCACACGCTATTTATCTCTGCCAAAGAAGTTTCAGAAATACACATATTTATTAACCCGTATCTGTCAGCTCATCCCCAATATTATCTCAAAAATTTCTCTATCAAATTTCGTTGAAGGGGGCAGAATAGGCTGGATTTTTGCGATGAATTCCAGAATATTTCTCTGATCAAAAGGTATTTTCTTATATTTCTTTACACACATTCATGTATTCTCTCATTAATTTTCACCCGATATTTCCGAAAGTCATCAATTAATTGCAGTGATATTTTGCTGAAGGCCAGGCCATGGACTGAAAAAGCTGTGATTAGATTAGGGAGCCGATTCAGCAATTTGCTTCTGATTGGGAGATATTTTATTTTCCTGTATTAAAACAGCTTAAAAAGGAAAATAAATAAAAATACTATGTTTAAATTTCAAGAGAGGTAACTCAATATTTGTATATATTGCAATAATTGCGTTCCCTCCCTGTTTTTTAATTAGAAACCGTCAGCAAAAACTATCACTAAAACTGTCAACATTTTTTTTTTTTTTCAGTTTTCAATTCGTCTAGCTCACTGACTGGTTGGGTCTATATATATGTTTTTATCACGCATGCAGCCCCAACGGAGCTAGCGGACTGAAATCTTCTGATAGAATTTTATTAATAATGTCTAGGAATATATTTTTGTTTTAAATGGGTTTTTAGTATGGAGCTCGATTTGCAAGGTAATTTTATGCTAAATTGATCACTAGTTTGTTGTTAGGAATCTTTCATGCTTATTCTTTTTCTTTTGAAAATTCAGACTTATTTTTATCTATTACTGCTCAACAAAGAATGAGAGAATCGATCACCTTACTTTTTCCAATTTTTTAATTGATCACGCCAAACACAGCCTGCTGCCAAAAGACGTTATTCACGTAATGGTTCCTATTGAGCGACTAACCAGTTTTATTTACATCCACTTTTTATGGTTAGTGTTGGCAGAAGTATGCCTTCTCTGAGTGCTTTCTGATTTTTCTGTTGGTTTTGGCCTTTTAACTTGTGACTCGGGGCTCATCTGTCGGCCATTATCTTTCTAGATGTTTAAATTGAAAAACTGGGATTATTCCAGGAAATATTTCTATTATTTCCGTCTCGATGTTTACTTAGCGTTCGTCATGAATAATTGAAATTCTGGTCCTGAAATATTTAGGGATAAAGCTGGTGTCAAAGCAGCAGAAGATAAAGATCGGTGACATTATGGAAAATACAAAATGGACTCCAGAAAATTACGGAGAGAAAATCCTGAAAAGGTAGGAAATGTCGCCAGGGCCAAAGAAAAGGCGAGAATCCGGGAATGTGATTGAGTCTATCGGTAAAAGGTAAAAGGCAAATGTAGCTGAATAAATTCTTACAAAACAAGCTTGGCTGTTTCAGGGTCTAATTCCACTCTAACTTTTATTCTGGCCGGAGATGATTTTTGCAACATTTGCATTGTACATATAATGAATAGACTCATAAATATGTGATATTTTAGATTCTTAGAAACCAATAGATTAAAGACTGTCTGTTGCTATTTCAAACCCTATTCCTTCTTCTATTGTGTTGTGTTGTATCTGACGCCGAATCGATGAAGGTACCTATTTCGCCAATACGAAGTTTTGATTTGGTAAGAAGTTTATTTAATCAAAACAAAGATTAAAAACATCTACTTTCTTACAATCAAACTTTTTAGCAATCAAAGTGAAACCAAATTTTTTTTTACTATTTTTTTTTGGTAAAACATATACAATAATTTTTTTTTAAGATATAAAAAAAACTATATATTTTAGTATAAACGTATTTAATCATTAGAATGAGATGAGCCCTTATAAATTTGTAAGATGAATTATCTTTGATATGTAAGACTTGTCAGTTTAGCTCAGTTGGTAAGAGTGTTGCCTGTCGATCACTTGATCGGGTTTTCAAGTGTGACGGATTCCCCTAAAAGAAATGATGAGTGTTCTTGTTCTTGTTGCTACGGTAGAAAAACCAAATCAACTCCAGCCTTCTAACCCCCCCCCCCCATTTCAACTTACCTCTGTAGATAATACAGCAAACGTTTGGGGAAAGCATTATCCACCGAGTAAAATGTATCATGGATTCCGGTTAAATGGGACATCGGTTCCAAGGTGGTAGTCTGCGCATGAACATAATCAGAAGTATGTAATCACAAACTATCTTCGATTACAGTGTCTTAATGTAGGATTTATCAGTCTTTTCTCATTCATGCAACCCCTGAGAGTGAGTGAATTTTTTCTGGAACCATCCATATCCATATATATAGATGAAACCCTTCTACTGTCCCATAATAACAAACCCAACCGCATACCCCTTATAACAACCTTCAACAACACACTCCCACCCTTAGCACACACCGTCAATAATAGATGGAACATTCTCACGATCAAAACAGATCTAAAAGAAACATTCACAGACCCATTTGTTATCTCCTACCGCAGACCCAAAAACATCAGAGACATGATTAGTAGCAATAATATCGTTAACAATAAAGTTGTACACAAAAATACACCTAGAACAATTAAATTCTGCACACCTTGCAACATAAGAAACAGTCTATGTTGCAACCACCTCAAGTACACCGACACATTCACGAGCACCACCACAAAAGAGAGTTACCACATATATCACAATAGCAACTGCCGCAGTAAGAACATTATATACCTTCTAGAGTGCAATAGATGTAAGTTACAGTACATAGGCAAGTCCGAGTGGCAATTTAATATTAGACTCAACAATTATAGACATAGGATTAAGTCAAAAAATAATCGTAGCCCACTTCCTGTAGAACTACACTTTCGCACACCTGACCACAATTTTGCCACTGACGCTAGTTTCACCATCATAAAAAAAATAGAAAAAACTACTCCAATTGACATAACTAAAGTTCTAGAAAAACACGAAGACATGTGGATCAACAAACTTAAAACCCTATACCCTAATGGATTAAATACTAAACTGAACAACCCTCACCACACAGAACACTAATACACACAACTCCTACCATTAATATCCTCACACCCACATCTAAGACACATTCAATAATGGAACCTTCAAAGTCACCTAGACCCATAGGAAAAACTTCACCTTAGCCTGTTATAACCCCTGTCCAAATCATAGCCAAAATATTTTCAGTAACTTTTAAGGTCGATACCTATGTAGCTCCTTGACCCCACCACCCCTCCTTCTACACTATCCCAAACATACCAAAAAATCCACCTCCACAACACTACCCCCTACCCTGACACACTCTGCCCTCCCCAAGACCAACTGCTGCTGCTTTACCAAAATCCCAATACCGGCTGGTCATCCTTACATTCAGCAGGAGGCCTCTAGTAGCCCCGACAACAAAACTTACCCACAATGCATAGCCCCTGGCAGTGGACTCTGGTTCCACATGGTACATTTTGATTCACACTCACACAACACACACCACTGATGATGGGAGAAATCCCGAAACATGTATGGACTATTGACATATAAGGATTAATAAACCTTACCACCAAAAACTTCACTCCTGAGTCTGTCTCACTCTCTAAAGTACACATTATACATACATATATATATATATATATATATATATATATATATATATATATATATATATATATATATATATATATATATATATATATATGGTTCCAGTGTGTGTGTAAAGAACCCAGCTTCGATTATGAAGCATGGAATTCAAAGGTGGTAAATCCCTAAATGTTTTTGCAAGCATGACATAGTATTATCTTTAAATACAAAAAAAAAAAAGATACATCTCTTTTTTTTAGTTACATCTATAAATATAGTCCCAATTCTACATTAAGCATAGCTTTCTCAACGAAAAACTGAAGTCCAATACAATGAAGGCATTTTAATTTTTTGCATTAATATCACAAAATATTTCATTCGAATCTGGGCGGTTTATTTCTTTAACTTGGACACGGAACCAAAAATATATGATGCTGAACCCAAGCTTCCCACAGAATCCAGTTTGGGAAACCATGACCCATTGAATCTCATATGGCGTTAAAACAAGTAATCGGTCGCATCAAGCAGCGGAGCATTAGCGTTTGCTTCGATTAAACACCATTCGTTCTTTGGATGACCCACCGACAATACGAGAAAAGTAAGGAAATTTTGGATGATGAATGAACATGAAATGATTCGTGGATAGAATTCCGTACATGACAGGATAAATCTGAAAAAGAGGTGCTAAGGTTTCTGATGCTGAATCGGCTTTAATGAAGTGGTCCCCGATCGTTGTGAATCGAGGCGTTCAGATTAGTATACAATTGGTAAAACGAAGGCCGCTGAATTGACAGAAAAACTGGAACTTGACGGGTGTATTGCTTTGCAGGGATGACTGTTCATCGTTGAACAAAAGATACCAAAAAACTTTCTCCTATTCTCTCTCCCCGTCTTTGACGTTAACACAGCGTTTCGGTCGATTCAATCTACAGTCTTATCAGAGATGCTAAGAAGAGATAGGGAGTTGGAATGTTATGAATGATGAGAATTTTTAGTCCTTTTTTCTTTTTCATTCCTCAAATATTTAACCCGACGTAGACGGATACATCAGCTAATGCAAATTTTATCATGTCCAGTGAAGAATCCACGGTTAGGATCGCTAAATTTGGTCCACATGCCGATAACAAAACTATCACTTATTTCATAAAATATTTCACTCATTTGTCAAAGGGTTGTTTGTTTGATTTTTCTATTGTGCCCTCTTTATACCAAGAAGTGGAATTTTTTATTACTACTTTTACTTCCATTTTAACTCATTAGTTTTTCATAACAACTTTTTTCTCAGGCCAATTTCCCTCCGGAAGTGAGTGAATAGCATTGATCAGGAAATCAAATTGCGATAAAAAGTAACTTATAAATTAAGCTGAAGCTAAAAAAAGCGCTAAGACGAATTTGAAATAATAATGATTTATAATACTTGATCTAATAAAAACGGGGAAGTGTATTAAATACCAAAAGTACTAGAACGTAAACAAACATGGCTTAGGAACGGTATGAAGGATTGGTTTAATGATGCTATTTGGACTTCAGTCTTCCGGTTGAGTCTAGGTATCTTAATTGATAAAACAGGCCAGGCTAAACGGTACTTCCCAAGGAATGTAGGTTTGAATCACACCTAAAGCTTATTCTTTTTTCCCGTTCCACGCTATTTACTCACAGTTGGAAGGAAATCGGCCCGAGCAAAGATTCGCTATAAAAAGCTACCAATAAATTAAGACGAAGGTTCAAAGTAGCCATAAAAAATCTAGAATAACAGGTCTGGTTAGTCATTCAATAGAAACTGTCACGTGACCAACATCTTTTAGCAGCATACTGTGTAGGAGGTGATCAATTGAAAAACTGTTTGACAGTGATCACTAAACAGTTTGGATTTTCAAAAACATGCAGGCACAAACTAGTAACCAATTTAGGGTTAACCTACATCACAAATTGAACCCACACATACACACGAAACGTTTTATGGTTTGGTTGAAAAAACATAGAGAGTTTTTTTGTGGACGTAATGAGTATGGAACCTAACCAAGAGACAGACCTACGAACTGAGAAGCATGCAACGCACATATAAGAGAATCCTGTTCAACCTCACATGGAGAGATCACAAGACAGCACAGTATATAAGGAAGAAAACGGGAGTCAGAGACATCATAGAATATATTAGAAAACTTAAATGGCAATGGAAAGTCTATGTTGCAAGAATGACAGACCACCGATGGACATCACAACTCACAACATGGATCCCCAGAGATCACATGCGAAACCAAAGCCGACGGAATGCAAGATTGGGAGATAAACTAGACAAATTTCGAAAATACTGGCTCTGCGATGCCCACGATAGAGAAGTGTGGTGAATCCTGGGAAAGGTCTATGTCCGACGACGGACGTTAAAAGACTGATGATGATGATGATGATGATGATGCAAATTAGTATGTTCAATTGTATGATAGGTGATATGATTGTTTTTTTCCGATTGTTTTGATCGATTCCTGTTATAAGGTCGAAGTTATAATGGTTTGGCCTATGTAATAGAATAAGACAGCTAATGAAAATAATTGTAGACTTTCACGATGAGTCTGTTGTAACATAACAGTGAAGATTACATCATAGAAATTCCTAAGACATTGTGTTTGATCACGCATTATGAGAGTTTGAGTCGTGCTGAGATTTCAAACAACTTGAAATTAAGATAGTTGAATTATTGAAAATAAATCTACTAATTAAATAGCTTTAGACTCCTTAATGTCAATCCATACATAAATAACACCATCATTTTTACGGGTATACACTAGTCATACAATAGTTGTTGTTTTTTTTTTCACCAATTTAGTTTTAGTGCATGTCTATTTATGACAAATGTAACTTTTTCATCAAATTACAATAAATTTTAGAGTGGATCCTGAAGGAGCCAAGCTCCCTGGTAACCCAAATCCCCCCCAAATCTCAAGTTACGCCTCTAGCCTTATTTATTAATCAAGTATTGATATTTCTAAGAAAATAGTGTGTTAACGAGAGAAGCATCGTTGTCACACATTCTTTTCTTTTCTTCCTTTTCTTTAAATATGCTGTTGCTTGTAGACTGCCACCCAGCGGATGTAGTGTACAGGGTTAATAAGTACAAGCCACGCCCAGAGTATGCGTGAAGATTCTTGCGATTTCTCACATAAAATCATTTTTCTCCCATCCGCCCTTTGATGGGAGGCGTCGTCAGAATGGCTGAAGCGAAGTCAAGGGAAAACAGATTTCTGGCCAATCGCTGCAAGGCAAACAGACGACGTCACTTCCCTTTCCGTTTCTGTGCTGCATGGTTATCGTCTGCAGTAAATGCAGGAATGAGAACGTTCAACCAAGATATAAATATATATATATATATATATATATATATATATATATATATATATATATATAT
>OY735237.1:39001497-39246497 GCA_963457665.1 Thysanoteuthis rhombus | reverse complement strand
GTGTTCGTGGGTGCATGTTTTTGGCTTGGTATCCGTAGGCACAAGAGGGGAATTTTAGGCAGAAATAGTTCAATCGTTTTTCTGAGATGAGGAATTATCATTACTAAGACTATATCCGTTCCAAAGACACATGTTTTTGAAGGGGTCGAACTTTATCGTGTGTGAAGCAGCCAGTCATAATGCCACGTAGAATAATTTTCTATCCTTCATACGAAACTACCTTATCTTTTAGTGTTGTCAGTTTAGATATGTTGTATCTAAATTTAGATCTATTGTCAATCCAGATATTTTGTATATAAATTTATAAGTATAATTCTAGATTCTATCTAATTTGTAGTTTTAAAAATTTATATTCATGAGATGATCAAAAAACCTTTTAACTTGACACTGTTTTGCTTTGTGCACTAACTAATATAACAGGCGAATGTCAACTTAGTACAATGGCCAGTTGTCGAGTAATCGTGGTGCATTAGATTTCTTGAGAACTGCCGATCCAAACAGTTTCACACTCGACACTGCCTTGCCTTGGGTGCTGACTAATATAACAGGTGGAACTCATCTTTTTACAATGGTCAGTTGTTGAGTAATTATGGTGCATTGAATTTCTTGAGAACCGCCGATCCAAACACCATCACACTCGACGCTGCATTGCCTTGTGTGCTGACTAATATATCTAGTGAATGTCAACTTTGTACAATGACCAGTTGTCGAGTTATCTCGGTGTATATACTCACAGATTTTTCAATTGTAGTTAGACTTTGGTATACACGTTCAAAAGGTACCTATTTGGAAGGGCCCGGGCTTTTATGTGTGTGGAGCAGCCTGCCATGGTTGTCATATAAAATAATTTTCTGTTCGTCGTACGAAACAACGGCTTCAAACTATGTAGGTTAGTTCACTTCGGTTTTGTCAATTCAGATATTTTATATCTAAATTTAGACCAATAGATAAAAAGTGAGAAGATATAGTCTTATCTAATCCACATGGATGAAAATTATTTCTCGCACTTTCTTTCCCAATGAAAAAACAAATTGTAAAAAGAAGCGGTCATATATATAGAAAAATAGAATATAATTCTTCAAATTAGTTTCGATGAAATAAGAAAAACAAGATGGTTTGCTTACGATGTCGTTAGCGGCAACAATCAAAACAGTTTATTTGTTTTTTTCATAGTTCCGTAAAAGCATCTAAATCTAATTCAATCTCGTTCTACAGAAAATACAACATAGAAAAGAGAACTAATTCTCTCTCTCTCTCTCTCTCTCTCTCTCTCTCTCTCTCTCTCTCTCTCTCTCTCTCTCTCTCTCTCTCTCTCTCTTTCTCATCATCATTCTTTTAACGTCCGTCGATGGACATAGACCTTCTCCAGGATTCGCTACAATTCTTCATCATGGGCGTCGCAGAGCCAGTATTTCCTGAATCTGTCTAGTTCATCTCTCCATCTTGTGTTCTGTCGGCCTCAGTTTCTTATGTGATCTCTGGGGATCCGTGTTGTGAGACGTGATGTCCATCGGTTGTCTTTCATTCTTGCAACATGGTCTGCCCATTACCATTCAAGTTTTTTAAATAGTTTCTATGATGTCACCGATGTAGGGATGAGCATGATTCTCTGATGGGCTCGTTGCATACTTCTCAGTTTACAGGTCTGTCGGTTAGGTTCCATGTTTCAGCTCCATAAGTGACTATCGGGAGAATGCATTGGTTGTATACTGTTCCTTCTCAATGCTCACCAAAACTTTCGGTTGGCTATGTATGTATCGTACATACAGACCGTCCCAACGGTACTAGAGGGCTGAAAATGTGAACAATTATTCCTGATTACGTCAAGAAAGGTCAATAGGTTCTACAATGCAAGGTAATGCTAAATCGATCGCTTCGTTTGTGTAAAGCTTGTTTTTTGAAAGCTCAGAATTTATTATAGTGATCACTACCCGAAATAAGGCAAGAATAGTAACTTAATCATTTATCACCTCTTTTCCGATACTTTAGTTGATCACCCCGAATACGGCCTCCTGTAAAAGACGTTGTTCAAGTGACAGTTTCTATCCAATGATCAAGAAGACCCATTTTATTTGTTTCCATAGCTAAATGGCAATGACGACGGAAAGACCTCTAAATTATAAATAAGTAATAAAGGTTATTTTTTTTAGAAATATTTCTTTGATCCTAATTTCAGTTACTATTTTATCGCGATTTCAAGATCATCATTGGACAAATCCACTCTAATTACCAACGATCGTAAAATGATGATCTGGGGATTGCGATAAAAAGCATCAGAAATCAGGATCAAACGAAGACTAGACAAGAATTAATAATCGGCAATCTAGCATTTTGAATAATAATAATAGAAATTTGAATAATATCACCAGTAATAAAGATGTCCACCAGAAGATAATAATGGTGGCTCTATTTACCTACTTAATATCTGATGAATGCGTCAGTATTACCATCACATCTGGGTCAGTTGATCTCAGATACCGAATTTGAATTCGGTATGATTCGAGATGAAGCTGTTGTTGTTGTTGTTGTTGCACAAGTCGTTGACGTCCAAGAATCCCTTCCACGCTGTGAAATGAATTGGTACTTGATGTGTGTTTGTGTGATGGTGTGCTCTTGGCATACTCACAGGCTTGAAAATTGGCATCAGTACTAGACTCCTTCTAAAAATGTTTTCGTTTAGAGTTTACGTTTTTGTTTCAAAAAAAGAAGCTTTTTCACCTTTTTAGCTCTTATTTTGACGGGTTCATGAATGAAGGTTAATAATAAATTCTAGGTGATTCTCTTTAACTCTATTTTAGATGTTTCCCTGCAGAAAACGCCATTGATGTCATAAATGGAATTGATTCTGACCATATTTATTCTTTGATGGATTTTTTTAATGGCTTTGAATTTTGACGCTATGGTTGTTCAGTTATTGACTGCGATAACGAGTTATATATATATATATATATATATATATATATATATATATATATATATATATATATATATACATATATATATATATATATATATATATATACATATATATATGTTTGTGTGTGTGTGTGTGTGTGTGTGTGTGTGTGTGTGATTGATAGCAATATTTAATACGTATCAAGGTTAGAGCAGATAATAATCAAAATTCTGTTTTTCTTTCATTAATTGTCTTTTTTCTCATTTGTGCACCGTTCTTTAACATCTAGTGAGCGAGGGTGTGAAACTCTATTTTCGATCGGGACCATCTTCCTTATATTGTGCCGAATAAGTTTTTAGTGGCTGCTACTTTTTAGAGACGTGTTAGCCCTTTTGTGCAACCGTAGTCGATTTCGACAATGGTAAGAAGTTATGAGGGTTACGAAAATGAAACAATTAAAGAATACACGAAATATTCTCCTAAATTACTGTTTAAAAACTTCAATATGGATGAAAAAATTCCACGTTTTACGAATTTGTCTGGGGACAATGAGTCATCGATCCAAGAGAAATGAATGAATAAAATAATAAAGTAAATACTTGTTTGTAAAATCTACCATGCACTTTTTAACGCTCAATCCAAATCCAATGCAACATTAAAAATATCTCCTGTGTGGGTTCAATTTTAGTTATAAGTGAAAGAAAATTGCATAAAGTTCATAAGACTAGTTTCAAAGTTCTTCCAGAAATAGAATTTACCTAAGAGAAATTTAATGACATAATTCTAAAAAACCTATTGAAAAAATTTCCAACAGATATTTTTTGGAAAACCATAAAGATTACGGCGATAAAATTTATAAATCACAAGTCTCAGTCGTTTTTGTCAAAAGTCCGTAGCAGATGCTATTGTTCATGGTTCGCTCAATTCAACTTTCGAAATATTAAACACGTTCTGGAATAACACTTTGACTGCAGCAGCTGAAGGGTCATAAAATGAATTTAGTGTTTATGGTTTTAAATGTTCGTTTTTTTCAACAGAACGGGGGAATCCTGTTTTCCCGTAGCCAGTGACATTCGTAGGGTTGTGCATTGTTTGCATTCATCATCATCATCATCATCATCATCAGTCTTCTAACGTCCGTCTTTGGACATAGACCTTCCCCAGGATTCACCACAATTCTCTATCATGGGCGTTGCAGAGCCAGTATTTCCTGAATCTGTCTAGTTCGTCTCTTCATCTTGTGTTCTGTCAGCCACGTTTTCTCATGTAATTCCTGGGGATGCATGTTGTGAATCGTGATGTCCATCAGTCGTCTTTCATTCTTGCAGCATGGCCTGCCCATTGCCATCTTAGTTTTTTTTATAGTTTCTATGATGTCACTGACTCACGCTTTCTTCCTTATATACTGTGCTGTCTAGTGATATGGAGATCACTAGACAGCACAGTATATAAGGAAGAAAACGGGAGTCCGAGACAGGTAAGGTTGAGTATAATTCTCTCATGCATGCGTTGCATACTTCTCAGTTTGTAGGTCTGTCTCTTGGTTAAGTTCCATGTCTCAGCTCCATAAGTGACTATCGGGAGAATGCATTGGTTGTATACTCTTCTTTTTAGGATTATTGGGATCATCTAGTTTTTGAAAGTTGAGCTTGCTCTAGCGAAGGCTTACCATCTCAAAGTGATTCTTCGCTTGATTTCCTCCTCTTGAGGGTCTCATCGAGATTTTTTTTTGTCCTAGGTAGATGTAGTGGTCTACCTTGCCGATTTTTGCATCTTCTATCTTGACTATTATGTTCTTATTCTCAACATGATTATTGCACATGATTTTGGTTTTACTGAAATTCATATGTAGGCCGACTTTTTTGCTTTCTTCGTTTAGATCATCTAGCATTAGTTGGAGGTCGTGTAGGTTCTCTGCAAAAAAGACGATGTCGTCTGCAAATCTAAGGTTGCTCAATTATTCGCCGTCTATTTTGATTCCTCTATTTTCCCAGTCCATGTTTCGGAGTTCCACGGTTTAGACGAGCACAGACTTTCAACGGACATCAAAATCATATAGGAGAGTATAGGCTTTGATCAATGCTCAAGTTTATGTTACCAAGCTTCGCTCGCTTGGATAGATATTATCTTAGAAACAGTCAACCAAATCAGTTAACATGGATTTCTTCAGTTTTTAAGTTGGTCTAGCTACCTGGCTGGTTGGCAATGCATCACGCTGCATCAAAAGAGATAGGAGGCTGAAAATTAAAAAATCTACTCATGTCTAGAAAAAAAGTTTTCTTGGTTTTTGAAAATTGTCAGCCTTGATAGGTAGGTTTTTAGTGAGGGTTCAATTTGCCATCTAAGTTTATGCTTAATCGGTCCATTAGTTTGTGTCGGTGCTTGTTTTTTTTAATTGAGATTTGTTTAGTGATCATGGCTCAACAAAAAGTGAGAGGAGAAACTTATTCATTGATCACCCTTTTTCCGATTTTTTTAATTGATCACCCTAAGACGCCACGCTGGCTAAAGACATTGGTTGCATGACGGTTTCTATTGAGTGACTGACCGGACCTGCATTATTATCAAATCTATATTCTTCCCTTATTTTCTCTAATTTTTTTTTTCCTTTTCTACGTTAATGCCTATTTTTTTTGTTGAGGTTTGTTCGAAACATGAGATAATTTTTCGACGAAAAACAGGATTGCGTCCTTGCAAAAACCACAGAAAAAAAAATACAGGCATATCGAGAGCGTTCACCTGCTTACTAGTATGACGTCAATCATATTTGGGGAGTGGGCTTTCACGTATGTTATTAAAATCTCATTACCATCATCCTCTTTTCTTATCTAGAATTGTGTCGTCACGGTGACCACATGAAGATGTCGCCTTCTCCACCTTTCTCGACATATGTTTATAGAAACAACACAACAGTTTGATACTCAGCTCGCGTGTGTACGCATGCGCGTTTCTCTGATTTAAGACTCCTAAGTATTAATCTGGTATTTATACACCTGTTACGAATATCATCCGCTTATTTACCTCGTTTAATGGAGAGGTATTTGTACAGGATGGTTCAAAAGTCGTGAAAGGGTTTAATACTTATGCATTGTTTCAGTTCTAATGGTTTAAAAGAAATGTTTTTGGCGAATTAAATATATAGACATAGGATATTTGATTAACCTATGAAAGGAAAATTGTTTTTTTTAAATGGCTGCCGTTTCCAACTGAACAAACTCTCACTTTTTCAGTAACATTCGGCATGAAATTTCAATTGACATCTGGTCCTAGATTATTTATCTCTTCTTGAATAATAGTCTTCAAATGCTGAACAGACGTGGCTACTTAACAGAGGCATTTAAAATTAACCAACAGAGAAAAAATCTGGAGCTGTTGAATCCGGTCAATCATCAACTCAGATGACATTGTCCGTACCTTCCTATAACAATAAATATGGTTGCTTGATGGAATTCAAGCGTAAAATTCTATTATATTAGTTCGAATACCAGTAACGTTATAATAAGAAGAATATCAGATAGTGTTACCGATTGAGGGATTTCAAACGTTAAATTCTTTTATTTTAGCTCAAATACGTTTAACGTTAATATAAGAGGAATATAGGTTAACGTTAATGATTGATGGAATTCAAAAACAAAATTCTATTATTTCAGTTCTAATCCCTTTAACGTTGATGTAAGAGGGATATGAGTTAGCACTATTGACTGATGGAATTCAAACGTATAATTCTATTACTTTAGCTTCAATACCTATAACGTTAATATAAAAAGAATATAAGTTAGTGTTTTTGATTGATGGAATTTAAAAATAAAATTCTATTATTTAAGCTCAAATACCTTTAACGTTTATAAAGAGGAATGTTGGTTAGTGCTATCGAGTGATGAAATTCAAACGTAAGATTTTATATTAATTTAGCCCGAATACCTTTAACGTTAATATAAGAGGGATATGAGTTATCGCTATTGATTGAGGGAATTTTTTTTAAAATTCCATTATTTTAGCTCAAATGCCTTTACCGATAATATAAGAAAAATATGAGTTAGGGTCAATGATTGATGGAATTCAAACGTAAATTCTCTCATTTTAGCAAGAACAACTTTACCGTTAATAAAAGAGGAATATGGGTTAGTGTTATTGATTGATGGAATTCAAAGTAAAATTCTATCATTTTAGCTTGAATATCTTTAACGACATTATAAGAAGAATATCAGTTAGCCTTATTAATTGATGGAATCCACACATAATATTATATCATTTTGTTTCAGTATCCTTTATGTTAATACTATAGGAATATGAGTTAGCATTACTGATTGATGAAATTCAATCGTAAGATCCTATTATTTTACCCCGAATACCTTTAACGTTAATATGAGAGGATTATGGGTTAGCATTATTGATTGATGGAATTCAAACGGAAGATTTTATTATTTTAGCTCAAATGCATTTAACGTTAATATAGGAGGAATATGGGGTAGCGTTATTGATTGATGGAATTCAAACGTAAAATTATATTATTTTTGCTCGAATACCTCTAACGTTAATATTAAAGGAATATGTATTAGCGTTATTGATTGATGGAATTTAAACAGAAAATTCTATCACTTTAGTTCGAATACCTTTAACGTTATTATAAGGAGAATATGTGTTAGCTTTATTGATCGATGGAATTCAAACGTAAAATTTTATTATTCTACTCTGAATACTGTTGATGTTAATGCAAGAGGAATATCAGTTAGTTTTATTCATTGATGGAATTCAAACGTAAGATTATATTATTTCAGCTGGAATATCTTTTATGTTGATAAAAGAGGAATATGAGTTAGCATTATTGATTGATGGAAATCTAAGGAACCTTACATTATTTTAGCCCGAATAATTTTACTGTTAATATACGTTGAATATGGGTTAGCATTATTGATTGATGGAATTCGAACGTAAAATAATATCATTTCAGTTCGAATACCTTTCAACATTAATATAAGAGGAATATTGATTAGCATTATTGATTGATGGAATTCAAACGTAAGATTATATTATCTTAGTTCGAATACTTTTAACGTTAATATAAGAGGAATATTGATTAGCGTTATTGATCGATGGAATTAAAAGTGAGATTATATTATCTTAGTTCGAATACTTTTAACGTTAATGTAAGAGGAATATAGTTTAGCGTTATTGATAGACCAATTTCAAATTAGGATTATATTGTTTCACCGTTATACCTTTAACGTTAATACAAGAGGAATATGTGTTAGGGTTATTGATTGATGGAATTCAAACGTAAGATTATATTATTTTAGCTCGAATACCGTTAACGTTAATACATGAATAATATTGGTTATTGTTATTGATTGATGGAATTCAAACGTGAAATTCTATTATTTTAGTTCGAATACCTTTAGCCTTAATATAAGAGGAATATTGGTTAGCGTTATTGATTGATGGAATTTAAACGTAAGATTATATAATTTCAGTGTGTTTTGTCGAGAGGGAGTGAGAGAGAGAGGGGGGGTTAATCAGCTCTTCTACTGCCAGTTGCCAGGGGCTGGTGACCCACAGATCATACGACCCTTTTTCTGGTCTACTACTCTACTACTCTGGTGATCAACCTGTTCGTCTTGTTTTCAAAGGCAAGGGTCACGTTTTTGTTTGCTTTTATTTTACTAATTTAACTTACCCTCTTCTTTTATTTGATACAAGAACTAAATGATCATCTACCCTTTTCTCTTCTATTTTCCTCCTACTTTTTTTCATTTCTGAAGCCACTAAACTTACAATCCATCTTTTTCTACTTCCAACGTTAGAATCCTTTTACTCCGTCGTTTTTTATCAACTTCTTTTCACTTTCTTTCTTGTAATGTCTTTATAATTGAGTGGATGGGAATGGCTACCTATCTGCAGAGGTTTCGAGTGACTACGCTTTATCTTGTCAATAATTCTACTCAAGATATTTCCATCGTCCTTTAAGCGTCTGGAAAAGGTTTCTCTGTAACTTATCTTATCTTTGACCAAGTATGTTTGTAAACTTCAGATATACCCACACAAAAAGTATCTTTAACCAGAAAAAAGCTATTTAAAAATCAAATCAAACGTTTAAGAATAACATGAAATGTTTGAGTTTCTATCAGCTTTAACAATGGTCGTTCATAGGATGTCTACAAAAGTCCTCAATGAATTTTAATATCATTTTGTTGAAGAGTGGGCCGTTGACTAAGGAAGAACTGGTTAAATTTGGGGAAGGATCCTGGATTTTTTTCGATTGTGTTAATGTACAGCTTTGGCAGAAGTTCGCACTTTTTTTAGTTGGTACAAGTATTCCTGAAAAACAAATTTCAAAAAATTTAATAACCGTACTGTCAAACTCCTAGAGTTGACTTTATTATTGCAATTAGCCTGACTTTCAAGTTTCAGACTTTCCCAATTTTAGAATGCATCTCAGAGGGAGAGGGTAAAAACAGAAAGAAAGATGCCATGACGTCATGAAATGTCAACTCACGACCAGGAAGAGGTAGAAAGAAAGTGATGAAAAGGAAAAAAGATTGGAAGAAAGGGAAAGGAGAAAAAGAGATAGAAAAAGATAGAGAGAGAAAGGGGGAGAGCAAAAGAAAAAAAAGCAGAAGAGAGAAAAAGAGAGGAAATCGGAATTCAAGATATAAGAGAGGCAGAAGAGAGAGAGACAGGGACAAAGAGACAGAGAGAGACAGGGGGACACATGACAGAGAAAGAGAGAGACGGATTCAATTACTCATTCATCTGGTGTTACCAATATTGATAAATTTGAATAAATAATTTTTTTCAATGGTCATTTCAGGTGATAAATCACGAGAGAGAATTATTTCATTCACAAGTACATTTTTACTGAATGATATTCACAAAATGAATTACTGACTTTAGGGGTCTAAATCAAGGGAATTATTTTTTTCTACTTTTGAGAATAAAAATCGAAGGGAATTCCTTTCACTTTGAGGAATGCAAGTAGGAAAAGAATTCCTTTACCACTTTTAGGGGTAAAATGGGAGGGGGCCTGCCACCATTATTACTGTTCAAAATGGAGGGGAAATTCCTTTTCTCGCTGCTAGGGGGCAAAATTGGGTGGGGGCTTTTTTTTTTTACTTCAGGTGTCAAGATCGATGGAGAATTTTTTTCCCACTTATAGGGATCAAGGTCGAAATGGAAGGAGAATTTTTTCCCACTTATAGGGGTCAAAATCGATTCTTTAGAATTCAATACGGAGCAGGATTATTTTCTATCCTTAAGGGACAAAATGTACTTGGGGGGGGGTCACTTCAGGAATTAAAATGAGGAGAGAGTGCTTTTACTTTTCGTTGTCAGAATCGAAAGGGGAATTTTTCCCACTTTCAGGAGTCAAAATGATGAAGGAATTCTTTTTCTCTTTTTAAGCGTCAAAATGGAGGTGAAATCACTTTTCTCGTCATCAGGGGTCAAAATGGAGGGTGAATTTTTTCCTAACTTTTTGGGGTCAAAATGAATATCAATAAAAGTTTGTGGGTTATGGGCTAACGAAGAATCGTTTACATCTAGGAGCGGATCAACAATCCTCCTAAGTATTGTTGCTATATAAACACAGAACTATTTCTTAAATAGTTCTAAATTAATTTCATAGCAATTTCGTCGAAGGATGGGTAGTGGTCTAAGAATGAAATGTTTACATTTTGGAGCGGATCCAGGAATTTTCATCACGGGATAGTCCATATTTTGATGTAATTTCGCTAAAAAAACATCAAGATTCTATTTTAAAGAGTACCATTCCATGGCAAAATTTAATGATTTTTTTCACTTAAAGGAAAACTGTTTCTACAAAAGTTAAAATATTTTCTAAACTTATCAGCTAAGCCATTTAAGCTTCATCCAGGATATAGTTTGACCCTGAAGCAGTCAGGTTTGTCAATATTCGTACGCTGGGTTTTCATACAAGAGGGAACTGGGAACTTTCACTGGAGATAAAATCTGTTAATTTTATCACCAGCCATGTTACAGTCGTCGTAACTTTTAGAACCCATCAACCAAAACTGTGAACAAATGTTTCTTTAGTCTTCAAGTGGGTCTGGCTGGTTGGCTATGTATGTATTTATGTATGAATCATGCATGCAGTTCGCACCAATGGAGCTAGACGACTAATGTGTTTTTAATCCCCTTTAAATAGTTTTTTTTTGGGGGGGGGGTCAGTTTGCAATGTTAGTTTACGTTGAATTGATCTAGTTTATGCCACTTGTTTTTTTTTATTTTATTTTTTTGAAAATTCAGACTTTTTTAGTGATCACCACCCAGCAAAAGGCGAAGGAAATGATTCATCCATTAATCACCTCTTTTTCCAATTTTTTCGATTGATCACCCTCATCACAGTATCTGCCAAAGACGTTGGTTGAATGACGATTTCTATTGAGTATTTTTTGTTTTTGCATTCTATTTTATTTATTTTTATTATCATGGTGGTGGTGGTGGGGGTGGGAGTGGTCACAGCAGCAGCAGCAGCAGCAGCAGCAGTAGTAGTAGTAGTAGTAGTAGTAGTACCACCACCACCACCACCACCTTCTTTTCTGTTATAATTACTTTTAGTAGAAAACTAGTATATTACTCGTTATATGGCGGTTTTTAGGAGTGTCAATTGATCGGTCCCGAAATGAAAGTTATACCTTTGTAAATCTAATTAAAGACCTACAGATTACAAAATGATTTAAGAGATAAAATTTTTTTGCACTCGCAAGTTTTCCAGTTCGACTTGAATTTTCTTTGGGGATTATGCTGTCATATTGAGTGATGTAACTTGCACTGGATTATCCTCAGTCTCTTTTAGAAGTTGACTTTGTTTCCCCCAGCATGTTACAACAACAACCCTCATCAAACTTATGGGAGTAAACTCTTCAATGTTTGACTATCACGACACAGCAAACTAAACCTATGAATAGAATTAACATTTCCCTACCATGATTTGAAATTACGACCAAGTGATTGGTAGGCAGTTCTCTAACCAACTGAACTAAAATTGATAACTTTTATGTATCTATGGGTTTATTTATCAAATATACAAATAGAAAGTTGCTCTAATCACGTTCAGTCGGAATTGAAGTAGGAGTGGTGTTTGACCCGGCAGCAGCTAGGCTTGTTTGAAACCGTTAACCAAAAATAACACCAAAACTGTCGACAGAGGTTTCTCTCAGTTTTTTAGCTGGTTTGGTTGGCTGACTGGCCACGTATGTATCATGTGAAGAAGCACACCGATGTAGCTAGAGCGCTGAAAATGTAAACATTCACTCCTTATCGTGTCAAGAAAAAACGTCTTTTTTAAACCCCTTCTCCCATCAAGTAGGTTTTCAGGGGGGATTTCAATTTGTAATGGAAGTTTATGCTAAATTCATCCCCCAGTTTGTGTCCGTCTGATCGTTTGTTTTTGGTTTTTTGGGTTTTTTTCAATTAAGACTCTTTTGTGCCTAAAAAGGCGGGAGGAGTAATATTCCTTGATCGCCCCTTTTACCATTTTTAATTGATCATCCCCAACCCAGAATGCTGCCAAAAGACATCGGTCGTGTGATGGTTGGTTGACTAAACAGACCTATATTTTATTGAGTCATTTCAGAGACTGAACTGAATGCAAGTGATCCTGTTGATTGCAAACTGGTCTCTACCACCACAAGCCCAAGCAAATTCTGAATACCTAATCTCTTGATGTGAGAAGCGATTCCGAAAATCGATGTTACTACCCCTTTGGGACGCTGGAAGGCAAGAGGTATTGGGATAAAAAAGGGAGGGTCGCAAGGGGTAAAGAATACCAATCACTAACTCAAACATCGAACTTTAAGATACTTTTGTACTATTAGATTTCTGGTAATAAAATAAATTCGCCATCATTGTCAATAACTGAACAACTGTAGCGCCAAAGATAATGTGAAATAATTCCATCAAAAATTCTATTTATGACATCACTAGTGATTTTCACTCGAAAACATATAAAATAGAGTGAAAAAAAACACCCAAAAAAAATCTCTGGGATTTTGAAGAATTTACATGCTATTAATGAATCCGTCAGAATAAGGCCCTCAAAAAGTCAAAAATGCTTTTTTTTCTAAAAGTAAAAAAATGTTCTTTCAGGGGGGTGGCTAGTAGAGTACTGATGCTAATTTCCTAGTCTTTAAACAATCAAATATGGATAGGAGCACTGAAACATACACACACAAAAAAATATATATATAAAAAAGGATGTAACGCCTTGTCATCTTTGATGGCTACGGTCGTTCAATGCTTTAATCTTAAAACAAAAACATTAGTTTTACCTTCAATGTATCATTCTTGACCGATTTTCCGAGGGGTGGTGATGTACATACTCTAAAAAGTGGAGGTAATCCGAAAAAGTTTGGAAAACACTGAATTCGAGGATTGGTGCCTCACCAATTGAAAACCATTTGAGACTTGGAAATCATTTTTGATTCAAGTGTTTTATGAAAAGGAAAAGCTACTTTGTGTAAGTATATAATAATTGTATTAGAACCCATCAACCAAAACTGAAAAAATAGTTTCCTTCAGTTTTCAAGTTGGTCCGGCTGGCTAGCTATAAATGTATGTATTGCGTGCACAGGACGCACCAATAGGGCTAGAGGCCTGAAATTTCAAACATCTACTCTCTATCATATCTAGAAAAAAAAGTACCAGAATCTGTTAGTCAAAACTGTCAAAATACATTTCTCTCGTCCGGTTGACTATATATGTTTGTATTAAACACGCACATAAGCCACGCCAATGGAGCTAGGAGGCTGAAATTTTCAAGCGAAATTCTGAGTATCTATTTTGGAAAATTTCGTTTCTTTTGATTTTTTTTTTAAATCCCCCCAAATAGATTTTTGTTGTTTTTTTTTGTAAATTCATACTTTTTTAGTGATCACTACCCAACAAAAGGCGTTAGAAATCACTTATCCACTGTTCGCCTCCCCCTTTTCCAATTTTAACTGATTACCCCCAATGCAGCATGCTGCCAAAAGACAATGGTCAAATGACGATTTCTATTGATTGACTAACCAAACTTGCACTATAATCTGATTTGTTATCAAAAGAATTAATTAATTCGAGTATCTTGCTCATTCGTTAATTTGTCGCTGGCAACCAGAGGGTATAGGGGGTTTGCATTACTTGGAGAATAGAGTAGAGGTCGGTCCAGCCCTTAGGTAGATTAAGGGGATCGCCACAGCATGCTCTGTACATGATCCTTAGCTGCTTGAGACACTTTCTTTTCCCAAGCTGTCACCAATCCAGATAATGACCAGGCTCGACGTTGCTTCACTTCGTTGATTGTGAGAGAACTGATTGTCAAAAGCAGAGAGAGTGCGTCCAATGGAGTTCCCTCTGGATTTATGCAAATGGGAAAATAACACCAGAAAACCGTTGAGCAATATTTCAGACAGGTCTGTAACATTGATATACACTTTTGAACTACTTTCTACTGTGTTCAAATTCAACATAAATAAGATTTTATATATATTCTATTAGGTTTAGAAATAAGATTAGTCTCGTCTGGCTAATCATTCAATAGAAACTGTCACAGGACCAACGTCTCTTGGCAGCATGCTGTTTTGGGGGTGATTAATTAAAAAATTGGAGGAAATTGGTGATCAATGAATAAATCACTTCTCTCGCCTTTTGATGGGCAGTGATCTCTAAAAAGTCGAAATTTAAAAAAAAAGCATATGCCTCTAAGGGATGATTGGACCCCTACTAAAAAAAAACTATTTGGCGGGGTCCAAAGATGAGTAAATGATTAAATTTTTGGCACTCTAGCTCTATCGGTGCGGCCTGTATGAGCAATAGATAGATAGATAGATAGCCGGTCCAACTAGAAAACTGAAGAATATGGTAACAGTTGGTTTCGATTAAATCTTAAACTTTGCATCTTTAGTGTAAAAAGATCGTTTACATCCCATGATGTTCATCAGTTCAACTTTCCTCACAGAATTTTTGTTTGTAGTTGGAATGTAAGTGCTTCAAAAGTGGCAAAGCATGACGTCATCAGCTGACCTCCGGTTCCAAACAAATATTTCAAACTAGTGTTTTTACAGGGATAATATTGCTTGTTTCTTTTCTCATCGTTTGTTTTTTGTTTTGTTTTTTTGTTGCTGTTTCAATTTTTTGGCTAAATTCCCGCTTGTCAGTATTGGACAGCCAGTTTATACTGAAAAAGAAGTTTTGATAAGTTCTTGTTATTTCATCGATTTTTTTATTTCCTTTCAACAAAATTATCATTATTCAGAACGAAAAAAATGGATTGTTACCTTTCACCATTAAACTCGCTGAATAAGCTGAAAATGCGGTTCCAAATTTTGTTCCTAAAGTTTGGGGAGTCAAATACAAAAGAAAATACAAACTTTTATGAAAAGTACATGAAACAAAAGATCTGCGAACACACATTGTATCTTGATTAACCGGTACACACATTTTTTGTCAATAGAGACAGGGAGGGGGAAGAAATGATTGAGTGAGTGTGCGTGTGTGTGTGTGTGTGAGTGTGAGAGAGAATTAAGCTACAACAGATAATTTGATTCAATGCTCGTGATCCGTCTTGGGGCTCCTTAGAGTCTGGGGGCCTGCGACCCGTGCCCCATGTTCAATACAGCACTTTATATAGCCAGATAATACGACAAATATGTCTGACATTTCAGAGATAGTATCACTCTGTTTTCAATTTTATTTTTGTGTAGTCGCCATTTCATTTCGTGACCTTTCTCTAGCTTTATCGCTCGATTCAGGCATGTTTTCCTGAACTTCTAAGACTTCATCATCGATTCTTATGGACTTTCTCAAGACATTCAATCTATCAATTAACTCTTAATTCTATAAAAAAGAAGAATTAGCGTAATATATTATAAGAGGCATCCCCCGACATAAGACGGGTGGCTGGTGGACCTCAACATTTTACACATATAGTAGTGCCCACTTATCCGGAAAAACGGCGAATAAAAACTGAATTTCCTTTTGAACCTGTAAACACGATATTTCGGGCGAAGTGCTATTTTACTTCAGATTACACCCATTTGATGATAGAAGTGACAACTTTCAGCCCTGCCCGACTAAGAAATATGTATGATTTATACTGAAAAACCAAAGATATAAATAAAATGAATTGGACAAAAACATTCCATAGGACAATGAACAGAACTGTCAATAGGTTTGAAAACGGTCGTTAATATTCAAAAAGTTTTCTGGACGATTGATAAACCGTAATCTAAGACGAAATAAAAAGGTCTGGGATGGTTGATCATATGTGCAGAGAGAAAGGTGAACACTATCCTCTCAAGGAAGAAGTCCGGATAATAGACAGAGGGCGCTTTTGGAAATTGAAGAATATCAAGGAGGCAGCATACATCAACATATCGACTGTATAAGTCAAACAAATACGGAGTTCAACCTGATGAGGTTTCGGCTGCTCAACAGGGACAAGGTGTGGAAATCAAGGCCCAACGAGGAAAGAAAAAGAAAAAGATATCACTCAAGTCTAAGGCTGTAGCATTGCTACTTTTGTAAAAATTCTGTTTACCATCATCATATTTGGATAGTACACCTGAAGAAGGCAGTAGAATGGATCTGCCAAAACAGTGTGTTAACAACACAAACAAGGAGCTCAATCATTTAAAAACTCTTTGGATTATATGAATTTAGACAAGAGCATTCCAGAAGTCAATGAACAAAACTTCTTTTTATTAATGTGAGCTCAGAAGACACAGCAGCCTACAGGCTGGAAGAGTAGTCGTTTATATAGATAAGTAAATATTTAGTTTTCAAATTCTGAAATTTGATATACTTTGTAACATATTGCAGTCATGGTTTTGGCAGAAGTAAATAAAAAATAATAATAAAGAATGCCTTTATGGTTCAGTTTCTGTATGATGGACGATGATAGTCGTCTGTTATCTATTGCTCAACGTTGAATATTGTCCATACCCACGAAATAGTTATTACAGCTATGTCATAAAGTGGTTGGCTTTCTTGGACCCCAACACCTGCTTATAACAGGCGATGACTGTATTGTTTATACACACCTTCACATATATACATAAAATTGTTTATATGTTACACCGAATCAGCAAAATTGCTTCAGTACCGAAATTGACTTTTCTTTTTGTTGTTGTAAAGAAGAGTTTAATTACATTAAGTATTTGATACTTGCTTTTATTCGTGTTCCGATTAAACTTTTCACCAAACCAAAACTGTATTCATTATTGTGAAAAAAGATAAAACTATATATTCATGTAATAATATTTTTGTGTTAAAAATTGATTTCACTTTGATTACATGAATAGTTAATCGTTAAAAAGGCGTTTTTTTATTCTTGTTTTGATTAAATATGCTTTTGATCAAATCAAAACAATGTATTTATTTACTTATTAATTTATAGTAAAAAAGTTAAAACTCCACCAATTAGGCAACATGGATTGATGAAATATATTTTCTACACAAATCATTATAAATTTACTTGTAGCTATCATTCAACTGTACATGAAGGCCTTTAAATTCGACACTTCACTCAAATCAGGGCTTCCCAAAGTGAAGGTCAGGACCCCTTAAACAGCTATGCAAAAATGATTTACGGTCGCAGAAATATTCGGAAAATCTTTTTTTCAAATAAAAAAAGGGGGGGGTCCTATTAATTCATAAATTTAGATCCTCGGGGATAGAAAACGAGTTGCAAAATTGTACTTTTAATTTATCAGCTGAAATATGGAGCGGAATTTAAGAAAAATAAATAAATAAAATCTGCCTGGTAAATGTTTCTCTGTACTGATAAGCAGGTAATTTTTTTTTGATTGAGTTTCAAACTTTATTTATAACTTGAATGAGTGTGTATTTTAATGTTGGATATGTTTTTCATCTAAATTGTTTACAGAGATGCCCAGAGGCAGTTTCTATTTGATATATGAATTATGTAACTTATGTTTTGTTTTTTTTGTGTGTTTTTTTAGTCTATATTCAAAATTGTACCCTTTCTTGTTCTTATTGTAAAAATAGCTTAATGCTGTTCACTAATTAGAAAAAAAATTGTTTTTGCAATGGGCTAGTAATCTATTTTTACAAAATAGTTTATTTTTGCACGTAATAAATATGATAAGACTGGATATAGATTATAAATATATTACAATTTTTTGAATTATCTTTTGTTCTTATGCTTCATTACAGTGAGATTACAGCTAAAAACTAATCATGGGTGTGTCCGCGCATGATAAATGCCCGATGAACCTTCTTTTTTTTTTTCTTAAGTTGATATTTTCGTTAATTTAAAAGTTAGAAAGCTCAGTTTGTTTAGCTTGAACACCTACGAATCATCAAGCAGTGTCCAGGTTTCAAAATGGAAATAAAATTGAGATTTGTAGCTCTGAAAAATTTCATCTCATCAGAAAGGGTCGTGAATTAAAAATGTTTTGAGAAGCCTTGGCTTGACAAAAACACACAGCATAATAACATTGAAGAGCTTGCCATTGAAATGATTTCATATATAAATAAATAGAATAATTAACAATTGTGTCATAGACACATAACTATTTGGTTGTATTACATTTCATCAGCGTGGTTATAGTCTATCTAGTACCACGAAATAGGATCGAAACCCTCGCTCCCGATCCTGAAGCTGTCATTTTACCCATGCCCTACTCAGAACTGGACGGTCAATAGGACCAAATTTTATATATATGTATATATATGTGTGTGTGTGTGTGCGCGTGCGTATGTCTGTCAGTCATTAGATTAAACAGTCCATGTCCTACAGAATATGATAATTGTGAAGGCATTTTATCAAGAAACATTTCATCCAGCACCGTTGTTAACCAGTAGTGAATCGAACGACCGTCTACATAAGTGAACAAATCAAATGAGCATCGTGCAGGACTCAAGATGAGCAATTAATGTCCGCTTTTTTGGACTCGCGCTTGCCAAGAGTGCTGTAAGCTAAGAGTCACGTTAAGATGGTTTCCTGGTGGAAACGGGTTCGAATTCCACACGATGCTCATTTTTTTTATTCATTAACGTGGTCGACTGTTTGATTTGCTACTTGGTCAACACTGGTGCCGGAAAAAAATATCTTTCCTAATAGAATGTTTTTACAATTATCACACACACAATATATATATAATAAAAGCCGTTATCATTTTTTTGTTTGTTGGTTGGTCGTTGTCATAATAAAACAAACAAATATATAAAACAGGTCTGGTTAGTCACTCAACAGAAACCGTCACATGACCAATAAATGTATTCTGGCAGAATGCTGTTCCGGGAGTGACGACCAAAAGATGCAAAAAAAATTTTTTCGAACGAGCATTTACAATTTTTATTATAAATAATACTTTCAGAATATTTTCCAAGCACGAGAACCAATTGACCCAACGAACATCTACATGTTCTTCCTCCTCCTCCACGGGCGGTGAATGCATCGTTGAACTTATGGTTCTTGTTAGATTCAATAATTAATTCATTTTCCAGAAGCTTTCAACAAATATTTTAATTATTTACCATGCCTTCCAGAATGAAAAAAAAACAAACTTTATAGCGTGGACGCATACAGACAGAATGAAAAAAAAAACCTCTATTTGCAAAGAAGCTGCTTTGACTTTCCTGATGATAAAAAACAAGGCATAAAAGATTAATTATTCTTTATTTCTATTCTTATATATTATCACAAGAACTTTTGCATACCAAAGTTATTGGGGGCTCTGGCAAAAAAGCATCACAGCCATTTTGTATTAATGTTATAATCCTTAACAGAAAAATGTATTTAAATCTGCTTAGAGGGAATTCACCACCACCATTCTTTTTTTAATTTAGAAAAAAAAACGGTAATCCTTCGCATAACAGATGTGAAATATGGTAGTTAAACACTACATACAAAGGCTCCAAAATCTCATACAAAGGCCGAAAGCGGTTAAAACAAATTGAAATGTTAGTTTGGTATGTTGACTGCACGGTTTCCACAATACCTGAACGAATTCATCAAGCACAATCAGATAAAGCTTTGGTTTTAATTTCATTGCAATAATATCTGATTAATAAATATCTTTTGGGAGCCTTTGTATGATGTGTTTAACTATTGTATTTTACATTGTGACATTCAATTTCCAGAATCTTAGATTTCAGACTCTTCCTTTACTTGACGCTGATTGTTTTCCCAGGAATTCAGAATCAGCTAAAGGAAGACAATTTAAGGGCTTTTGTTTCATAGTTGATTATTCATAGAAACACCGGTTGACTTTTTTCCTCCGAAATCAGTACGATGAAGATATGTTCACGATTTATGGAAAAAAAGCATCTATTGTAAATGTACTATCTATATACAATGAGATTCTTTATTCATCATGTATAAGAATATGAAGAAAACAAAATGGTTATTATGTACGTTGATCAATTAACAAACAAGCTTATGTGTCTACACATATAAGATGGTACATAAAAAAGCTTTTTCTCTATAAATCTTATATATATTGTAAATACTAAATCTTATTCTAAACAAATAGTGCATTCATAAATTTCATATTAGATGCTTTTTTATTCTTAAAAATTGTAACCTACTTCCTTCACACTAATTTTAGAAAAAAAAAAAAACTCAATCACTGCTTTTGTAAATAATGAACTATGAAACAAAGGCTCTCAAATTGTCTCCCTTTGTTTTCCAAGGAAATCAGAATCAACCAATCAACGTGAAGCAAATGAACAGTAATCTGAGAGTCAGGAAAATGATACAGTCCCATTTGACACCCGTATAAGCAGGGATTACCCTAAAGTGCTTTTATCATGGTCAATTTTATTTTCATCCAGTTTTAAAATTATGTACACCAGCGTAAGTATAATGAATTTGTTTTTATAGAAAGATAGAAATGCGCATGTGTGTGTGTGTGTGTGTGTGTGTTGTTTCATAATGATTAATTCATGTAAGTAAGAAAGTGGAAATCTGTCATGTTTAGATGCAGATAATAATAATAATTTTCCTCAGAGTTTATAACTACTTACCATTACTATGCATATTTTCCCTTCCGTATCACATACAGTAACTCCACTGAAAAAAAAATATCATTTGAGGCTGGCTATCAGCAGCTTGGCTGCTGATAGCCTGCACTAAATGATATTTTAAGAAGATCTTTTATTGTAATTTCAAAACAAACATAAAATTTCGACTTACATCTTCCATGCATAAAAACATTACCTTAAGTAGATTTTTAAAGCTTTAAACAGGTGAAGGGAAAAAAGTAAATAAGGGCAGAGGGGAATAAAAGTAAAACCCTTTTGTAAGGGATCATTTTTTTTCAATGTCTGACCGAAGAATAAGAAAAAAATCATTCAAAGGGAATAACTGTTTGTGTTAACTGTTGGACTCCACTTTTGTATGAGTACTGAATTTTCTTTAAAATAATTTTTGCTTTTTTAATTGTTTTGATTCTGACGATGTTAATTCAATGGATCTAATAATATTTGCAATTAGTATTTTGAGATTTCCCGCATAATACTTCATTGATTTTAGATTTGAAATTTTAATTACAATATTCAAATGTCTGCTTGATATATACCCCAGTGGACTCCGGGCAACATCAGAAATTTAGATGATTTGACCGTAGAACTTGTATTCATGGACACGACTACTGGACGCAGGAGTTTCAGTTATACAGAACCCAGACTTTGGAATCAGTTAACCTACCATATCTGGAACATACAAACATTGGAAAGTTATAAATGAAAAATAAAATCTTTCTGTTTTGAGACTTTCATAATTATATGAACCTAGTAAATGAATACACATTGTAATTATGGCTCCTGTCCTGTGTTACGTAAGTAACTTATTGACAAGTCTCACTTTCCTCAAACTCTTCTTTGAAAAGCCTTACATCTATACTGCTATGATTAAACAGGTTTTCAAGTGCTTTTGTCCAGTAGGGACTTGAGTCTTGAGGTTCCTGAGAAAGGGCCACATATTTATTATCATTATTATTATTTGATGATTTGTAGTATTTGTTATTACCTGACATATAACACTGTGCGATGCGATTTTTGTTCCTGGGTAATGGGTGTTGTTTTTTAATTGCTTATCCCTAAAAAGTATTGAAAATGGCTATTATTCCCTTCAAAAGTTTGTTTTTGTGATCAGGCAGTGATATTTAGAGGCAATCGTTTTTCTCGTGTGATTAAAATGTGCAACTTCAGCGATTGGTGATGAGTGGATTCCACTGTCCTGGTCACAAAAGCAAATATTGGAGGGAATCATAGATATTTTCTATCCTTTTTAGATATCAATTAGAAAATACGGATTACATAGGAGGGGGAAAGGGTAAAAACAAGTTGCACAGTGTAATTCAATCATATTCATAGCCATTCGTAAAAGTTTTAGGTGGAAAAATTACTATTCGTTGGTATAACTAGATAAATATAAAACAATTTATACAAATGGCCAACCAACCGGTCAAGTGGTTCTTCTCTTTTTGATTCTCTGTGTCTTTCTGGTAACACTTTTGAGGGCTACAACCTGGAAATTTTGCATGAGTACACCACTAGGCACGATCTGAAAACATTTTTTTGTTTTTTGGAAAAAAAAAATTGCTTCTCGGGATCTATAATCATTTTGGACCATTGTTTTTAGATAATTTTAGATAATTAATCTGTGCGGGCTACGGAAATTCATTTATGCAGGGTACGAATATAGTAATTATGCATGCATCAACACATTAGAGTAATCAGCTTTGTAAAGGTGCACGATCATTATTAATAGCAGTTATAATTATTCGAAACTGACTACTGGTCAAGTTAGTATTAAGCAGACATGACTATTATCATTGCATACCTGTCAAGTTTCAATGTTAAGAATGAGTGAGATTCATGCCCCCCCCCCCTGCGTTGTTTGGAAAAAAAGACTGTTTTTTGTTGGTAATAGTTTCCGTTGAGTATAATTGGAACCCACTTAATGAACGTTTTCTCTTTAGGAGAATGTGCCTTAAATGATCCAACACCCAGTATCTGTGACGTTTCTCTAATCATCTGAAGTGGGTTTTGTTTCAACTGTCATTTTTCTTTTGTTCATTTCACGATTCAAATCTCCACAACAAATATTTTGAAACCAATGCTGCACGATTAGAGATGGTCCTCTCACCCTATGCTGAGTTAATATTCGAAGCTGTTTCAGTCACATCTAGACCAAATTTACCCACATGCAAGAGGGTTATACACATCTCTTCTTTTTCATCTTCAGGGTTTAAGAGTCTACACCATCTATAGATAACTGAATATAAATGGTGAATATTTGTGAAAAGAGCGCATTTTGATCATTAAGACAAGCTATATATATTCGTACAATATCATGTTGAAGGCAGGGCATCACAAAGTATGGGATCACAGGAACGCCATTCTTCAGAAATTTTTGATGAGCCAAGAGGAAAAAAAATTAATAAAAAGTGCAAACTATCAAAATTGACTAAATGTTGTAGTAACCTTTGAATGAACAATTGATCTGTTTCAATAAAGTCCCATCCATATGTCAGTAAGTCATCTTTACACCTAAATGATACGTACTATAATATACACTAGCATATACCTATCTGTACAAAATGACGGTTGTTTATGTATGGACCAGCACAAAGGAGCCTAAAGCTATTTCATGTCATTTCTTTTTGAATAAATAAGGTATCCTAATTTCAAGGTTTTTTTTCTTTCAACTCTCAACTCGAGCCGTTTTAAAGTGTGATCAGACGTTTTAAGTCTTAAGAGTTTCAATGACAGAATTTATGCCATAATTGTTGTGTCATAAGAAATTAAATTAACTAATGAGATGCTTTGGTGACAAACAAACAGAAAATTTGCATATAAGCTCATCATATGGTTAGATACCTGTAAATAACAAAGTATGCATTATAGTATATAAATAACAAAAATACAGTTGTATGAATGTTGTCATCTCTTTTTTTGTGGTTTTGTCGCTGTAGTAAAGTTCGGTTTTCTTATGCAGCAGGATTCCTTATCATTTTAAAATCGTCAGCAGGAAGTTTTTGCCTCAAATCTTGTGTTCCCAAGAGGTAAAAAAATTTCTACTGCTCTGATTGTAGGACAGGACTAAAAGTTGGTATCTAGAATCTGCCATTATTTTCCGAACAACCTAATATTTGTGTCTACTGCTACGTTATTAGCAAAAAGATCATTTCCGTGTAGAATATTCCTTTATCAAATCTATCTTACAAAAATATTTTTTCCTTTAAACATAAACTGTCTATAATTTTGAGAAGGGTTATTAACATTCAAAGTGTTTTTCAGACGACTGAAATCTTTGTTTGTGTTGACAACACAACGTTTTGGACGATTTAATGAGCAGAAGGGTTAGAATAAGCAGAGAGGTTGAAAAATCAGGCACAATTTGATGAGCAAGGGAAAGGGGGGTTGGAATAAGCCGGGGGGGAAGGGTAGGAAACTATAGCCACTGACACAATTTAGTAGGATATTAACAAAACAGAGAAAGATTTATTGTAGGGGTGGTGTAGGCACATGGGAAGTAAAAACGTACAGTATTGACAGGAACAAAACAGTTATTTCGTTTTCAAAGAAAAATTGAAGTATTAGTTTAACCAAGCTCTCCCCCTTGCATAGTTGTCTTCCAATGACAAATCTGTAGATGTCCCTCTTACCAACTATCAGGGAGGAGAGAGTAGAGGAATTGATTAATGGGGGAACCCAATGAGAACAGGTGGGGGGCACAATAAGTGGGGTACGGGCGGAGTCCAATCAGGCACCTAAAAGTAAGATTTTAAAAAAATGGTATCAAACAGAAAATGTAAATGTTACCATTGTAAATAAAGTTATAATGCATACAGTAGAGCTGGTTCCACAATTTGAAACATGGAAATGTCCTCAGCTCTTTGAATTTGCTTCTTTCCCAGATTTTAAATAAAGTTTTAGTCTTTTGTTGAAGATGAAAATATTCCATTTTTCTTTTCCTAAATATAGTTAACATTATTGATATACATTTTTGCTTCCTAAGTTGTTCCGACAACATTTCGGACAATCCATTCTACAGCCTTCTCAAGGAATACAATCCGATGCACAGGGAGTAAAAAGAATTTTTTCTTTTTTTTTTTTTTTTCAAGTGTGTCCTACACATCTTTATAAAATACTATCAGGTTAGTCAGTTCCATTTATGCAAACAGAAAGAGTAAGGAAGAGAATGTATGACATCATTAGAAGAACATCTATTCTAATCAACAGATGACATCTGGTTTTTTTACAGTTTGGTCAAGTATCAATAATTAAAACTGTCAGCAAAAATAGCTAAACTTTTCAATTTCCAGCTAATTTTATAGCTGAAAATTTTATATATACTCACTTAAAGCCCACTTAGCAAATAAAACAACCATTGACAAAGATTCCAGGACAAATTATCTGTAAGAATTGAATGCTTACTTTAAATTAAACTTACTAATTGCTTTGTTTTTTCCTTGCAAAATTTTAGGGTGAACTTTTCTCACTTTCCTCTCCTTGCTACAACTACCACAATTAGTAATGCTATTACTTTGATTAAAATCTGAAATCATAAAGAGTGGATGAAAGGATCATGGAAGCATCGTTGAACTTATGGTTCTTGTTTTTCAAATAGCAGGAATGCTTATAACATAGGATTCAGGCGGTTTTTTTTCTTCTACGTGTTAGGCTAGGATTTGCATACCTTGTCTGTGTCGAGTGTCGGAATCCACATCAAGTTGAATTCTGCACTGGTCTGACTTACACATTTAGCCGAGATGCTGAATCCTACATTGTAAGCCTTTCTGCTATTTTTTTCTTCAAATTTTTCACTTCCTTTACATTTAGATGGCACACCTGAAGAAGGCTGCAGAAAGGATTGGCTGAGTGTGAACAACACAAGAAGGAGTCGAATCGTCAGAAAAACTCTTTGAATGGTTAGAGAGGTATTCACAAATATTGTTTTAAAAGACAATGGCCATGGATATGATCTATAGCAAGATAGTAGATGGGATTGGTGAAAATCAGGGAAAATTCATTATCTTAGCATTTCAGAACACTGAAGAACAGTCTGCTGGGTAGATCCAGAAAGAGGCTGAACGTGTGATAATGTCAAGTTGAAAAATTTGAACCAATGACAAAACAAAAGCGGGTGACGAGATTAAAATTCATCCTTTCGTTTCCCGCCTTTACGTCGGGCATATTTCCCACCTCGCGTATCGGAATCCTCATCACTGTCAAATTCGTCGTTGTTGTATTGGGGACGCTTTTTTTTGCCAGACCCTTTCTGGTCTTTTTTTCGATCGTCGTTCTTTCCACGTTGACGTTCTTCTGTTTTTTCCATGTTGGCTTTCATGATATTTGCATGATCGTACACAACATTGCCCTGTGAATCTTCTTGTCCAAATGTGTTTCGAGAGTCTTTCTTCCCTTGTTGGAATTTGTCCTTACTTTGAGTCTTTTGGTTCCCATCATCAGATGAGGCACTTTTTTTTTTACCAGATGTTGAAGAGGAATCCGCTGGCACCTCTTGCGTGCTGTCAGTGCTACTTTTGTCAGGAGATTGGTTGGCATTAGTGCCCGAGGTATCAGAACTGGCTGTTGTTGTAGAGTTTTGATCTGTCCCTTTCTTCCCTGGGGGTGGGGACTTTCCATCTGCACCCCCAGAACCATCACAAATACATGCATTACTCTGAGATTCCAAAAATGTTTTACATCCAGCGGCATCTGTGGCTTTATAAGCCAAATCTGCAATACTCACACAGCCTGCAAAAAAGAGAAACACAATTCAGATTTGACGATTCAAATTTCCAAGAAATAAACAGAAAAATAGACTAACATACCAAGGGAAATTATGTTGCGCATATATGCTGCTTTTTGCTTCATAAATTAAACAGAGCTAGTGGTAAAATTAGGTTACCTTCATAAGAATACTACCAGCACAGTTTGAATCGTAAATTTGAGATTTTGGAAAAACAAAACAGCTCTGGTTAGTCAATCAATACGGTAATCGATAAAAAAAAAAATCGGGAAAAGAGGTGATCAAAGAATAAGTTACTCATCTTACCTTTATAGGTCAGTGATCACTCAAAAGTACAAATGTTTTTAAAAAAACAAGGGAAAATGCTGATGGGCGCAAACTAAGGGGCCAATTTCGGAATGAATATTCATTGCAAATCGAACCCCCCAATAAAAACCTATTCAGGGGAGGAATTTTAAAAAAACAAAAAAAGTATTTTCCTTACTCATCCAGGGGAGTGTGTGTGCAAAATTTCAAGTTTCTTCTATGAGCCGTTAGAGTTGGGCAAAGAACAGATAGATACATATATAAATGTCAAAACATGAATAACTTAAACCCAGCAACAGTGATTAAACTGGTCGGTTGTGGGTAGCAGTGATTAACATGTCTGGTTAGTCACTCATTAGAAACTGTCATGGGACCAACATCTTTTGACAACATGCAGTGTTGGAGAGTTATCATTTAAGAAATTGGATTAAGGGGCGATCAATGAATAAGTTACTCCTCTCACTTTCTGTAGGGTAAGTGATCAATAAAAAAAATCTGAATTTTCAAAAAAACAAGCATGAATGCAATCAGATACAAACTAAAGGACCAATTTAGTAAAAACTTACATTGTAAAAACTTTGGGGGGGGATTTTCAGAAGCAAAAAAACATTTTCCGTACTCATTGAAAGGAGTATGTGTGATTTTAAGTTTCCACTATGAACAGTTAGGGTTGGGCGGATATAAATATCAGAACACATGAATTATCTAAACCCAGCAACAGTATTTGAACAAGTCTATTGTAGGGAGCAATGATTGAAAATAAAAATCTTTAAAGTCTTGATTCTTAAGCTAAAGATTGGGAGGATTTGGAGACCTGGGGGGTGGAAGTTTGGCTCCATAGGGGCTCCCCTAGCCAACATTTAATGATATTTATCCATAGAAATGCAACTACTATTTATAAAGCTTCCAAGGGGCCCCTCTATTGGGGGGCATTTTCAAATAGCCCCCTCTTTAGCTATGCCCATGCCTCTGCTCATTCAACTCTATTACTAAGACTTTTGCTAGGATCAAATGAAAGAAAATTCATCTAAAATCAAATTGTGGAATAATTACTCTTACACGTTCGAAATTATCTAAACAAGATTTGAAAACAAATCCTACTGAAAATCATGGATCTAGATTCTTTACACACATTGATATAAAACAATTGCCGTGATCTAGTAACAACATGTTTGCCTCAGATTTTGGAGGTTCAATCCAACGCAAAGTCATATCAAAAAACTTTTTAAATGGTATTCAATGTCTCAGAGTCTTATGAAGGACTTTTAAAATGATACTCCGTGCTCAGTCCTTAACACAAGAACTAGGACTGAGGAACCTCTCAATATAGCATGAAACACTTTACACTGAAAACCTGGAGAGAACCCCCAACAAAAAAAATAAATCTTTCAGATAAATCAAATCAGATCCTCCGAAAACGTTATAGCACTGATCTTTCTTCTTATTTTGATTATTGGATAGGGTGACCAAACAGCATTCGGATTTACCAAACAATGTCCATTGAACGCACAAACTACTGAACTCAATTCTTATTCACTAAACGAGAGGCAAGCATCAGGTATAAGAAAATTTTGATTTTAACAAACAACCCTCCCCAAATAATTTGTTACTGCTGGGGCTTAACATTCTTAGCTACCCATTAATCTTGAAATGAAATTATCGTTGCTTTGTGGGCTGGTCAATATATCTAGCGAATGTCAACTTTGTATGATGGCCAGTTGTCGAGTAATCGCACTGCACTCGCACAAAGACTGACGTATACTGATTTTGTATGGCAAATGTGAAATTTGATTCTTTGCACCAAAAGGCCAATAAGTTTATTTCAGATCCACTTTTGTCATTTAAATTCAATTTGACAGATTTAATGCCATTAAGCAATTTTATATCCTGTCCGAAAGAATAATCAAAGGACTGGAATCGAGCCAATGTCAGCGTTTTATATGTTGGTCATCTATCCTGAATTTGGTCATTTGTCTACGGCAAGGCTTCTCAAACATTTTGCACTCACAGAAAACCCCTCCCCAATGAGAATGAGGGGAAAATTTTCACAAACTAAAAGATGTATACATGTATAAATATTGGTGTGGATTACGGTTAATCCAACAATACAAGAAATTAATGATAATATTGGAAGTTCTGTTCCAAGTTATTGAAATCTTATTCTGATGTTTTGTCTTTACTATTATTGTTCATATAAATATAAATAAAAGGAGAAATTAGTGAACACTTGACACACACACGCATTCTGACAAGCTGTCCGTTACTTAAATAGAAATCCTCTTATATCACAACAGAATTTTCCCACCAGCCATAACAAGGTTAACAACACATTGTTCCTTTCATCTTCTATTAATGCAAGATTCAAATTTCTCTAATACAACCACACATCTTTTTCATTACCCTACACATTCCCGCTCATAGTAACATCTAACACACAATGGATTGAAAAAAAAAGAAAAAGTTCGATTCCAGTTGCACTTAAAAAAAACTCCTTTCATTTGCCTGTGAGGTAGTTCAGAGAATGGACCAAATGTTGGAATGAAATTAAAAAATTTTGAAATAAAAACTTTAAACACAACTGCTAATATTGTCATTCATTTCTCATGATTATATATATATATATATATATATATATATATATATATATATATATAGTCTCTCCATGTAAGGCCCAGCATTATTCTTTCATGTGCATGTTGCATGGTTCTCAATTTACGGGTCTGTCTCTTGGTTAGGTTCCATGTTTTAGCTCCATAAGTGACTATTGGGAGGATGCATTGGTTATACACCCTTCTCTTTAGGATAAATGGGATCTTATTATTTTTGAAGGTTGATCTAGCTCTGCCAAAGGCTTGCCATCCTAGGGTTATTCTTCGCTTGATTTCTTCTTTTGAGGGTCTCATGGAGATTCGTTGTCCTAGGTAGATGTAGTGAAGACGAGAATTAGGGACATCATAGAATCCATTAAAAATCTCAAATGGCGGTGGGCTGGCCATGTTGCAAGAATGGCAGACAATCGATGGACATCACGACTCACAACATGGATCCCTCGAGACCACATGCGCAACCGAGGCCGGCAAAATGTTAGATGGAGAGACGAGCTAGACAAGTTCAGGAAGTACTGGCTCTGTGACGCCCATGATAGGGAAGTGTGGTAAATCCTGGGGAAGGTCTATGTCTAACGACGGACGTTAAAAGACTGATGATGATGATGATATATATATGAAATAAATGGATATATGTGATCCTACAGAATGATTATAAATTGCATTATATTATATAGAAACTTATTTTGAAATGATCTCCCGTGGTTACACGATTAATGTATTACTCACCTTAGACAACGTAAATAGAATAAACAATTGAAGAAAATGAGGCTACTGCGGTAATCAAACCAGTCACCAATAGGGTAGCTGCTTCAACGTAGCGATGCTCTTACCATTGAGTTAAACAGCCAGCGGTAATGCAAAGGTTGAAATACCTGTTTTCACACCAAAGTCTGATCTCATTTATTCTAAGTTTATTCAGTTCTTTCAACATGACAGTTATCTATTACAGAATGGATACACTGTGTATCCATGGGAGGTCATTTCCAAAGGGTTTCTATATAATATAACGCAATTTATAATCATTTTGTCAGAACACATATATCCATTTCTCAATACACAGCTGTCGCAACAGGAAAGATCATTTCAAAAAAGTTTCTATATAATATAACTCAATTTATAATTATATACTTATATGAAAAAGACCTGGCTTCTCCCAGGATATTGAATATAAAATTTAGAAGTACTGGACCCTAAACCAAAGTCCCCAAGTCAACATACAGGCTATGGTGGAGTGCTGCAGTCATCAGGTAGGTGCAGACTGCAGAGACAGACAGACAGAAGGACAGACAGATATAAAAAAACAGAAGGACAGACACATATACAGTGCTTGTAAAAAGATTCCATCCAAAACAATTCAAATAGTTAAAATTTTCAGTTCAAATCAATTTCACTTACATTGGGGATAAAATGGACTTGTTCAAAAAATTTTTAACTTTTTAAAATTTCCTTGATTTCTTTTTGAAAACCTTACAACTGAGGTCAGGCAAAACGGACACATTTCGTTGTTTTGCATCAATACAACATAATATTTAATTTGAAACTAAATGATTTATTTCTCGAAAGCAGCCACAGATTCAAAAATATATGCAAAGCAGAACACGAGGGCTCCGTGACACCCAGTTCGAGAAACCCTGGTCTACAGAGCCTGGTAGCCATTGATCTTTAGAATCGTTCAAACATAATTAGAAATTACAAGACACCCACATGTACATGGTAAATGACTGGAATAGGTTCATAAACTCTTTTGATAGTTATCATGTCTGCCTCACATGCAGAAGGTCCTGGATTCAATTGCTGGTATGAGCCATGAGCGTGGAAAACTCTTCTTTAGGACTAATTTCCCTATGCATTCAGCTGCATATTGAGTACACTCTCAGCTGTATGATTAGGATAGTGGTATCCCTTCATTGAACTTGCATCCTGCCAAGGCAGTGGTGATAAAAACTTGTCAGAATGAAGTCCTGGTCTCAAGCAGACTAAAGGCTTGCAAGGATCGCTAAGCTGATGCATGCAAAAGAAACCAGGATTTTGTCACAGACTTCCATACTCAATCGAGAATTGTCTCTTAGACAAACAGTTGGTGTTGAGGGTCTTGAAGAATCTGACCGGAAGAAGGGAAGATAATTTATGTAAGCTGTACTCCTGTGATAATGGCAGAAAGTATAGTTACATTGTACTCATAAAATCTTGAAAAAAAAAAGTTCATTTTTATAAAAATTTTGGTAGATATTGGTGCTCAATTTAATCACCATAAGATAAAGGTCATTGACCAGCGCCCTGAATTTTGTGAAATTTTCGGCAAAATTGATATTGAACTGAATGGAATATCAATAAATAGAAATACAAAAGATCTAACAGAGGCTCAAAGACAATTCACATACCTAAAGGTATTACATTTCCTGTTTAAAAATTATACACAATATCTATCATTATGGATATAACTGACTTTTTCTGAACAATTGCCACCCCCAAAATTGATGTTAACCTTTTATTTTGTAATGATGGAGTCAAATACTGTATTTTCTGGTATATACACCAATTTTATCCATTTTTTAAAGGGACGTTTGTTATATGGGTCAGGTGTTAATTTTTTCCTGGAACTTTTAAACCTGAATTTGGACACTTATGTTCCGTCCATCAACACCCAATGGTGATAATGGTTAAAACTCTAGGAAACTGGTAACAATGCAAATAGAACATATTACTAATTTACCCTACCCTTACACATTGGTAGACTAATAGAGTAAATAATCAGATGAAGTTGCTTACTTTTTTTTTTAGCTTAACCACTGATATTCATTTCTTTTGAAAGCATGTTTTTTGCCTGTGCGTACACATACCAGTTCAATGAGATGTGATTTGATTTTTTATTCAAGAATTCTGTTTACTGCAGAAATGCATTTATATCGACTGTTGATTTGTGAAGAGGAGTCTGAAAATGAGTGTAATCTAGCAATATCAGACAAGTACAAAAGATTCTCTTCATGACCAGCTGCTGCAAAACAATTTTTACGTGGCGGGTTATACAACGATATTTGCATACTTTGAAAAGACCAAAAATTTGAAAACTCATTTTTCATCTTGCAAAGCTAGATGGCATGACAAGTTAGACAAATTCATAAAGTTCAAGGTCTGCAACGGCCATGATAGAGAGGTCTGGCAAATCTTTGGGATGGTTTATGTCCAACGATAGATGCTAAAAGGCTGATGATGATTTCATAAGTCTTATTGTCTCAGGCACATGACAGGTGCCCCTAGCACTTGGTGCCCTAGGCGACTGCCATTTTAGTCACTACCTTGGAAGAAGAGAAGATATACGGCCTTGGCAGTAACAAGTGTTCAGTCTTGTATTTAGAAACCGTCAACCAAAACTGTCAACATATGTTTCTCTCAGTTTTTGAGTTCGGTATTACGCATACAGTCTGCACCAATAGAGCTGGAGGGCTGAAAATCCCAGCATTTATTCCTTATTATATCAACAAAAAACATTTTTTTGTGTTTTTTTCTTAATTTTCTGCCTAAATTGGTTTTTAGTAGAGGAGGGGGGTGGCAGTTTGCAATGCAAATTTATCCTATATCAGTCCCATGCCTACTTTTTTCTTAGAAAATTTAGACTTTTTAGTGATCACTGGCAAAAAAACATGAGGGAAATAACTTATACACTCATCACCCCTTTTTCGAATTTTTATTGATCACCTTAATGCTACCAGAAGACGGTCACATAACGGTTTCTAGTGAGTGACTAACCCTGTTTGTATTTTGTTCAATCCATTTTAAAATAGCTGCAAACAATGTTACGTAAGATGAAGAATACAAAGACATTAATAGATCCTCTGGGGAGCTGACATTTCTTTGTGAAGCATGGCTTTTGTCTTTTAATTCAAGGAAGAAAAAACTGCAGATATTCTTTCCTCCAACAGCACATTAACAAAATATCGTATCACCGTAGCCCCATAAATGGCCTGCCCAACCAACCAGCCAGGTGTCGATGTCTATGTGCATGTGTGTCTCCCAGGGTGCTCCTGGTCACATTTTAGGAGAGATTTACACAAGTACACAACTACGCACCATCTAAAATAGTATTTTTGTTATTATTTCAAAAAAGTGCTTTTCGGGGTCTTCATGGTCATTTAGGACCAACAATGCTCAAATCTGGTATTTATCAGATAATTTCAGATCACTTTTTTTAGATAATTTCAGATTACTTTTTTTAGATAATTTCAGATTACTTTTTTTAGATAATTTCAGATTACTTTTTTTAGATAATTTCAGATTACTTTTTTTAGATAATTTCAGATTACTTTTTTTAGATAATTTCAGATTACTTTTTTTAGATAATTTCAGATTACTTTTTTTAGATAATTTCAGATTACTTTTTAGATAATTTCAGATTACTTTTTAGATAATTTCAGATTACTTTTTAGATAATTTCAGATTACTTTTTAGATAATTACAGATTACTTTTTTAGATAATTTCAGATTACTTTTTAGATAATTTCAGATTACTTTTTAGATAATTTCAGATTACTTTTTAGATAATTTCAGATTACTTTTTAGATAATCTTAAATGACATCTTAGATAACTTTTTAGATAATTAGTTCTGGTACATGTTTGGGCTACGGTGATTCATTCATGCATGGTATGGATATTTTTTCTTTTTACATTAAAACAGGTCTAGTTAGTCACTCAATAGTAACCGTCACTTGACCAAGGCCTTTTAGCTAGGTCACACAGTTCAAAGGGAATCTTTCTGTGAGAAAAATTTGAAAAAAGAAAAAGTCAGGTACTTAAATAATACAGTGCAAGTTGGTTGGTTATGAAGAAAAGGGGGACATGACATCCTTCCTTGCTGGTCACAGAGGCACACCGCCATTGCCCCATCACTACAGCAACCCCTAAACCCATTCAATATGGAAGGTGGGAAAAGGACAGGCAAGACTTCTTGAAGGAGATTATTTTTTTGTTGAAAAGTAAAACTATTTTAGATAATTCCTCCATCTTTAATAAAACAGCATTTTCAGCAAGGGTACATATTTGTTGATGCATAATTTTCAGTTTATAGATAAACAAATCTGGTTAGTCACTAAATAGAAACCATCACATGGCCAAAATCAGCAGGCCATGTTGTGGGTGATCAAGTGAAAAATTGGAAAAAGGGGTGATCAATGAATACATCACATGTCTTACCCTTTGTTGGGCATTGATTATTGAAAAGTTAGAATTTTCAAAACAGAGAAGCTAAGGATCAATTTAGCATAAACTTACATTGCAAATAGGACCCTCACAAAAATCTGTAAGGTAGGGTGTTGAAAAAAAAAAAAAAAAAAAAACAGACCTCTTTTGCTGGACATAATAAAGAGTAAATGTTCAAATTTTCAGGCTTCTACCTACATTGATGCAGCCTGTTATACATATATACACAGCAAGCCAGACCAACTTAAAAACTGAGGAAACCTATGTTGACAGTTTTGGTTGACTGTTTCTAATGTGTATAGATACAGTTTTAAAACACAGCACTGAATAAGAAAGTTGTCTTCAAGGATCTTACATCTCAAACTCAAAGTTGTAAATACAGACAAGAAATGAGAATTATTCTTGTTGATTAGTTGGTGATAGACACAAAATCCCTGGACATGACCATCGAGGGTTGGGAGATTGCTCTTGCTCATGATGGGATCTCAGCAACAGTCTAAGTTAGCGAAAGGAGAGGCTCAGACAGGCAGCCGAGGAAAGGCATTTTTGCCAGAAGAGAAGAGGGAAAAAAACACCGGAAGGCAGTGCCTTCGAGTGCAGTTGCTATGGTCGGGACTGACATTCTTGGGAGGGTTTTTACAGTCGTAGCAGATGCCACTTTACCAGTTCAGATGAATAACATACTCCAGGCATGGATCCATGATCTCTTGAGACCAACAGATGCCATTATCAGTTTGTGATACTGAACATCACTGACTCAGCACCAGAGATTGCATTTAAGGTCCGATCGCCTGCTATCCTATATTCTACCACTGAATTATAGCCTTACGTGATTCTAGTCATGTCACTCCAGAAGCCAAGATCATAGTGTATGATATCAGGCATCACCAACTCAGCACAGGGGGAAGGTTAGGTTTAGGGCAGGATTTTATGAATGTCCTCTCCCCGGGGGCGCCACAACGGATGTGAGGGGGCACAGCTTCATAAATTTATGTATTTCTAGACATTATACAATAACAAGCTTTGCTACACAAAGTCAAACTCCCTTTCTTTTTTAAATCTAAAAATAAACAAAACAAAATTCATTTCTCCGTACAATATTATTCCCAAACTATGAGTCTCTCTTCAAGACCTTTATTAGTACTTCAAGTAAATGGGATTTTGAAAATATCCACCTGAGTTAAGCTTTAGAAGAAGAAGTGAATTTGTTTTTTTTTGCGTACTTCACTGTGTCACAGGCTTTTTGGTCAGGTCATTGTCATCTGTCATTGTTGTTACATACAAAAATGAAGTCAAAATTCAATAGCAGGAGTTTGCTAACAAGAATTCATTTGTAGACACATGAATTGCATGAATGATAATCCAGTTGTTGCGATTGTTTTACACCGATTAAGTGACGGTGAATGTATTTATTGCAAATTTATTTTTTCCATCAAATCTCAGTAAATGATGAAGGGGGATCCTCGAAGAGCCAAGCTGTGTGCCAACCCCACCTGCCCAGAACTTCTGCTTCTTAGTGCATTTTTTTTTTCTTTCTTTCACCCTATTTAACACGACAAAGGCTTGTTTAGCCATAACAGTACATCTTGACTAGCAAAACTTGCTGAAAGGTTACCAAGTTTGGAGGTTAAGGTAGAGGTGAGGTGGGAGTGTGTGAGGTCCTCAACGTGTATATTTAACCTGCTTGGTGTAGCCTAATCAGTTTCACAGGGCAGTCTTTCACCACCACGGAACATCTAACCTCTCACCAACTAGTCCAGAGATAAGAAATTTATGGATTAGCACACGTATTTAAGTGCATTAGATAACGCACAAATATATAAATATAGGTCTGGTTAGTCACACAATAGAAACTGTCACATGACCAACTTTTGGCAGCATGCCATGTTGGTGGTGATCAATTGAAAAATTGGAAAAAGGGGCGATCAGTGAAAGATACTTTGCCTTTTTTGGGGGCAGTGATTACTAAGAAAAATTTGATGCTCTGACACAAACTAAGGGGTCGATTTAGAATAAACCTACATTGCATATTGACCCCCCCAATGAAGACGGGGGGGGGGGGTAAAACAAAACAAAAATAAAGTTTTTTGTAGATATAATAAGGATTAAATTTTCAGCTAAGCTATATTGGTACATCCTGTTTGTGTGATACATACATGGCCAGTCAGACCAACTTGACAACTGAAGAAACCTATATTGATGTTTTGATTGACAGTCTATAATACAGGTCTGGCTGGTGAATCAGAAGGAATTGTTATGCGACCAACTTTTGGCAGCATACCGAGTTGGGGGTGATCAATCACTTTTCTCACCTCTTGTTGAACACTGATCGCAAAAAAGTCTGCTTGTTCAAAAAACAAGCAGATACAGACTAAGGTATCAATTTAGCATAAACCTACATTGTAAACTGAGCACCTGACTAAAACCTACTGGGGAGAGGAAATTTTGAAAAAAAGAACAAAAACGGTTTTCATAGATATAAATTTTCAGACCTTTAGTTCCATTGGTGTGACTAGTGCAAATGATACAAAGCTAGCCAGACTAACTTAAAAACCAAAGAAACCTATGTTGCCAGTCTTGGTTGATTTCTAATATTAATGTGTGTATACATTTAAATAATATGGTTACCCACTTATATACATAGATGAAAATACCATCGGTTATATACGAATGAGATAGAGGGCTTTAGATAGTTTTACGAATGAATACTCATACGATGAGAAAAAAAATTGAAATAAATTCTATTGCTTCCCTTACATAAGGAAATTAAGGCTACCTTATTTCAAGCAGACGGACTCATTCAGAAATTCTTTTCGAAAAAAAAACTGGTTTCATAGCAAAGAGCAGGAAACTGAAGTCATTGCAATTAAATAACAAAGTTATTTTCCAAAGCAAAGAAAACACACGCCAAGAAAAAAAAAAACTTCAAGTTCTTAAATAAAATTTATATACATGTACAACAACATGTTTCAAGTGTAGAAGAAACCGTCAATCAAAACTGTCAACATTGGTTTCTCTCGGCTGGTCTGGCTGGCTATGTATATATCACGCTTACAGGCCATATGAATGTAGCTAGAAGGCTGAAAATTCAAGCATTCGCTCATTATGTCAAGAAAAAACGTTTTTTTTAGTTTTTTTAAATCCCCCCTCAAACTAGATTGGGGGGAGCAATTTGCTAATCTAGGTTTATGCTAAACTGAACTCTTAGTTTGTGTCGGCCTCTCTTTAAAAATTTTAAGCATTTTTAATGATCACTACTCCAAAAGACAATAAAAATAACTTTTTCATTGATCACCCCTTTTCCCAATTTTTCACTTGATCACCCACGGCATATGGCCAAAAGACGTTAGTCATATGATGGTTTCTATTGAGAAACTAACCAGACCTGTTTCTCATAGCATCATAGTGTTAACTTGTCAGGTTACATGTACTCTTAGCTCAGATGAGTGTAAAGACTTTTGATTAGAGAGAGATAGACAATGGATTGTTTACAATTCAAAAATATTTTTCACTTATAGCAATTATTCTTATTAGTTGGAGAACTTTCAAGAACAAGAAAATCCCATTAGTTTTAGAAAGAAGGGTACACAACCAATGCATTCTCTTGATAGTCACCTACGGAGCTGAAACATGGAACCTAACAAAAAGATCGGCACTCAAACTAAGAACAATGCAATTTGCATGGAAGAGAATCATGTTTATCCCAAGGAGGGATCACGAGAAAGCACTGTATAAAGGAAAACAAAAAAGGGTCAGAGATATCATAGAAATCATAAGAAAACTCAAAAGGCAATGGGCTGATCATGTTGCGAGAAGAATGTTGATCAAATAATGGACACCACGATTCACAATGTGGATCCTCAGAAATCATATGCAAAACTGTGGCCAATAAAAAAATGAGATGGAGTGAGGACGTAGACAAGTTCAGAAAGCACAGGCCTTACCACACCCACAGTTGAGAGATCTGGGGAGTATTAGCGAAGGTCTGTCTGAGGACGGATATTGAAAGGTCAATGACGATGAGGAGGTAAATCATGAGTATTAATTTTTAGACTTCTATTTACCTTCATCTTGATTCCTTGCTTTTATAATTGCAACTTCCAATCAAGGGGTAGTGTGGCCAAAAAACTTATTGTCTGCTATGGGATGCTAAGCCCAGCCTTGTTTTTATTTTTTTAATTAAGGGTCAGGGGTCATGGGTCACAGGTCAACCCCATACCAACCTATCCTCATACCATTTCCAAAGATATGGGCACTGCGGACAGATTTCTCCATGTTACAACAAGTTATTTTTCTGCAAAAAGTTGAATAATTGGGAGGAAAAAAAAATTGTTGTTTGCTGAATTTTCACAGAAAATTTGTCCCCACAAGTGTAGTAATATTTCTACAGTTTTCAAGGTCAAATATGAATATACTATCAATGGAAAATCAACACTATCTTCTATGATCTATCAGCTATAAGCATGGTAATAACCAAGAAAATATCTTGATTGCAAAGCTACTTGATCAATGTATCAGATTCAACGATCAAATCTTCTCTAGTGTAGTTTGAAAAGTGTAAAAAGTCAACAGCAACTCACATGCTGTTTATTTCCAGTCACAAATCAATTACTCTTCTACAGTGCTTTATACATGCCTTGATTACACCAATTAGTGATATATGAAATCGCCACAACTTTCTTACTAATTATAGTATATCAATATCAGTATATTCAGGGGATACACTATAATGATTTACTTTGAATTTTTTTTTTTATTTAGTCACGTGGCTAATTCAGGCCAGTTTCCCGCCTGCAATAAGTAAACAACATTGATCATAAAAGAGATTCAGGAGGGATGCAAGTTCAAGTCTCATTTCAGGCTCATTCATCTGATCAACATTGTTCACTCATTGCTAGGGTTCTGCCAAAAAATTTAGGTGATCCGTGAGATGATGTCTTAATAAAATCTCACAAAAACATTTCTGACCGTTTTCTGATTCTTAATGACTTCCTTCAAGAATCTGAACTGGATTTTAAGGTTGAAATCTGCCATGATATCAAAAATCATCCCTACAGCTTATAAGAATCTCTGAATATTTTCCATATTGAAAGAATAAAGATAACTATTTGGTACAAAATCCATTCAAAGTTTATAAAAAAAAAAGAAAAAAAGATTTCTGGAAGTAGATTATCAAAATTCAATTGATAATTGTTCAGATACTATGCTAAAGACTAAGCTTAAAGGAGTTCTAGAAGTAATTTTCTTGTGTGATATATTTGACGAACATTTGGATTTATCAAGGCAGGCTTTTTGAGTTATTGTTTGCGACAAAATATTTGTGTGAAACTGGCTTTTCTAAATATTTTATTACAAAAGCCAAATACGGCAACAGACTGTACACTACTTCAGATATGCAAATTCAATCATCCAATATTAAACCAAATCTTCAAAGATTATTGGAAACCAAGAAGCAATGATTTTTGTTTCATTTAATGTTTTATTAATATTTGGGGGGCGAAAGTTGTTTTTAAAAAATAGGTATGGATTCGTTGACTTTTGGAAAATCGTATAAGGGTTCCATGACAAAATAAATTCTAGAACCACTGCTCATTTCTATATGATAAGCCTATTAATGAACACATAGTAAACTAGCATATCCAGATACTCTTTACCATCTTAACTTATATGACTACTACAATTAATTCAATTTCACATATAAAGGAGTGATTTTGAATAATTATATATTCATTGAAAACTTTGGGAGATAATGTGGACAGACAGGAATGTACCCATATATAAGAAAAAACATAAAAATATCTTTTGAACAGAAAAAATTCCTGGATCCGCTCCAAAATTTTACCATTTTTCTCTTAGGCTATTGCTGATCCTTTCCAAAAATCTCTTTGAAATCCATTGAGTACTTTTGGAGGTATCATAGGGATAAATGGAACGACGGGAAGATAGAACGATACATATACCTCTTTGTTGGCAGAGTTAAATGAAAAAGAAATTCAAAGAGTTGAATCCAATTATTTTTTATTTATTTCTATTATAATCCGGACTATCCTCATCTTGGTTGTTTCTCATACAACGTTTCGGCCATTGTACTCTACGGCCTTCATAGAGTGCAACGGCCGAAACGTTGTATAAAAAACAACCAGGATGAGGATAGTCTGAATGATAATAGAAATAATGATAAGACCTTATCTCAAAAATTCAGAGAAAGTTGAATCCAACTTTGAAAAAAAAAATGGATAAATAAATAAAAAATAGAAATCTCATGTTACTAATGTCTTCTGGAAGCATGCTGTGTTTAGGGTGATCAATGGAAAAATTGAAAAAAGCGGGACCAATGGATAAGTTATTTCTCTGGCCTTTGTTGGGGAGTGATCACGAAGAAAAACGTAAATGCTGCTGGCCTCAAAATTTGACAAAAACTTACATTGTAAATTGAAGCCCCCACTGAATCCTATTCAGATGGGTGATTTTAGAGAAATAGGAAAACACTTTTTCTCTAGACATAATAGTGTTGAAAATTTCAGCCCTGTAGCTCCATTAGTGTGGCCAGTACATGTCATACATACATATCAAGCCAGACCAACTAGAAAACTGAAGAAACCTATGTTGACAGTTTTGGTGAATTTATCATCTTCTTACCTAACATGATATAGAAATATGTACTTTGGAAAGAGAAATTTTTGCATTCATTTCAAGAAAGAAGGTTTTTTAAAAAAAACTCTTAGTTACATCTCCATCAAAGAGGTTTTTCTAAATTTAATGATACTCACTTCACGGGATAACATTCTAAAGTCAATATCTACAATTTGGGAAGAAATGGATTTCTGTGCAAAAGTATCTTCTCTGATTCTGTTACATTTCAAATTGTAAGTAATTGTTCACTTATAAATTCATTTCCAGTTGTTTGTATATTAAAATGAAGGTAAATTTAATAAAAAGAATGTCTTACAACACTTCATATTATTATAACAATTATTATTACTACTACCACCGCCAAAACTATTATCACTACTTCTACTACTATTACTACTTCTACTACTACCACAACAACTATTACTACTTCTACTACTACCACAACAACTATTACTACTTCTACCACAACAACTATTACTACTTCTACTACTACCACAACAACTATTACTACTACTACTTCCACAACAACTATTACTACTACTACTTCCACAACAACTATTACTACTACTACTTCCACAACAACTATTACTACTACTACTTCCACAACAACTATTACTACTACTACTTCCACAACAACTATTACTACTACTACTTCCACAACAACTATTACTACTACTACTTCCACAACAACTATTATTACTACTACTTCCACAACAACTATTATTACTACTACTACCACAAATTATAACTACTACCACAAATTATTACTACTACTACCACAAATTATTACTACTACTACCACAAATTATTACTACTACTACCACAAATTATTACTACTACTACCACAAATTATTACTACTACTACTACCACAAATTATTACTACTACTACTACAAATTATTACTACTACTACTACAAATTATTACTACTACTACTACAAATTATTACTACTGCTTTGTCTTTGTGAAAAATCAATTTTAGGGGTTATCATTTTTAGGTTCTTTTTATAAAATAACATTGACCTTGACTGTTCATCTTTAAGATATGAAAATAATTACATTCAGAACTGCAAGACAAATGGTATTGAAACATTACATATGTACCAACTGAAATTTATAACACCTGACAAATGTCTAGTTTTGTTTACATACGACAGTCTATGCTATCAATACATATCTATTGGTGCGTGTATGTAACTGTACTATATTACAAACAATACTTGTAAAATATTTCTTTATTTCAGATTTAAGGTATATTTGCTACAGTATTTTCTGTTAAAAATGCAAATTGGAAATTGTAGTCAGCTGATGTTGGTACATAAGCTGGCCTAGGCTTGCATAAGTTTTGTAGCTTTTCAAATATATCCTATGTGAGGCTGTCTACAATATGGAACATAATTTGGCCATTTAGTCAGTACAAGTAGAATAGCTACAGTCAAGTACACAATAATTGGCTTTTATAGTACACAGTATTATACAATGTTCGCTTATGTCCAAATCGTTTAAAATCCAACTGGCCGGAACATAACGTGGATATTAAGTGACCTATACATAGATCAGGGGTCAGCAAATTATGGCCTCCAGGCTAAATCAACTCCATGAACTCATTTCTTCTGACACACCAAATTTATTGAATATTTGATGTTACAAATGAAAATTATTTGTTCATCTTTGAAACACAATCTGTTTCCACAGTCTTTTGAGAACATAGTTTCATTTTTTATGGAAGTAAAGTGAAGATCTGCTAACAGAACCTATTTGGTAGGGGGTCTGTACCATTCACAGTTTATTCCAATAAAGTTGATAGATTGTCAGATTGAGTTGAAATTTGGTACCAGAGACTTTAGGACCAAAGTGCAACTCTTGCAAACATCAAACTATAAAAAGCACCCTTATGGTGGCTATGGCTTTAGCTGTTTCTGTATTGAAAACTGATTCCCGACCATTTCAAGTGCAAAGACCATAAAACACAGTCTGAACTGACTCTTGTAAGCACACTGAAATGAATTCATTAAAGAATATCCCGTTTAAAATTTATGGGTGCAAGAGATTAAATCTATGCAAATCAATTGACTCCGTCTCTTTGATATGAATGGAACCGTAACCACTGACAGATTTTCATTTCATTGAAGGTTACGGCTTGCTCACTGATTACGTGAGCAGTGATACTAACACAACAAAGTAGAACTGAAGTTGTGAGTACCTAGTTTATTTGCCTTGGCCCGAAAGACATAAAAATATATCTCATCCGGTCCGCCACCCAAAAAGTCAGCTGACCCTTTATATACATGATACGCAAGGTTTTGTTGATATCAACACACATGCACATCCTAATTCTTTTACAGAGGGTAACAGGTATAGGGTCATATAATAGAGGCAAGCTGAAAAAAGAAAAAAGTTTGTAAAGAGTAGCATACATAATATATATGTGTGTAGAGGTGTGGGTTACAAAAAAAAAGTTTTACTGATGTTGATTTGAAAGATTAGAAAAAAAGATGCTCAGGAAGCTAACCTTAAAGGTTAGGAACTGATAGAGAGAGATCACACATTGATGAGATAAAGATTTTGAGGACAGCTCTTTCCAGTGATTCTAAACATGGGCTGCACACCCCACAAGGGGGGGCAGTATATATATTTTGAGGTGCACTTTGGAATTTAGGTGGAAAGAGTAAAAATCATTCAATGGCTGTCAGGTCAAATTTTCTAAAACGAAAAATTAGCAAACTCAATGGTAGCACGTCTGAAAATCCGAGAAACAAACTATTTCTGCTTACCCTCATAGAGTTCTGTCCCACCGGTCGCTTTGTGCAGGTTTTTGCAAATCATTCGTAGACATGTCTGAAAGTCTGTGTCACATTTGCTCTTGTCACTGTTGCACTTGTCGTAACAGAAGTCGTGTTTTTCGCAGCAAGTTGTCACAGCAGGGAAAAGCTGTGAATCCACCTGGGAGCAAAACATCAAATAAATACAAACTTCATTAGGAGAAAGAGATTCAAATACAGGACGGCACAAAAAATGCAATACATAAACAAGGGAAATTTAATTAACCCACGTATAGAAAATTGTATCTTTTAAATGTCCATCATTTGCAACTTCAAAAACTCTTGATTTTATAGGATATTTGTTCGTTTGCACATAGGTGAGATTTTCAGCATTTTTAACTGAGCATTGTCACCTGTTCATGGATGATCACTAATGAGTTGTGGGGGATTATTGGGCTTAATAATCCTCAGACACATGCAAACAAACGAGGAATCATGGACTCGGACGGCAGTGTTTGCACATTCAAAAAATGAGAATATGCTCCTTAGCTTAACGTTAAAAAGTATTCAAAGTAAAATTCTATTCTTCAAGTTAGTTGCTCAGTCACGTACTTTCCCCTGACAGACTCCCAAGGGTTCCTTTGTATATCTGAACGGGGAAAAATCAAAAAAATATCAAAATAGAAAAGCTATGGTTTTAAATCCCTTCGCCTCTTTCGTGCCACACTGTAAATATTCAGAACTTTTTCAGAATGTTTATTCAACTCTTAAATTCATACATGAAAATTTGAATGGTAATATCAAAGGAAATATCAACAAAATACTTTAAGGTAACTTTTTCCATTTTTTAAGTTCTTTTTGCAAAAGAGTTCCACTGTCAATTAGGAAAGTAACAAGCCATTTATATCTTCAAGAGTGAAACTTACACCTCTATAAATGCAATTTCAAAAAACTTAAACTTTTAAAAGATTTTCTTACAAAACAAAGGACTTATATTTCATTTGTCATAGACAGAATTCCGACTGAAGACAGAGATTTGACACCCTTGTTACTTACATGAATTAGTACAGCAGTGTTTTTACTGTACTAAATCAAAATTAAACAAAGCAACACTATTTAAGGCATTAATATACTCAATCTGGCTTTTTAGCTTTTGAAAAACATATCACTTCAAACAAACTCATGAACTTTGTTTTGAAAATCTGGTGACATTTTCAAGAAAGTGAAAAGGGATGCAAATGTAATCACTGAATTTTATCAATCAAATACTGAAGTACCCATTTATGCCAAATTGAATTTCGGGGGGAGTAAAAAAGAAAAAAAGCAAAAGGAGAAAAAAAAGCTTCCAAACTGGAGAAAAAAGTTTCCTTTTACTTCAGACCCCTTAAAAGTGAAAAAAAAAAATTTCCCTTCACTTTTGACCACTCATGGAGGATAAGACTCTCTGTTCGTATTTGATCCAACAATGGGGGGAAAGAGGCCTCCTTCGTATTTGAACCAAGAATGGGGAAAAAGGCTCCTTTTGTATTTGAACCAAGAATAGGAAAAAAAGGCTCCCTTTGTATTTGAACCAAGAATGGGGGGAAAAAGTTTCCCTTCATATTTGACCCAAGAATAGGGGAAAAAGTTTCCCTTCACATTTGATCCCTTAAAGTAGTGGTTCCAAAACTGGAGTCTGTCAGATAACAACAAGGGGTCTGCAGTAACAAATCAATCTCAATACAATGAGTTTTCAATTAGAATTTCTGTGCTTGCAAAGAATCGTAAATTGCATAAAAAGGAAGTTGTTTTATTTATTTTTCATGTACTGCAAGACAGAAAAAGCCCACTTGCAAAGAAAAGTTTTATGAAAAGGAAATAATTTCTGAAATGCTTTTTCTATTAAATTTGGATAAGTATTTCTAACTGAAGATCAGGAAGACAAAAATTGTTATCTAAGAAAAAGTCTTCCTGATTTTTGCTCATCAGTGAAAAATACCAATCCAGAATTATCAGGAAAAATCTTTAGCAATTACTTCTTTTTTGTACAACTTACCTTTGTGAGTGGGCTTACTCCATGTTATTGTATATAAAAAATAAACAATGAAGCCAATCAAATGTTGAACATAACTGGTGAATTAACACATCAGATACTGCAAATCTTGTGGCAGAGAAACAACTTCTATTGCACAGATATTGGTTAACAGATCGTACATAGATCAGTAACGTATTAGAATTCAAATAAACGTAATCCATTTAGAATAAATATGATTTTAAAGGTAAGAATAGTTTTATCATTATACTTCATCAATTGCAGTCTAAAAATCGAATGCCAAAAATTTGGGTCCGGCAGAATATTTCCTCAAAGAAGGAGACTTTGAGTTAAAGATTCAAAACTACTGCTTCAAAAAAAATCATACATAAGCAAATAAAATGGTTCCACAAGTCTAACTACCATAGGTCTCAGAAAAACCTTAGAGGCAAAAAACAAAAACAATAAAAAGAAACATTTTTAAACGGACTTTTTATCAGCCGAGCATGAATACTGAACGTATAAAAATTGACTATTTTTTCTAGCAAACTTTGACCTAAAATATGTGCTGTAGGTAAATTGAGACCTGCTAATTTCAAATATGCCTTTGTTTTTCTCCTGTGATGTGTAGTTGTAGACTTATAAGGGTACAAACATATACACTTTATTACTTCATTACTTTTCAACAAAGACAATCCGTTCCACAAAATGGCTCGTTAGATGAAATTTAAATGAGTGAATAATCAAACTAATGGAATTTTAGTAATTCATTTCAATCAAAATATCAAACTTCTAAGACTTTGATAATATCCTTGTAAGTATTGCAAAATCTACAAATTCATTTCTAAATAATGTATGAATACAAATAAACAAGTAAATAATATAATAGATAATTAATCTTATTATTGTTCACCAAACATCTGTCTGTCTGAAAATAAGCGCCTAGATATTAGATTACTATTATTATTCAGACTATCCTTATCTTGGTTGTTTTTCATACAATGTTTCGGCCGTTGTACTCTACAGCCTTCATTAGGTATCATCTGGTAGGAAAAATTTAGTATAAACCTACATTGCAAATTGAACCTAGGTGGTAATTTTAAAAAGAAAAAAGTTTTTTGTAGACAGAAGGAGGAGCAACTGTTTAAATTTTCATCCCTCTAGCTTCATTCAAACAAGGGTGAATATTTTTTCTAAACATAATAAAGGGTCAATCTGTCAATTTTCAACCCTCTAGCTCTATTGTTGCTGCTTGTATACGCAACAAATAACCATCCATGCAGAAGCACTTAAAAACTGAAGAAACCTATGTGGACAGCCTTGGTTGATGGTTTTTAACTCAAAATACAGTGATGGGTCAGTAGGGTGTGGAACATTAACCGTATAGGAGGGGCTGACTTGGGACAGCAGAAAACAGAATGATTTCATTTCACAGATCATTTAGTATACAAGGGCACTTAATCAGAATCCAACCACTAACATCCAAATTTAGATATTAGAAACCATCAACCAAAACTGTCAACATAGGTTTCTTCAGTTTTTAAGTTGGTCTAGCAGGCTATGTATCCTGTGAACAGGCTGCACCCATATGGCTAGAGGGCTGAAAATCTAAACATCTACCAATGTCTAGAAATCCCCCCTAAAATAAGATTTTGAGGTTGAATTTACAGAGTAAGTCCATGCAAAATCACTCCATGTTCTCTGTCCGGCAGGGTCCATGTTTTTAAAACTCTTTTTAGTGATCACTGCCAAACAAAACGTAAGAGAAGTAACTTATCCAATGATCCCACTTTTTCCAATATTCTAATTGATCAACATACTTTATTCTAATTTTTTAATTGATCACCCCAACACAGAAGGCTGCCAAAAGATCTTTGCCACATGACTGTCTCTATTCAGTGACTAACCAGACCTGTTATGCCTTTTCTTATTTTCTTCCTTTAGCCCCAAAATATAGCTACATCCGCATTGCTATCAATGATAATCAAGTCTGATAAATTTGCTTGACCAGACACGGCTGAGAGTAGCTAAAAATACAGTCCATGAACTTTTGATAACGTCTATGCTGGTTGAGTCAGCACAGAGATGCCGAACTAGCAATTTCAGGGCTAGATCTAACCGATTTTTCCCTATTTTGCCGATAACAATCTGTGATAGCAGATAGCAATAAAATAAAATTAAATTGGGTGATTTTTTTTTTCTTCTTTAAATTGCCAGATTTTCAGCTAACTCAAAATATATATATACTGTATCGTGGGAAAGATTTAGCCGATTTTAGCCATTTTTGTAGGTCAGTCGAAGCAAATCAAATTATATTGGGAAAATATTTTCCCATGAATCTAGTTTTTTTGTTTTTTTTTTACTTGAGATTGATGAACTAAATTCTAACTGAAACTTGTTTTGAGAATATTTTTGGAGTCAAATACTAATCTTTTCTTTTTTTTTCCTTTTCCAAAGTTTGACAAAAGTAAATATACAATTTTCATTAATGATCCATTGAGGACCAAAACCAAAGGAACAATTCAGAATAAACTTACATTATAAATTGACCCCTCCTCCACCTGAACTTGCTTGGGGGAAATTTTTCAAAGAACAAAAAAAGTACTACAAGATAGATCAAAAATATGCACCCTGAATGAATTTAGTGAGGATGGGTGAAAAATTATGTTTTGAGGGTCTGCGTACATGCAGAGAGATACACAGAAATTTGCCACTATATATACTATAAGGATGAATGAACAAGGAGAAAAAAAATGAACAAAACTCAAGTTTTGTTACCACACACTTTATGCTTGATTAAAAAAACAAGAACCATAAGTTCAACAATTCATCCACCAGTCATGGTAATAGTAACAGGAGGAAGAAGAGCAAGTAGTCTTCTTTTGATTCAACTGATTTTCATACTTGTGAAATATTGCAAGTTTTTTTTCAATGAAAAACGTAAATGGCTATTTTTGGACTTTCATTGACCCTTTTTTGGCTATTTATAAATATAAAAATGCCGACCATGGATATTATATTATGACATCATTCTTTTAACGTTCGTCGTCAGACATAGACCTTCCCAAGGATTCACCACACTTCTCTATCTTGGGCATCATGGAGCCAGTATTTTCTAAATTTGTCCAGTTCATCTTTCCATCGTCTTTTTGTCAGCCTCACTTTGGCATATGGTCTCTTGGGATATATATTGTGAGTCGATATGTTCATCCATTGTCTGTCATTCATGCAACATGGTCTGCCCATTGCTATTTCAGTTTTTTGATAGATTCTATGATGTCTCTGACTCCTGTTTTCTTCCTTATATACTGTGCTCTCTTGTGGTCTCTCCACGTGAGGTTGAGCATGATTCTCTCATGTGCACGTTGCATGGTTCTTAGTTTGCAGGTCTGTCTCTTGGTTAGTTTCCATGTTTCAGCTTCGTAATTGACGATTGGGAGGATGCATTGATTGTATACTCTTCTTTTTAGGATTATTGGGAACGATTTGTTTTTGAAGGTTGGGCTTGCTCTGCCGAAGGCTTGCTATCCTAGGGTGATTCTTTGCTTGATCTCTTCCTCTTTCGTGGGTTTCATGGAGATTTGTTGTCCTAGGTAGATATAGAGGTCTACTTTCCCCAGTTTTGCATCTTCAATTTTGACAGTTATGTCCTTATTCTCAATGTGATTGTGGCACATGATTTTTGTTTTACTGAAGTTTATGCGTAGGCCAACTCTTTTGCTTTCTTCATTCAGTTCATCTCGCATTAATTGGAGGTCATGTAGGTTCTCTGTGAAAAGGACGATGTCATCTGCAAATCTTCAGCTGGTAAAAAAAATTAGATCAAAATAGATGTCACACCTCTTTCTTCCTTCTTATTTCCATTGTTTAACATAACTGGGATCAACCAACCAACCAAAAAGCATCTCATGTCCACAGTCCACACGCCCTTGTATCTAATAAGAAAACAATGAAGTGTTCATAATGTTAATAATTTATTTTCTATTTTCATTTGCAGAATGCATGACTCATTGGGGTTTCAGTTTGCCATAATCTTCCATGTTGGCCTGACATCTTGTAAGATAGGTAAAGGCATGATCACTTTTCGTCAAGTCGTTACATACTTTCCACCCCGATTGCACAGCTCAGAGTGTATACAATTAGCAGTACAAATCAATTGCAAGGTTGGTTTTTTTTCATTATTTACCAATTCAAAGAAAAGTGTTTACTCCAAGCTAGAAAGATCTTCTCAGAAATATCTATTAATGAAAAAGGAAACGGCTCAAAAAACAGTTGATGTCATACACTACATCAGTGGTTCCCAACCTTCCAAGATTATACCCTACTTTTGTGAATAAGATTGCTAGTTTTCATCCCTTCCATTTAAGAAAGTTGCAACAAAGAATAATTTCAAATAATCATTTTATTTTGCTTATAATTAAACAGCTTTATAATAAGAATTCTTACATGGAGAGATCACAAGACAACACAGTATATAAGGAGGAAAACAGGTGTTTGTGAGATCAAAGAAACTATTAAAAAACTCAAATGGCAATGGGCAGGCCATGTTGCAAGAATGAAAGACATCTCACAACATGGATCCCCAGAGATCACATAAGAAACCGAGGCCGACAGAACACAAGATGGAGAGATGAACTTGACAAATTCAGGAGATACTGGCTCCACGATGCCCATGATAGAGAATTGTGGTAAATCCTGGGGAAGGTCTATGTCTAACGACGGACGTTAAAAGACTGATGATGCTGATGATGATGACTACAGTAGATTTGTAACTCAAAGAAAACAAGCAAAAATAATTTGCAAAAAAAAAAAAAAGAATTCTGCTATCGTAACTGATACGTGCGATGTTAACACAATAAGTAAATTGAAAATATTTTTTTAAACACTGGTAAGGAAAAATTCAGACTTTTGTTTACAGTTATACATCTTGCATCATACATCCTCAATACCCTTAAGCCAAAAACATTCACCACATCTTTTATTTTTACCTAATAGCCTTATTCCCCATCGGCTGGGAGAATTACCCCGCTTGGGGTCTTCTGCACTACATAAATCAAAGATCAACAAATAACTCATACTTGAAAACAAATTTTTTAAAATTTCCCCAGCAGATGTACTATCGTAAATCATCAACAATTTTTTTTCATCTTTTTCCTATTATATTTATCTTAATATCAATCACTGCTACCTACAACAGACCGGTTTAATCACTGTTGCTAGGTTTAGGTTACTCACATTTACTGACATTTATATGTATGTATCTATCTATCCAGTCTTTGTCCAGCACTTATCGTTCAAATTTGAAATTTTGCACACACACTCCTCTCAACGAGTAGGCAAATTTCTTTTCTTCTCTTTAAATCTCCCTCCAAAATAGGTTTTCAGTGAGAGGTTGAATATGCAATGTAGGATTATGCTAAATTAGTCATTAGTTTGTGTCTGCTTGCTTTTTGAAAATTCCAAACTTTTCTTTTCAGTGATCACAGCCTAACAAAAGGTGAGAGAAGTAACTTATTCATTGATCACCCCTTTTTCCAGATGCTTCATTGCTCACCCCAAAACAGCATATATGGGTGATAGTGATTTATAATTTCCCTTGGAATGCTAGTTCTTGTTTTTTATTGCACTCAGGCTGGATTTCCTTTGGCCACGAGTAAATAAACCGTATGGATTGGAGTAAAGAATAAGCCCCTGGTGAGACTCAAACTCATTTCCCTCTATGTCAGAGGGAGCCAGATATCAGACCTACAGTTCTTGCCATTGAAGCTATGGGGGCTCACATGTCCAAATCAGACCTTAAAGCACACTCCTAACCCTGACCATTCTGCTAAACCTATGTTATTAACCAGTTGTCAGTTTCAGTATTTTTTAGATAGAGTTTTACCAAACCTGATTGCTTGTAAAATAAAACAAAGATTTTAGTGGTACACGCACAATTTGCCCAGCACAGAACGATAGCCATCAAAGATAATGAAAGGTTCTAACCTTTATGATAATTACGTGGATTTGTGCATTTGGTTATGTGTTTGTATCTTCCAGTACTCCTGACCACACCGTTTTGTCTGTAGACTTGAAAATTGGCATCAGTACTCTGCAAGATCCCTTCTGAAATGTTTCTTGGATTTGGGGAAGAAAGCCTTTTTTGACCTTTATGGGGCCTTATTTTGAGAGCTAGAGTTTATTAATTATACTCCATTTTAAATGTTTTCTAGAGGAAAACATCAGTGATGTCGTGGATAGAATTTATTCTTCAATGGAAATTTTTTTACATGACTTCAAATTTTGACACTATGATTGTCCTTATTGACTGAAATGGCAGATATTTTATCAATTTTAACTACTTTTTTCAAACTCCTACTGAGTGAATTTTGTTTATCTAACTTGACAATGATAAGTTCAGACTTCTGGTTGAGAGTGAAAATAGAAAAGTGAGTGATAGAGAAAAAAAGCAAAAGAGAGAGATTATATTCCAAAATTATTGATCAACAAAAGAAAAAGGAAGAGAGAGGGGAAGAAAAGAGAAGAGAGGGGGGAGAAAAAGGAAGAGAGAGAGAGGGGAAGAAAAAGGAAGAGAGAGAGGGGAAGAAAAGGAAGAGAGAGAGAGGGGAAGAAAAAGGAAGAGAGAGAGAGGGGAAGAAAAAGGAAGAGAGAGAGAGGGGAAGAAAAAGGAAGAGAGAGAGAGGGGAAGAAAAAGGAAGAGAGAGAGAGGGGAAGAAAAAGGAAGAGAGAGAGAGGGGAAGAAAAAGGAAGAGAGAGAGAGGGGAAGAAAAAGGAAGAGAGAGAGAGGGGAAGAAAAAGGAAGAGAGAGAGAGGGGGGAAGAAAAAGGAAGAGAGAGAGAGGGGAAGAAAAAGGAAGAGAGAGAGAGGGGAAGAAAAAGGAAGAGAGAGATAGGGGAAGAAAAAGGAAGAGAGAGATAGGGGAAGAAAAAGGAAGAGAGAGATAGGGGAAGAAAAAGGAAGAGAGAGAGGGGAAGAAAAAGGAAGAGAGAGAGGGGAAGAAAAAGGAAGAAAGAGAGAGGTGAAGAGAAAGAAGGAGAGAAAGTGAAAAAAGAAAGCCATAGATGCTAGATTGAATCATCTGTTACTAAAGTTCTTTCAATATGAATCTTGCTTTTTCTTCCTTTTTTTAAAGGCTTCAACTCACGACAAAAGCAAATAACTAGCACACTCGAGGAAAATGAAAACCTAACAACAAACAGAGGCAAGATTGTCAAACGTGCCAAAGAATTTTACCAAAAACTTTATTCGTTCAAACAAGGACTACAAAACAATGAGTGAGATACGTAAGACGTGAGCAATCAACTTGAGGACTTCCCAGAAGTAACCCATTGGGAGGTGAAAGAAGCCATTAAACAGACAAAGAAAAGAACAGCCCCTGGATCAGACAACATCACCATTGACCTACTCCAGAAAGCGGGTAAAATCATCACCAGGAAACTGGCCGTCCTTTTCAACTTGTGTCTGAAACACAGTGAAGTCCCAGATGACTGGAACACTGCTATCATAATGCTTTTATACAAAAAAAGGAAATCTGAAAGACCTCAACAACTACAGGCCTATAAGCCTACTCAACTGCGTATACAAACTTTTCACAAAGATCATTATTAACCGAATCACTAAAACACTTGATGAAAACCAACCATGAGAGCAAGCTGGCTTCAGAAGAAGCTACTCGACCATGGACCACCTGCATTCGATAAATCAGCTGAAAGAAAAAGCAGCAGAATATAAACTACCACTCGCCGTAGCATTTATCGACTTCAAAAAGGCGTTCAACTCAGTAGAAATCCCTAAGGTCATGGAGGCCATCAGTCGGCAAGGTGTAGATCCAGTATATGTTGAAGTACTGAAACATATATACAATCACAGCAGCTTCTTTATCAGGTTACATAAAGACTCGGACCCCTTTCAGCTCCAGAAAGGAGTAAGACAGGGTGATACCAGCACACCCAAACTCTTCACAGCCTGCCTTGAGATGATTTTCAGAAGAGTAGACTGGGAGAGTAAAGGAATTAGAAAAGATAGCAAGTATCTGAGCCACCTCAGATTTGCAGACGACATAGCCCTTTTCGCAGAGAACCAACACAACCTCCAACTAATGATAGATGAACTGAATGAAGAGAGCAAGAAAGTCGGCCTACACATGAACTTCAGTAAAACAAAAATCATGTGCAACAAGCACATTGGATATAAAAACACTAAGATCAAAATCGAGGACAGAACTGGAGGAAGTAGATCACTACGTCTACCTAGGACAACGAATCTCCATGAGACCCTCAAAAGAAGAAGAAATCAAGCAAAGAATCACGCTAGGATGGTAAGCCTTTGGCAGAGCAAGCTCAACCTTCAAAAATAATAAGATCCCATTAATCCTAAAAAGAAGGGTGTATAACTAATGCATCCTCCCAATAGTCACTTATGGAGCTGAAACCTGGAACCTAACCAAGAGACAGATCCGCAAATTGAGAACCATGCAACATGCACATGTAAGAATTACGCTGGGCCTCACATGGAGAGACCACAAGACAGCACAGTACATCCGAGAAAAGACAAGAGTCAGGGACATCATAGAATCCATTTAAAACTCAAATGGCAGTGGGCTGGCCATGTTGCAAGAGTGGTGAACATCGCGACTCACGACATGGATCCCCGAGATCACATGCGCAACTCAGGCCGGCAGAATATTAGATGGAGGGACGAGCTAGACAAATTCACAAAGTACTGGCTCTGTGACGCCCATGACAGAGAAGTGTGGCACATCCTGGGAAAGGTCTATGTCCAACGACGGACGTTGAAAGACTGATGTTGATATTTTAGTCAAGCTATGATCACTAAAAAAAGTCTGAATTTCCAAAAAACAAGTGAACACAAACTAAGGGATAAATTCAGCATAAACTTACATTGCAAACTGAACACCCCTCTTAAAAAGTGTTTTGCGGGGGGGATTTGAAAAAAAAAAAAAAAGAACGTTTTTTCAGACATAATGAATAAAAGTTTCAATATTCAGCCCTCTAGCCCCATCGCACCATCATATATACACAGGAAGCGATCATTAAAAAAAATGGCTGACAAAAGGCAGAAGTGACTTATTCATTGATCATCTCTTTATAAAATTTTTTAAATCATCATCCCTAACATGGCATGCTGCCAAAAGACATTGGTTGTTGTATGGTTTCTATTGAGTGCAAACCAGACCTATTCTTCATTTCATATCCACATGATTAACAATTTTGGTTGTCGTCACACATACATAAGTAGCTATCTTTTTAATTCATTCAAAGAATTTCCACATTTATCTAAAGGTTTTTTGATGAGGAACTTTTAGGGATTATTTTTTTTAGAATTTAAATCTTTCTTTTCCTTCTCTTATATGTGATATGGGTAAAGTTAAAAAAGAAATCAGATGTCTGTCTTATATAGCAGCTTATATGGTATCTAAATACCCATCAGAATTTAGATCTTCATTGCAATTACGATTGAGCAGTATTAACCGAGTAACAATGACCATCTCTGAGGTCCCCTCTGAGGATTAGGAAGGTCATGTGTCGCATATTGAGTGGAACTTTTCTAATCTTATTCATTAAAATATGAAATCTGGGTTATGAATAACTTACTCTACTTATTTTAGATTCTCTTCATAAAAATGCTGAGAGAAATCAAGGCTGAGTTACAAAAGCCAAATAATCCATTAAAAAAGATGAAAACCGGGTCTGGTTAGTCATGCAATTGAAACAGTCACATGTCTTTCAGCAGTATGACTTGTTGGTCAATTCAAAATCAGAAGAAGGGGTGATCAATGAATTTTTTAAAGAACAAGCGTGAATGCTGCTGGACACGAACTAAGGATCAATTCAACATAAACTTGCATTGCAAAATAAACTTTCCACTAAAAACCCTATTTAGGGGGAGAAATTTCCCAAAAACAAAAAAGTATTTTTTGGGGACGTAAGGGATCAATTAAGCATAGACCCTAATTGCAAACTGAAACCCCCGCTAAGAACCTACTTGGGGGGGGGGCGTAAAAAAGGGGGGGTGTTAGAAGATAAATAAGGAGTAAATATTTCAATTTTCATCCCTCTAGAACCATCGATGCAGCCTATATGCACGATACATACATAGACAGCCAGATCAACTTGAAAACCGAAAAAAACCTATATTGACAGTCAAGGTTAACGGTTTCTGAAAAGATTTATATAGCCAATGGATAATACCTTTTTTCTCTGATTCCATCAAAGTATTTAGAAACAAAAACCATTGGAGGAAATCTGTTCTCGATTAGATTACCTAAGAACAAAGACTGACTTGAGCTTAAACACCAATAAACGTCACTTAATTGAAGCTTCAATTATATAATAAAGTGATTATCCATTGACTGATGGATCGGTACATGCACACTTTTCAAGCTGGTAGCTGGGTACAATTTATGCAATACAAGGAGTCAGGGTCAAAAATACAAAAACTAATTAACCCGACTAATACTTCATTAACTATTTATTGTTTTATTTTCACTGAAAATGGTTTATATTGAACTAGATTGCAAAGTATATATATTCACAAGGCCACATAGGGTTAGATAATATCAGTAATTCTCATAAATATAGAATGGTTTTGACAGAGTTATCAATAAAGCCAAGTCCAACTGGATTTCCCAAACGGCTCATAAGTCAATGACTCGCAGTATATCATATATATATATGCACATATACATACAGTGTGAGTTAGGTGTTTGTTTTACAGATATATATATATATATATATATATATATATATATATATATATATATATATATAGACATAGAAAAAAAATATCAAAAAAGTAACACCAAATATCAAATATATAAATTTTGAATCCAAAATATATAAGTAAAATAGTATATATCAGAAAAAGATCAATACAAAATTAAAAGTACAAGAGTTAAACGAACAAAAAAATAATTAAAAAATCAAAATCAATTCAAATAAAATATATAAAAAAAATGGAAAATGAAAAACCACGACAAAAAAAACATTACAAATGTAAGGGAAGTAACTCATAACTAACTAAACAAAAGTGAAACCAAAAAAACATGAAAGATTCTTAATAATTGTTCAATCACGATATCAACTGAAGGTCATAGTTTGAGAAATAAAGTTGTCAAGTTGATACTTATTTCTATGTAGAAATAGAGATAATATTAAATATACATGAACCTTGGATATATCCAGGGACAAATCTGAATCTGTTTTGTATTAAACACTCATTCACACTGGTATTAGATCTTATCAGTTACTTGTTAAATTTTATCATTGAATTATTCGAAAATCAACACTTTTGTTTCAACTTATCTCGTTCCTGAAACATTTGGAAATCAGATCCAACAGAATGATTATAAATTGCATTATATTAGACCGAGAATATATAGATGGGAATTTGGGTTGGAAGCAGTTATTTGAGTCTTTGCATAACCGGTGATTGTTTAGCTCAATGGTAAGAGCATCTCTACACTGGAGCAACTAAACATATATATATATATATATATATATATATATATATATATACCCTTGCTCACTTGATGTTAGAAACAGTGCAGAACAAAGAAAAATTAAACAATTCAACTTATTCAAAGCAATAACAATATGATTTAAATTCATGTATTTACTATGTTTTTCTCCCATTGATTCTCTATTTGTACGTTGTTTTTACCATCAAGCAAGCAGGGAAGTAAGGTTTATCATAAGTTCATTCATAAACTTTCACATTTATTTATATCAATCTGTGTAACAGAAAATAATGGAATTTTGAATGATTAAAAGATTTGAAAGATCTGTATTTTATATGATTCGAAGAATGAGAGTACTTATTTTGCCAGCTGAAATATCTGCCCTTGATGGGCAGGTTTGAATTTGCTATCAGGAAAAAAATGTGTAATCATATAGAAGAGTGGTGTAGAATAGCAATTTTAATCCATGTTTTTACTTTTGTTTTTCTCTCATTAATTCTCTTTTTTTTCCCTTTCAATTTGAGTGTTGTTTTAAGCATCAGGTAAGCATGGGTGTGAAAATTTACAATCAGGACTGATTTCTAAATACTTACAGAAATATAAGTTTATTTACAACTGTACAATTGTAAACTTCTAAAGAACAAAAAGTGATAATGTTTTATTTGAATTGAAATTTTCTATCAGTGTTTCATATTTGGCGACTCGCTATCATTTTTTTTGACAGCAAAAAACTTGAAATGAAAATCAGATATTGTTTATATAACAATATATATATGATAAATACCTCTATAGTTTCCAAATTTGAAAATACAGAAACTGTTAATACATTTGTATCTTTATTTCCATTAATATTCGGACCATCTTCATCTTTGTTATTATAATAATAATACCTCATCTCAAAAATTCTGAGATATTTGTATCTTTGATAGATAGGGGGGAGTAAGAGCAGACATCTTTAGAGAAGAGAAAAGTGAGAGAGAGAATAAAACACAAACTTCTCCTCCAGTCATCAGCCAACATCTAACGGCCAATGTAGCAGCCACAGAAAAAAAGAAAAAAAAAAACATTTCAGAGTGAGTTTAATTGAAAATTGAACCCCCTGCCTCAAACATCTTTGGGGGGGGGGGGGGATTTTCAAAATCGTAATTACTAAAAACCTGTCTAGGGCTCCCAGGCAAACCAACAGAAAATTCCATGGGGTTATGTCGAGCGTTTTTTTAACAGAAGGCTGTAACATATGGACCAACAAATGCTTGGTGAATTATAATAAGATGAAATATAAATAAATCTTTTAAAAAATTCCCACTCATGTTCATTTATTACAAAATCTTAAATAATTTCATAGGTCATTTTTTAATTTGAAAGTAACATTGATGTAAAGATATGTATTAAAAAAAAGACTTATTTATTTGATAAATATTTTTACTTTTTGAATGATGCATTTCTTGCATTTTATCAAAATTCAAGGAAGAAGTAAGCAGATTAAAAACACTTTGATGGTAGTAATAAGTGTTATGTTGAGTGGTTTTTGTGAATCTTGGAGGATTTTTCTAATTATCTCAGAAAAAATAACCCTTTGTCTTTTTGACTTCATAGAATAAACAAATAAAAGATTATTTTCACGTATATCCTGCTTTGAATATTTTTTTTCAAAATCATCCAAATGGAATAATTTTTTTTTTATCTTAGTTATTGAACCCCACTCTTGTACTAGTACCAAATATTATTTAACTCTAAAATTCATAAGAAAAATTGAATTTCAAATCAATTGAAATGACCACTGATTAAAAAAACCTCCCTTTCATCTTTAGTTACATTTTTTTTTCTAATTTAAAAAAGGAATTATTCACATAAGAGTTCCATTATTTTTATTTTCTCTTATGGAAGAGTTCCAATCGCAGCTAGTGGTATCAAGCAGTTCATGAATTTAAGAGCTAAGGTTTACTCGTTCAAGTTTGGCAAAGAAAGGTAATAATTTTCACCCATGAAATTTTCAAAAACCAATTTGCTGAAAATCTTTTCCATGGTTACATATGTGTATGCAGTAAATTTTGTGATGTCAAGTTCAGTAGGTTTTTTGAAATTAACGTTTTTATTCGTGATATCAGAAAAAAAGCCATTTCCCACAGCTCTGTTCTCCCTCTCAGTCTCCCACCCTCTCTTAAAATGATACAAAATAACTTCACCCTCCTTGACTGTGACTAAGAATAAAGCAGCAGTCAACAGCAATTGAAAAAAGCAGAGCACAAAAATGCGTCCAAACCAACATAAATTTTCATTGTAAATCAATCACATACACATCCCCCCTGAAAACATTTTTGGGTGTAATTTTCCCCAACTAATCTAAAAACCTCAACAGGGGTCACATCCACACCCACGGAAAATTTTGAGGGATCACGTTAGGTAGTTTTTGCAGCAGGCGAGTACAGACAGACTTTTTGTGAATTTTAATAAGATTCATAGATCACAAACCGTACTTAATCAGAAACAACTTGAAGTTGCATTTCCAGAGCCAGGCTCGTACAAAATAGGAAAATTCAGAGGATAATTCCTTCACTAAATACCCGTCTGTTATGGTGGGTAATATTGCCGTCAAAATACAAAGAATCAATGAAATAGATCATGCTAGTCACTTTATAGAAAACATAACATACCAACATCTTTTGGCAGATACCTTGTTGGGGGTGATCAATTACAAAATTGGAAAAAAGGAGTGATCAATAGATAAGTTACTTCTCTCGCCTTTTGTAGGACAGTAATCATTAAAAAAATCTGAATTTCCAAAAAACAAACGTGAATGCAACTGGACACAAACTAGGGGATAAATTTACATAGAGTGATCACCCCCTACTAAAATCTCATTACAGGGTGGGGGGGTAAAAAAAAAAAATTTTCTAGGCATAATAAAGGAGTAAATGTTGAAAATTTCAGCACTATCTCCATAGGTGTGACCTGTAAATGTGATATATTGCCAGAAAACTTGAAAACTGAAGAGACACGAGTTGGCAGTTTTAGTTGACTTTTTCTAATAGATGTAAACCAGATAAGATTCAATTTGTTTTTTAAAGTGGTATTTGCAACTTTAAAAAAACATGGGGAATTTTCAGAAACTGATTTGCTAAAAATCAGTTGGAGTCACAGTGTTATGCACACACAAAATATTATGGGGTTATATTGAGAAGCTATTTTGGTAGGTCATATACAGATTGACAGACAGATACTTTTGATCAATTAAAAATAGTTTATTCAGGACATCAAAAATGAAGACATATATGAAATACATGAATACACGTTGCATTTTATATTTATGTGGATAATAGAAATTTACATTGCAGTGAGCTTGGAGAATAGCCTTCTTTACGCTTTGCATTTTATAGACGTTGATAATAGAGATTTGCATCGCAGTGAGCTTGGAGAATAGCCTTCCATACACATTGCATTTTATAGACGTGGATAAGAGAGATTTACATTGCAGTGAGCTTGGAGAATAGCCTTCTATACACATTGCATTTAGTAGACATGGATAATAGAAATTTACATTGCAGTGAGCTTTAGAGAATAGCCTTTTATACACATTGCATTTTATAGACGTGGATAATAGAGATCTGCCTTGCAGTGATATTGGAGAATAGCCTTTTATACACATTGCATTTTATAGACGTGGATAATAGAGATTTGCATCGCAGTGAGATTGGGGAATAGCCTTCTATACACATTGCATTTTATTGATATGGATAATAGAGATTTACATTGCAGTGAGATTGGAGAATAGCCTTTTATACACATTGCATTTTATAGACGTGGATGATAGAGATTTGCATTGCAGTGAGCTTGCAGGATAGCCTTCTATACACATTGCATTTTATAGACATGGATAATAGAGATTTGCATTGCAGTAAGCTTGGAGAATAGCCTTCTATACACATTGCATTTTATAGACATGGATAATAGAGATTTGCATTGCAGTAAGCTTGGAGAATAGCCTTCTATACACATTGCATTTTATAGACGTGGATAATAGAGATTTGCATTGCAGTAAGCTTGGAGAATAGCCTTCTATACACATTGCATTTTATAGACGTGGATAATAGAGATTTGCATTGCAGTGAGCTTGGAGAATAGCCTTTTATACACATTGCATTTTATATACGTGGATAATAGAGATTTGCATTGCAGTGAGATTGGAGAATAGCCTTCTTTACGCTTTGCATTTTATATACGTGGATAATAGAGATTTGCATTGCAGTGAGATTGGAGAATAGCCTTCTATACACATTGTATTTTATAGACGTGGATAATAGAGATTTGCATTGCAGTGAGATTGGAGAATAGCCTTCTACACAAATTGCATTTTATAGACATGGATAATACAGATTTGCATTGCAGTGAGATTTGAGAATAGCCTTTTATACACATTGCATTTTATAGACATGGATGATAGAGATTTACATTGCAGTGAGCTTGGAGAATAGCCTTTTATACACATTGCATTTTATAGACATGGATAATAGAAATTTACATTGCAGTGAGCTTTAGAGAATAGCCTTTTATACACATTGCATTTTATAGACGTGGATAATAGAGATCTGCATCGCAGTGAGATTGGGGAATAGCCTTCTATACACATTGCATTTTATTGATATGGATAATAGAGATTTACATTGCAGTGATATTGGAGAATAGCCTTTTATACACATTGCATTTTATAGACGTGGATAATAGAGATTTGCATTGCAGTGAGCTTGCAGGATAGCCTTCTATACACATTGCATTTTATAGACATGGATAATAGAAATTTGCATTGCAGTAAGCTTGGAGAATAGCCTTCTATACACATTGCATTTTATAGACGTGGATAATAGAGATTTGCATTGCAGTGAGCTTGGAGAATAGCCTTTTATACACATTGCATTTTATATACGTGGATAATAGAGATTTACATTGCAGTGAGATTGGAGAATAGCCTTTTATACACATTACATTTTATAGACGTGGATAATAGAGATTTCCATTACAGTGAGCTTGGAGAATAGCTTTCTATATACATTGCATTTTATAGACGTGGATAATAGAGATTTACATTGCATTGAGCTTGGAGAATAGCCTTTTATACACATTGCATTTTATAGACGTGGATAATAGAGATTTCCATTACAGTGAGCTTGGAGAATAGCTTTCTATATACATTGCATTTTATAGACATGGATAATAGAGATTTCCATTACAGTGAGCTTGGAGAATAGCCTTCTATATACATTGCATTTTATAGACGTGGATAATAGAGATTTGCATTGCAGTGAGATTTGAGAATAGCCTTTTATACACATTGCATTTTATATACGTGGATAATAGAGATTTACATTGCAGTGAGATTTGAGAATAGCCTTTTATACACATTGCATTTTATATATGTGAATGATAGAGATTTCCATTACAGTGAGCTTGGAGAATAGCCTTCTATACACATTGCATTTTATAGACGTGGATAATAGAGATTTACATTGCGTTGAGATTGGAGAATAGCCTTTTATACACAATGCATTTTATAGACATGGATAATAGATATTTACATTGTAATGAGCTTGAAGAATAGCCTTCTATACACATTGCATTTTGTATACGTGGATAATACAGATTTACATTGCAGTGAGATTTGAGAATAGCCTTTTATACACATTGTATTTTATAGACGTGGATAATAGAGATTTACATTGCAGTGAGATTGGAGAATAGCCTTCTATACACATTGCATTTTATAGACGTGGATAATAGAGATTTACATTGCAGTGAGATTGGAGAACAGCCTTCTATACACATCGCATTTTATAGACATGGATAATAGAGATTTGTATTGCAGTGAGATGGACCACAAATACATTTTTTTTCAAACTTTTTTTTGTTACTGTCTTTTTTTCTCTATTATTCATTAAATTAAGAATTTTCATTACGTCATTAGAACATGAATGAAATCCTATTTCACTGCATTAGTTGCATAAATGAAATCCAATTTTGCTGTGTTTGTTGCATCCCTTAGAATAACAGAAGACACCTGCACATTGTTAATGTCTTCTAAAGTACCCAATAAATTTGGTGAAAGGGTATACAATGAGGTAAAGAAGAAGTGTTCAAATTTGGAGGCAGATCCAAATCTTCTTTATTTTTCCAGGTTTTTTTTTTCATACATTCTGTATACATTTGTCCACACAAAATCTCCAGAATGGATTTCTATGAGATTTCATGCAAGAGTAGACAATAGGCTAAGCTGGGAGTGAATATATTTTATGGTAGATCCATTCACAATAATCTCCCATATTGTAGATGGACGTCCACACCAATTAATATCTCAAAGAGTTCATGTCTGTGCACACAATATCCCCGAAAGTTCTCAATGAATTTCTATAAGATTCCATGATGGGGTAGGCAATGGGCAACTGAAGAAGTGGTTGAATTTTGGGGTGGATCCATGAAGGATCACTTATGCTGATAATGTCATTGGCAGAGGTATATACTCTGAGCATGTTTTAGTTTTAGTAAGGCGGGGGGGAGCACCTAATCTCTTCGGAACTATAAAGGTTGAGAAACACTCATCTGAAGTATTTGATGAATTCAACATCTGTTCCTCAGACCAAAACACAAATGATACACACACATCAAGTGGCTCAAGTGAAATTTTGGCCGTACAAAGGCAACTGGTCCATTCAAACCATGAGACATAGGCCTTAGATTCTAAGGAGCTCCAAAGGTGGATTTAAGGGGCCCTGAGTAAACCAGGGCCAAAAAACTTTAGTGTAGTGATTGGTCTCCTCCTCAGGAGGACTAATGGAATCGCCAAGCCAAAAAGTTCCATTTGCCAGACAAATAATGTACTTATATAATATGCTATAAGAATGGTCTTTTATTTTCTGTATGTAAGAGAAAGGGGAATAACTTTTAAATGCTAATTATAGAGAGTAATCTCCCTTGCAATTTTTTTTTTTTGCCAAAATGTAAAAAATCTGGGTTTATTTTGATTGAACATGCTACACAAACGAATCTCTATAGCCCCACAAATAGCAGACGACCAACCAACCAAATGTGCTATAGATTTTTCTCCCTCTGATAGCTAATGTGTCAGTGAGCATCTCGAGGTAATCCTGGTCATATCTAGACATACCACTAGGTATAATCTGAATTTTTTTTCCTTCTTTTTTTCTCAGGAAAGCATTTTTTGGGTCTTTATGGTCATTTCAGGTCAAACAATGCCAAAATTCAAGATAATTTTAGACAAAAGATCTATGAGATAATTTTTTTTCATAATTACTTCCAGTTCACACACAAGCTACATGGTTCATATAAATAAGTTACAGATATGTTTTGATATTTTTGTCATGAACTTCTTGAAAATGGAACTCTTTAGTGAATTGACTAGAGAAAATTTTATTTCAATTCACTTAACAGTGCAAGGGATTTGATTGGAAGTTATTCTCTTTGATTTAATATTTCAATTTTTCTACATGAATTTAAGAGTCAAATACTGCCATCATTTTTTGACAACATAGGTAAACTAAAAGCTGGAGCATCTGTCTCTCGAAAGACAACTTCCATTGAAGACAAGACAAGATAGTATTTAGCAGTAGACTTTGATATCTTTCAATTGGGGAACATAATGCTTATGAAATAAAACTACAAGCTGAAAGTGTATGAGAGTAAGGAATGAGGAATATAAAGATTAACAAATATGATTTGAATATTTGTTTTAACAACATTTTTCAACTTGATTTTTGGTCTTAACAAGAATCTTCCAAAGCAATGCAGATGCTCTTGCCAAATGGAATCAAGGAGATTCTAACTGCATTCACATCTCCACAGGAAGACACTATTTGGTTGGTCAATCGGTCCGTCTGCCAGTCCTTTATATGTTAAATATTAATTTTCTCAGCTGTATCATGTTGGACTGGAATGAAACTTGGTCTAGACCTTTGGTTGATCCATCCTCATCTTCCTGCTAAAACTATCATGACTACCAATGGTAAATATCAATTTTTTCCAGCATACTAGATTGATACAAAAGTTTGTGAACCCTCCCCTCCTATGACCTCCTCCAGCTACCACTACAGTGGACACAACATTGAACTTACAGTTCTTGTTATCATATAAAAACTTAGATTTGAACAAATATACAATAACTCAAAATAATTTTTCAAAATGGGTTTTGTTTATTGACATCTGAAATGTTTGGGGTTTCAATTTTTCAGTTTGCCAGAGAAAGTCAAATATGTTTCTCAGTGGAACGTGAGGTGAAAGTTGTGTCATGTAATTCAACTGAATTCATTTCATAGTGAAAGGCTTACAGTATAGTAAAATAGCACTCAACCTGAAATATCGGGCTTCAGGGTTCAAAGAAAAATTCTGACTTTATTCACAGCTGGTTGAATAGAGATAGAAATGTTGGAGTCCACCAACCACCCATCTATAATGAACCAAGTTATATCAGGGAACACTTATATTGAATTAGATAAGAGAGATAGTATAAGTGTCTGAATGAAAAGCCAAATAATATTCACTAGCAAGGATACTCAATGTTGCCTGGAGAAAACAGAGCCTCAAATTAGACAACACAGTGCTTTTGATTCCTTCTTACCTGACCCAGCATCTGGAGAAACTATTATATACACCGAGACGAGTATCTTTATTTCCATCAAACGCTGTTTACTATCATAGATTGAACAAAGGAATCAACCAAAAATTAAAATGTAGGTAAATAGTAATCAAGAATTAACAATGGTTTACAATACTTAATCCCTCGCCAAAAAATAACAGAATAATTACTTTCAAGTTTATAATAAAAAATTTCCTGAATTACGTTGAATTTTTTTCATCGAGAAAAGAGAAGGGGTAGAGAGAAGATTCCCTTCACTATGAAATGAATTATGTTGGATTTTAGTCAATGCAAAATGGCAAAAGGAAAAATTAAAACCTTCACAGACTTACTAGCAGTAAAACTAACACAGTATATCACATTGCATTGCCAAAAAACAATATCCTATCAGAAACAGCAATACTTGTTCAAGAATTGATTTCATTGTAAGACAGATGTGTTCCATTCGCAAGATGAATAAATGATGAAAATCCTAGTATAAAACTCAAATTCTTTAGATGTTTGGAGCCAAAGATTGGCTAGAGGATGACCTCTGATGACCTCAAAAGTCAGCCTATGCTAGAGGCTGATTTTTATTGATTCTCCATGCCCGATATCAGGTCAATCAGCCTTGTAGTTTATGCAGAGAAGAGGCACAAACAAACAAAAAGCCTTGTAGTTTATGTAGAGAAGAGGCATGAACAAACAAAAGGCCTTGTAGTTTATGCAGAGAAGAGGCATGAACAGACAAAAAGCCTTGTAGTTTATGCAGAGAAGAGGCATGAACAAACAAAAGGCTCAAATATTAAAGCTTCATTTCTATCTTTGAGGATTCATTATGGCTGAAGGAACTTCATTTGCTGCTGTGGGGGTTTTCCTGTTGGGGTGGTCCCACAAACTATACTAAACCCAGCCGTGGTTCTGGGTTAGTAAAAGAAGGCAACAAAACGGAATTTTGTTTATATGTTTTATATAGAATATTGATTATCAATATCTCTGGAGACGGGAAATGCCTATTCGCAGTTGAAAAGAGAGGAGGCCAATTATTATCTAAGTCAAAATGACGACTGGTCTCTCATATCACGAACGGTAGTCTACTGAATGGTAGCAGCGGTTGACGGTTACTAAGGGCGGACGGCTGACACGAGAGAGAGCTGGCAAACCCAAATTTTACTCTGCTTGCTTGTTACGAAAGCCCTTCCTATTTAAGCCCTTGGTATCGACACTGTATCTCTTGCAACCGACTTCCCTTATCTCTCCCTATCCAGCCATCTCGACCTTTCCGGAAAAACCCAAAACATTGACCCTCATTCATCTCGCGACACAGGTCTGTTCAATATCATAAATTAGTCTCCCTCTCTCCCAAGGACTCTGCAAATAACTTTTCTTTCATAAGCTTTTACTCTCTCTCTCTAGACCCCAGACACTGACCCCTATATCTGGCTTTGTTTTCAAAACCCAGGACCTGACAGATGACACTAGATTGACCCCTTCCAAAAGCATTTGTTTTTGCAACCCAGGATCTGACAGATGACACTAGATTGAGAATTTGCAGGTGCCCGCACTTGGAAACACACAATTCTCATATTATCTCGAAAAACACATTATCCCTTTTAACACGGATAACTCCTTTTGTAATAACAATAGTAATTACTAGTAATAACCATAGTAATTTTTGGTAACAGCCATAGTAATTTTCAGGACACGGGAGACTCCTGGCCCCCTAGTGTCACACTGCCAGATAAAAACCAAGATTTATTGAACAAACCATTTCATCATTAAATTCTGAAGAACTAATTTCCAAAATGGATTCAGGGTCAGGTCAGTGAACCCAATGATTACTTTTTGTCTTCATCTTTGACCACTTATATCAATACTTTCTTTTATCCACTAATTATTAAAGTATTTATATCAATACTTTCTTTTATCCACTAATTCTAATCCTGTGCTTTCAGCGTCATCCACTTTCGGGTCTTTCCTACAAAATCTCATTCAGGTATGACCCAGTTGCCTCATGTTTTTAATAAATTTAATTCTATTCTCCTTTGTGTACAATTTTGATTTGTTGTTTCATGATCAAAAAGCTTGAATTAACTCGTTTCTCAAGTGTTTATTCAATTCGTGTTTTTGAACAGCCTTAAAATGTGTAAAGAAAACTAAGAGTGACAAAAATCAAATACCAAAAAAGATATTATAATTTCTCTAGTTTATAAAAATGTAATAAACAGTTTTAGAACGTAGAAATAGATTTTCAGATATGATATTTTCATATTTTACATGGTTACCACAAAAATCACTTCATTTAAAGAATAGAAAAATCTGAATATCTGAGTTATTGAGTCTTTCCCCCTTCATGTGTCATTGATCTCCAAAATAATTTCATCCATCCTCTGGTGAATCATTCACCAGTTCAACATTGTTATAAGCTTCATTTCAGTTGATATTGCTTATTTCATGATTCTACCCTCATTATACTTCCATAGAAGGTCCTCACCAATTCAAAATTCCCTGACATTTTAAAAATTTTCCTGATAGATAAGTCAACAGAGGGAGGTTTGATAGTCCCCTACCTCCTATTCAAATACCCCTGACCACCTTTTCATTCAGATATATTTTTTAAAAAAGCATCAAAAATGTGTCATTAACCTGCGATTCTGAAAAATATTCTTAAATGAAAAAAAATACAGAACTCACAATAAGCTTTTTCAAATGACTTGCATTTTTAAATGCCTAAAACAAAGTGCCTCCACCCATGATTGAGAAGTACCAGTGCTTCTGTCTCCTGATTCACTTTTATTTTCTAGATTTTCTTCATAACTAGGGGGAAGCTGATTTTTCCCCTGATAGTATACAAAGTCCCTCTCAAAAACATCAAGAATATGAAAAATTCTGGACCAAGAAAAATGTATTTATTTTTTGACATGCTATAAGGTGGCATAGAATGTCCTGAAGATATTGTGAATCAACTTTACAACAATTACACAAGACTTTATCATTACCAATTAAACATTTGAACACTGATCCCCTCATACATATGACTCCCTCACATTGACCCCCTCCAGCCCAGGGGACCAATACCATGCATTAAGAAATATGAACTGCAAATATAATTACAAATCATAATGATCAATATATACATATATATATGTATATAAGAAATGGATGTAAGATCCAATAGATTGATTATAAATCGCGTTATATCATATCAAAACTCTTATTTGAAATATTCTCCCATTATTGCATGGTGAATGTATCATCTGGCCTAGACAACATAAATAAAATAAACAAAATAAATATAATGGGGCTGGAATCAATCCTGCGATCAATAGGGTAGCTGCTCCAACATAGCATTGTTCATACCACTGAGCTAAACAACCGCCATTAATACAAAGGCCAAAATAACTGTTTTAACTCCAAATTCTCATTTTTGTTTATTCATGGTCTGTATCTGCTCTATTTATTTCTTGAACACAACAATTTTATGATCAATGAATACATATATATTATATATATATATATGTATATGTCTATGGAAAGTCTATAGCCACACTGAAGATATGTAATACATCGAAACAGCTGTCTGTGGATGACACAATATTATATATATATATATATATATATATATTATCCCATCCAGTACCGTGAGGCAGAATTGAAACCTTCACTTCAGGCCTGGAGGCCGATATCCCACCTCTGGACTATGGAACTTGAGGCTGAAATTAAGCGACATATTTTTTTAAATTACACAGAAATTCCTTATCCACCAGAGTGCTCAATTCCTATGGAAGAGCATTGCATAAGCTTACAGTGGATGAGTTACCTCACTTAAAGAGTGCTCAACTCTGAATAGAGGAGCATTAATGTATATACATTCATTCTCGAAAGCTTCAAAGCTTTAAACATTGAAAAACTAAAAAAGATTATTTTGTCTCACTTCAGTCACTTATTTCCTGAAATCTGCTCATATAATTTGCTTTTTTTCAATTTTTTCAATTTTACATATACTTTGTTGTCATGGTACAATGTGGAAATTTTTTATTGTTTGGATCATCAGTTATTCACCATCTGTTTCAGGAATTTTAAAAACAAAACAGTTTCATAAACATGGCACCCCAGCAGTGTTGATCAAACACCACCTTTGTTTCAGCTATGATTTTGATATAAAGCTTATGGCATACGTGCACCTTGTCATTTTATATAGAGTATGTGTATTGTATATTGATTATTTATACTACATATTGACTATTTTTTTTTTTAAACAGGGTTTATTCACGTTGGTTACCTCAAAAACATATTTAACCATGAGGAATCAGTAAGTATAACAACAGACAGGACTAATTCTTCATATCATCTCTATTGAATATCCACCCATATGAAATATAAAATCCATTGTGTCGGTCTTAATCTCAGACTGCATGCAAACCAACTTATGATATCATCTTAAAGAAAGGGATGGTTGGTAAGATTTGAATGAAAAATAGAAATGAATTGAAATATCTATTCAGTTTAATTGAATAAAATATATTTCTTACATATTAAAAGATATATTTTTTTAAAACGTCCAAGAGAAAAAAAAGAAAAAAAGAATGTTTAAGGACAGATCCAAAATAAACTTTTTCGTATAAGTTTTGTATCTACAAAGAAAGAACAAAAAAAACCTAATCTATTTTCCCCAGACAAATGTTATGAGGTGCAAATAGACAACCTAAGGGAAGTAACTCGAGAGATTTTTTGATGTCCTCACACACATTTCTATCGTTGGTCACCTGTTAAGTGACATTAAAGAATTCAATTTTTTTGTTTTTTAATCAATTCTCCTGATGAAATGTAAGAAGACAAGACTTTTAACATATCTCATATCACGGTGTTTATTGGTTTATTAAAACAGTATTTAAATTACAACCTGAAGGGTAGAATAAATCTAAAATTTAAGGTAATATAAAAAAATTTCAAAATCAATAAGCATTTAATGCTGAAGGGAAAACCATAGATAAGGGAGTGGGGGTTGGGGCTCGGTTGTTTTGATTAATGCCTATTTCATTTCTTCTTTTTCTTCCTTGCTTTCTTTCCTACAATGTGTTTATTTTATATCTATTAAAACAGTATTAAAACAAGGATTTGAATTTAAACTGGTAAAAAAAATCTACAGAGCATTCAACAGCCTCCTCCAGGTGAACGATCATACTATGTATATTTTTAAACGCATTCACGCATCTCTATACCTTGTTTTGTCAGTCCCCACTTGGCTGATATTATATAATAAAATAAAACACTGGAAATCGCATGAAAAATTATATCATCAGCATTCAAAAGCGTGGGACTTGAATTCTTCTCATCTTCAAAGTAATCATAATGTTTCAGCTAATCCATTTCTACACCCTACTTCAGCTATAAAATGTAATATCCATAAGGGAAGGGAGTCTCTTCTCCAAGGGTTCAAAGCCAAAAAAAAAAACAACATTGCAGTTTACTTTGATATTTTATGTTCAATACTGTTTTTTTTTTGCTTTTAACGACCAGAAGATGAGCTCGATGAGATACACTCTTTCTTTAAGGATTTTACATTTTACACCTGAAAAAGTCCTTAAAAATGAATCAGCCCAAAACGTCATAACAACATTGAAGAGAAGAAAAGTTGAAAAAAAGAAATTTACATCCTTGGTATGATTTGACAGTGGAATGAACCACAGGTACAAAACTGCCATGGTGATCAAAGTTCTTCTGGAGTCACCATACAAGTCTTACCCTTTCAATGATTACAATATATGCTTAAAGTAATGACGATGTAATTGGACAAATAAATTTTAATACAGAGTTGTTGAACTTCTAGTCGTAAGAGAGAATCTTACAGCAGAAGGATATACGAGTCTTTGGATATCCAGTGTATGTGAGTTGGCCCATTAGAGGTTGAAGAGTGAACCAGGATTACAAAAATTGTTAGAACAGGTTCATGGGGAGCATTTTTTCTTGAATGGGGAAAAAGAACAAAATAATGAAAGATGAAAGGTTGAAACTTTGATTGAAGATTGAGAAGGTTAATGAACACAATGGAAGAAGAAAGAGAGGAAAAGAGAAAAGAAATCAAAATTGTGATAACCTCTGACTAAGCTTCTCATTGAAGGTAAGCAAAATATTTTTAGAAAAGAAGTAAAAAGGTAATTGAGCTATTTTGATGTCAATAATCATTCAGGATTTATTCAGTTCCCCCCAAAAAGTCTTAAAAAATTAAAGAGATGATGTTACCACATTAAAGGAACCTTTCGGTGGAAGTTCTTTTATGCTTCTAGTGAACAACTATGGAATATTAACAAAAGAACAAAATCTGATTCATTTAATATACAGTTCAATTTAGTTGCTTGAGTTACTGCCCCTGTGAGGAAGGGAAGTAACTCGTATTTTATCACAAGAGTTACTTCCCTTATTTTGCGACCAGTAAGAAAAAAATGACAGTACACTAATGATTGAATTTCTACGAACATTTCTCAACTGAAGTAGTTTCACACCAACCCTTTATACTCCGAGCTTTTACAGAACTGCAGTGACAAAAATACTTGATATTTCAAGTAATTTTGCGACTGCAAACCCACTCAAAAGGTGCATTCGGTTTCATGAAAATCTCCAGTAGGTTTAAACTTAAAATAATAAGATGCTGTTCTCTACATAATAGCAAAAAAGAAAAAAAATATTGTTATCAATAGTATTAACAATAAAAACAGAATTTTTTAAAATGCTGTTATGTCATCTAAAATTTAATCTTGTTCTGTCAAAAAATCTTCAGGGAAAAAAACAAACAAAAAACTGATTCTCTCTCACCCTCAATTTTATTCCAAAATATCATAGAAATAATTAGAGATGTGTATTGCATCATAAAAACTTCATTTTTTACAGCCACAAAATGAAAAATTGATTTTTATTGAAAATCCAAATGACTTCAAACTTGACTGCAATGCCAAACATATCTAGTGAATTTTAACATCATACAATGGCCAGTTGTGGAGTTATCTCAGTGCATATGAACTTCAAATTATAGCAAGGATATTGCTGTCATTTTTTAATGGCAAAGGTAAATAAGTAACAAAAAAAACAAAAAAAAAACAGATCCTGTTCAAAACCTACAACATAGTTAACAGCATCAGGCAACATTTGTTTCTGTGATAAAACTATTTGTTTCCAATTAACTAAAAAATGTAGAGCTGTCTAGAGATTAAAAAAATGAAAATGGACACTGACTGATTTTCTTAAGCCTCTTACATTTTCATTTGTAATAATGATAATAGTATTCTGGGATAAGGCTTTAGTGATGGTCTCTAGTGCTAGGTTCTAAAATATGTTGATCACTTCACATCTTGTTTGTCGATCAAATGATATTGCACAGAGATCTACATCACCATTGTAAATAATTCCTTCTCATTCCCAATCTGTCCAATTGTTTGTTTATTTTAATTATATTTTGGTTTATATCCAAGTGTGTATCTATTTGTGTTCCCCAAAAGTTAAAGGTAATAACCCTACACTTATATGGGAATTGTGAAAAAAATTTGTCAGACTTTAAATTACAAACTATTTTTCTTACACCAAGAACTGATTTGAAAAAAAAAAAGAAGAATCAGGTGATGTAGTGAGACATAAGAAAAAAATATTCTCCTCTCTTCACCCAATTTCTCTATTCCTCCTTTCTTTTGAACGCTGCCAACCAATTCAAATTTGGTCAGAACAAAACTTTTTGGCATTCACTGAATCATCAACTTTCGTCACAGCTAATAACAAAGGCTTTTTTTCCCCCCCATTTACTTGCAGAGATGCTTCAAAGTACTTTGTACTCACTTGAAATCCAAAAACTCCACATCCATTTGTAGTTGATGCATGAACCGGATCTGGTCTTGGCTTGCTGCCTAGAAAGATACAAAGATAGGTCTGGTTAGTCACTCAATAGAAATTCTCATGAGACCAACATCTTTTGGCAGCATGCCTTGGGGGGGGATCAATTAAAAAAATTGGAAAAATAAGCGATCAATGGATAAATTTCATTGGGCACTGATCAATAAAATAGTCCAAATACTACCAAACACAAACTAAGTGCCCAATTCAGCATAAACTAACATTGTAAATTGAAACCCCAACAAGAAACCTAATTGGGGGGGGGGGTAAAAAAAAACAATCAAAAGAAAAAGATGAAATTTTCAGCCCACTAGCTCAATTGGTGCAACCTGTATGTGCAACACACACATAGCCAGCCAAACCAACTTAAACTAAAAAAAAAATCTATGTTGGAGTTTTCTAATTATATTCTATTGAACAACTGTAGCCATCAGAGATGGCGAAAGATTCTGTCCTTTTTTTATGTATGCGGGTGTGGTTGTTTGTAGGAGTGTTTGTTTCTTTGTGTGTTCCAGCGTTCCTGGCCATACCATTTTGTTTAAAAACTTGAAAACTGACACCAGTACACCACTAAAGTTCTTCTAAAAATGCATTTTTTATTTTCGGGTTTTATTCACACAGGTTTATTAATGTTATCTGGATTATTCAGAATCTAGATGTTTTTAGATGTTTTACAGTAGAAAATGCCAGTAATGACATAAATAGCTTAATCTGACCATATTTATTCTTTAATGGAATTTTTTATACATTACTTCAAATTTTAATGCTACAGTTGATCAATTATTATCTGTGATGGCAAGAATTATTTACTGTTATTCAGAATATTTATTCAATTGTTATTAAGGAAAGTTATCTGAAGTGTTTTGGATCTAAAATCATTTTTATTTTTTTCTTGGTTAATTTTACTATGTTGCATAAGCAGTTTAGAGTTTGTCCAATTGTAGCTTAGAAAAGAAGGCATTAACATTTCAACTTCCCAAAGATTAAATTCTGCTGATGATGATGATAAACACCATATTGACAGGCCATCAAAAGTTATAATAAAACTGGCCATCACAATCAATAATGTAATAACCATAGTATCAAATTTTGAAGTCATAAAAAAATTCCATCAATCAATACGGTCAGGATAAATTCTATCTAAGACATCACTGGTATTTTCCATTGGAAAACATCTAAAATAGAGTGAGGAAACATCTAGAAAATTTAGACATTGTTAATCAACCCTTCAAAATAAGACCCCAAAAAGCCTTTTTTCCAAAATAAAAATATAAGTTTTTTCGAAGGGGCTTAGGGGAGTACTGATGCAAATTTTCAATTCTGTAGACCAAACAGTATGGCCAGGAACACAGGACCACACAAACACATAAAAAAAGATACAACCTTTCACCATATTTGATGGCTACAATTTTTCAATTATAAGTTGTGTTTTGAAATAATGCTTCTACTTTTATGGTTGAAGTTAAACAGAGGTAGCTATATGGCTAAAGCTGGCAATTTTATAGCTAAAGTTTTTCTTCAGCCCAAACTAAGCACAGAAAACCTTATCTATATTCACTCCTTATCATGCCTCTAAAAAGACCATTTTTTGTTTTATGACCCCCTCCCTGAAAAAAAAAAAAAAGGATTTAGTTGGGGGAGGGGGCCAGTTCACAATGCAAGTTTATGCTGAATCGATCCCTTAGTTTCTGTCCGACAGCACTCACACTTGTTTTTTCAGAAATTCAGACAAAAGGCAAGAGAAGTAATTGATCACCCCTTTTATGAAAAAAAAAAAAAAAGAAATTTGTCACTTAGCACTTGGATATGCACCAGTTCAGTCATGGGTGTACTTAATATTATTTCTTCTAGTTTAAGGATTTGAAAAAAAATCCTCAACAAGAGGAGATCTAGGGGCTTTGGTTCAGTTTAGCATCCTTTTTGAAATATCACCTTCCAAACACTGAATTACCTTTTTTCTGCCTGATAAATCATATTGAATTTCAGATGCTTTTTTTTCAGATGCAAAGCTTTTCAAATCCAAAGGAGTTTGTTTTTTTGTCACCCTAAGGCATAGTCTTTCAATAACTCTTCACATCAAAGGGTTACTAAGAAATGAAATTTTATGCCACAGAATAAAGAATTGAAAAAAAATTTGTTAAAATAGTTTGAAATGAAGACTAAAAAGACTAACATTAAGTAGGTACATCCTTTGTTAATTACTTCTACTAGTGTTATTGGTCACAAATTTTGATTAATAACAACAGGTCAATCCCCATAAAAACAGATTATAATTACATCAGAAATAATACAAAAAACGGATTTCAAATTAATTCATTTGGCAGAAAAACTAGTCATTATTCAACATTTGTGATTCAGTCATTGTCAAGTTGAGCATCTTACAATAAGGGAAATAAATTATCAAATATACATTAAGGGAGATAACTCTAATTTTAGGATCGGACGAATGAAAAAAAAAAAAGGCAATCATTGAACAAATGTATCAGGTATTTACATTTTGAAAATGGCAATTTTGAATGGCTGAAAGTGGCTAGATTTTTACAATTGTTCAAATAACATTAAACCCAATCAAAAAATCTTGTTTTTCAGTAATCTTTCGTTTAAAGTGTCCATACCATTTTCAGCATGGTTGAAAGTATCATCATACAAGGATCATTCATCAGATATTAAGACAATGATGAAAAATAAGAGCCATTAATTGAAGGGGGGTTGCCAATGAATTCCTTCCAAACTTTTTGATCCAACTTTTTGACCAAAAAAGCTCCAGTTGCATTTTGTCTAGTTTATATTATCATTTATTTTCTCAAAAACGAAAAAGTTGTTGACATTACCCCTACTTTAGAGCCAATACAGCATACAGTTGGGGTTAGTAGGTAGGTTTGGGGTTGGGTTCAGTAGGTGAGAGTGGGGTCGGGTTTAATAGGTGAGTTGGGAGCTGGGCTAAGCAACTAAGTGTGGGTCCGGGCATAGCAAGTAAGTGTGGGTCCGGGCTTAGCAACTAAGTGTGGGTCCGGGCATAGCAAGTAAGTGTGGGTCCGGGCTTAGCAAGTAAGTGTGGGTCCGGGCTTAGCAAGTAAGTGTGGGTCCGGGCTTAGCAAGTAAGTGTGGGTCCGGGCTTAGCAACTAAGTGTGGGTCCGGGCTTAGCAACTAAGTGTGGGTCCGGGCTTAGCAACTAAGTGTGGGTCCGGGCTTAGCAACTAAGTGTGGGTCCGGGCTTAGCAACTAAGTGTGGGTCCAGGCTTAGCAACTAAGTGTGGGTCCGGGCTTAGCAACTAAGTGTGGGTCCCGGTTTATCAGGTAGGTGTGAGTTAGGGGTATTCAAATTTTGCAATCATCACCTTATTTCCTCATCATATTTTTCTAAATAAATCTACCCTGTTACCTGAGATTGAAATTTACCCAAAAGCCATTTTTTCATAAGTCTAACCACTTTTAGCCATTCAAATATCAATTTCAAAATGGTGATTAATCTGATGTATTGTTCGTGTGTAATTTTCTTTTCATGTTTTTTATTGCCGTCTTTTTTAAATCAGTATTGTACTTATTTGTTAGTTATCATGATTTATCTTGAAAGAATTATCTCCCTTGAAAAAAAATTACCCACCCAAGACACTCAACTCAACATTTACCAGTAATTCAGGGTTTGGAATGCAATATATTGGGAAGGATACTAAACTGATGGAAAGCCAAGTAGGCACAAAGTCAGACTTCTTTTCGACACCTGATCAGCCTTTTCAAATGTCAACATTTGTACTAGAACACGTCCTGGAACGGAGCCAAAAAAATATTGGCCACTTGCGACAGGCATGCATTTTGAGTATGAGTGTTCAAGAAAGTGAACGAATGATTTCACGAAATCCATGAATTTTTCAGAGATTCCACAAAATCCCTTGTTTCACAATCAGTGCAGTAATAGTTCACAAGCTTGTGATGCTGATCCTTACTAAGGTAATCAATTCGATCCTCACTGGGTGCTCCACAACTATAGCCTTGTGTCAAACCAACCAATATATACACTGTAAATACCAGTGCAGAATATACTTGATATTCACCAAGTTCAGCTCGTAAACCATTACTAGACTGATTGTGGAACTAAGGGTTCAGCAGTTATACAATCTTACAGTAACACACACAAATTATACATGGTTGTACATCCTGTCTGAGTTATGTTGTAACCTAAAACTTATGATGGATTGGTCCATGTGTAATATATTAACACAACTAATAAAACAAAAACAGGGATGTAATAAAATGTGATATAGTGAGATAATATGTCACAGAAAAGCTGAAAACTAAAATAAAAGATTGTGTAAGTGACTGAAAGAAATGTTTAATGTTAAGTTGAGACTTGAAAGAAAAACTTAAAATAAGCATATTACTTGAATTGAAATAAATTACCTAATGAAAGAGCTTTGTTTCAGCTGCCAATCCTTACATAGATAACATCGTAATTTTTTCACGGGTATAGGCTGTTTTGATTTTTAATCATCACGAATTAGTCTCACGAGACTCTTTCAAGAACATGAAATAGATATACAACGCATTGAGAAAGGAGATATTTTGAAGCTTAGCAATGAAAAAAAAAGTTTTTAAAAAAAGGTCAAGTGTTAAACATGAGGCTGCAGGTGTGTCTAGTCACGTGACCGCCTTAATACACGCGTGAGAACCAATTAAGAAATTAAGTAACGGGTTAATCGTTTTCCCCGGCAGATTGCTATACAATGTATGGAAGGAGGTCCCGATTGGGAAACTTTCAAAGAAAAACACTTTAGTCTTGCATTTTCTCCGAAGAGAAACCATAATTTTCAGATTTTGTATTCATTACTATTACTACTAAACGTACAAAAAAATACCTTAAAAAAGGTATTGTGTCAGTTTCAACTCAAAGACTACGCCGGCGGAGAGGAAAATAAATTTGCGAAAAGTTTTTAGCTTTAATTTATGTTATAACAGCTATTCTTTTTTTTTTAATAGGATTTTTTTTAAATATTAAAATTCATAACTTTTTAACTTTTTCAAAAGTCTCACTCAAGTTATTGTTTCATTTTGAAATATATGTACTTTTGGTAATCTTTGCTTTGACGTACGTGAACCTATGATGGTGTTTAACCAGCATAGGAGGCTCCAGAAGTTATGCAAAGACCCCCCAAGAGTATACTTTTTTAAAATTACTTTATTATTGAATGAGAAATTAATGCAATAATGAAATTAAAAGCCATTGATTTGTCATCAGATTATTACGCACCAACGAGGAACGTCAGGAACGGTGCAACAACTAACGTTTCAATTTTTTTTCAATCAAAGTAAAGAAGGGACTAAAGTCAAGCTTTAATCACCTTATGGTGTGTATTTCTGATGAATATGTTATTTAATTATACTTTTTGAAGCCTTTGTATGACTTTTGGAGCCTTTCTATTTCGGTTGGTTATTGAACACCGCAAGTTGAATGTTTGAAAAAAAATGCTCTTGCAAGTATTTTTTGTACTATTAATCTATAAGACTTCGGTGAACACCAGGAATTTCTCAGTTTTGAGAAAAATTAATTTTGTAAAGTTTTTAGGGTAAGAGTACTATTTACAATGCAACTTTAATGCTAAACTGGACCGCCACATTTTTTTTTTGTATTTTCTTCACAACTAGCAAAACAAGCTTGGATGCGCTAAGGTCAAACTACCTTGCGTCATCAAAATCTTGAAGGTAAACAAAACAAAATTATTCTCTTAATTTTCCAGAACTATCTACCCCATTTCAGCTCTTTATTAGTAGTTCCTGTAGTGAATGGGATTTGAAAACTTTAAGTCGACCAGGATTGGGCTTTAGAAGAGGGAGTTACATCAGTTTTTGCGTTCGTCACTGTGCCACTGTTATTCGTGCATGACGTCAATGATTTTGGTCTGGTCATTGTCACCCGTCATTGTTGTCACAAATGAAAATAAAGTCAAAACTACAGTAGGAGTTTTGCAAAGAATAATTTACCTTTTCATGTAGTGTACACCATCTTAACATCGAAGATGGAATTCTTCTGACATTATTTTCAGTCTCAACATTTTCCCCTCTTGGAGACAAAATCAATTTTAAAAATATATAAACAAACAAGAAAATGGCTTTGTTTTTAAATACTTACCGTCGGGACATTTGAAATGACAGGGTCCTCCTTTGCCGAATCCCGTAAGTGAACGGACCATGTTCCCAACTGAACCCATAAAGTTACCAATATTAAGAAACGTTAGTGCTTGGGCCAGGGTCGAAATGATTGCCCCTGGCCCAAGAAAGACCATCACAAATACACTCAGGATACAGATAGAACTGAAATAACGTCGCATTCTTCTTGGTAAACGAACATTAGTATCCATTTCTATCTAAAAACAACGATTCTCGCACATGCCTCTTCTACTTACAACTCTACATTGAGAGAGTTGTGTAATCACTTGTATAAGTTGTATACCTTTTAAGAAGCATATGTATGTAAAGATACATCTATAAATGTTTGCGTGTACCTATTTTCAGCAGCCGTTAGTCGGCTGCAGGTGAATTACCTACTTGTATATACAGCACATATAAGTTTTCTTACGTAAGAATATGTTTGTTTTCTTTCTTTTTTAGTGATTTGCTTCAGTTTTTTTCTTTACTTACATCGACACTAAACCTTTTTTGATTGGCCAGTATGAATTATCTCCCTTCAGTGAGTATACTTGTACGTCACTTCCGGTCCGGTTTTGTCCACAAAATCTGGTAATAGTTACGATTTACACGGTGAGGAAGATGGGTATAATGTACTTTTCTCATTATCCAAATTACCATTTATATTCTTTACATCAGTGAGCCAACTTGGTCCGAGTATATATATATATATATATATATACATGCTTACATATGTGTGAGTGTGTGTGTGAATAAAGAACAGGAATGTGTATGTGCGTGTGTTTGTTATGCCGAATCATTGAAATTGCCGAATTGGCGAAATTTTAACTTTTTTCGTAATAAATAAATGCGCAGTTTTAATTTTGAAAAAAAGTAGTTTAATCAAAACAAGGTCATGAAACGACTATTTTTTAGCAATCAAGAATTTGTGATATCAAAACTTTTTTGAAAAAATGAATAAATATAAAGATTTAATTTGATCAAAAGTTAATCTAGTCAAAACAAGGATATGAAACCATTTTTTTACGCTCAAAATTTTCATAAAATCAAAGTGAAATCAAACTATTTTATAGAAATGAGGTAATTTTACATATCAGACAATATCTCTGATTCAGCGTCAAACATACAGTCACACACGCGCGCACACACACACACACACACACACACACACACACACACATATATATATATATATATATATATATATATATATATATATATATATATATATATATATATATTGGTAGGATATCAGCCTCCGGGTCTGAATCGAAGGTTTCGATCCTGCCTCGTGGTACTGGATGGGATAATGGATAGTCTATAGCCACACTGAAGAGTTGTAATACAACGAAACAGCTGTCTGTAGATGACACAATATATATATATATATATATATATATATATATATATATATATATGTGTGTGTGTGTGTGTGTGTGTGTGTGTTTCGCAGAAACGGTGAAATTACCAAATTTACTAATTTCTTTTGAAGAAAGTTCAATTTCACTTTGACTTTTCATTCCATTTCGATTACATAAACTTTTGATCGTAAAAAATAAATGTTTTTCTCCTTATTTTGATTAGATAAAGTTTTGATAAAGTTAAAACTACATATATATCTATTTATTTATTTATTCATGTATGAATATTTGAACCTACGTATCTACTTATTTTTTGTAAAAAAAGCTTGATTTCACTTCGATAACATTAACATTTGATTGTAAAACAATTGTTGTATATCCTTGTTTAAATTTAGTAAAATTTTGATCGGATTAAAACTACGTTCATGTCATTCCAGTCAATAATTTTCCAATAATATCATTCATGTAATTTTTCAATGCTCTTTTGTTTTTGTTTTGTTTTTCGCTTTTTAATGTTTTACATAGAATTTGATATCATGGTACAACGTGTTGATTTTTCTTGTTGGAATTATCTGTTTTTCCCATATGACCGTTTCGTGGATTTAAAAACGAATCAGTAAATATCAACTTGGCTCCAAAACATTGTTGATCAAACACTACCTCCTCTTAAGCTAAGGTTTAAATAGATTGCTTCATTTTATCGTTTTAAGGTCGTGTCATAATACATGTAGTTTGTTATTTTGTAGTGGATCGTTTATTTTTAGTTAAAATTAGATACAGATATATATAGGTATTAGCTTTGGATTCGAAACCTTAAATCTAGCCACAAATACAATGCGTCACTTCCTTTATCTACTGTCCATAAAAGCCCTGAATCAACGTGTGTCAATGTTTGTTTGCTCCAGCTTCCTCAGTCGGTTAACTTCTCCCTCTTTCTACTGGTTATTCTCCCGGCTGACTCGATCCCTACCGTATTCCATCGTGACCAATCTCTATTTTAAACCTCGTTGCTTTCATTTCACAGATGTTGAGATCTCTCTCATACGCTCAGCTACTAGATCGCAATATCCTTTTCACTAGCTAAAACGCGTATTCACATGCCCGTTGCTCGTGAATGAAATAGCAATGCATTTACTACAATACAGTCACGGTCATCCTCTGTCATCTAATTCACCTTACTTCAGGGAGCGGACATCGGTTAAAACTCCATGTGTTTTTTGTGATTCAAATAGTTTTTGTGTCATGTGTTTTCAGCGTTCGAGAATGGTCCCCTAGTTGCTCTTGGCGATCATAAATTCAGGTGTAACATATCGCCCAACTTGGCAGTAAGTCATGCCACTGATAACCCTGTCCCCATAATTATTCCTTGATCTTCGAAATACAATGTCTTATGAATTCAAAGCATTTCATTTATCTCCTCTTCATTAACCTACGGCGACAACTATATTCATTAAAAAGCTCCTACCTTTCGTTTGAGCACTTACCTCTCTCTTTTTCCTCTAGCTAGCTACTAGCTGACTCTGTGTATCCATTCAATGAATCTAATCTCTTTCCTTAATTACTCAGCAATCAGGCCTACTCTGACAATGATCATGTTAATGTCCACACTGCTTACATGTCTTTTCCTTCCAGCTTTAAATGCAATGCTTAAACATGTCTTAATTGTTGACTCATTAAATGTACGTCATATTTATTTGTCTAAACATTTGCATTTGTCTTGATTTCGAGCATTAACTCAGTTTAATCTCCGTGTCCATATTCGAACCCGAGGTGGAGAATTTTCCCTTCTAACGAAGAACTGTCATGTCAACAAGCCACGTCCTTCTTCCTCAACTCTTATCGTGATGCCAGTATGTGGCAGTCAGCACAAACACGTGAGGCAGATTCCTTTGTCTTCTGTGACTACTAGAATTTCATCGTTACACGGAACATTGACTACATCACTGATCTTGACACTAGAATACAAAAACCTCAACAAAAATTTTATGTAAGGTATTATCATGATTAATTGTATATGGGTATTATTTTATGCTACACATCATTTGATCCTTTGAAACGAAGGGCTTACTTGAGTAGGTTTGCCCATATTTGATGAAGAGGGGTCAATGAGTATGACAATAGACATGGCTCGTTTTTCGTATCACATTTATTGAGTGTCCCCCAGTGTGAAAATTGAAACAATTGATTCTTTTATATATGAATAAAAAAGAAACTTTGTTTGTAGGGTTTGGTTTTGAGAGTGAAAAACTGGACCTTAACGCGAGAAGAACCAAATTGTAGTGCGATAAGCACAACAACGCTTTCATTTAGTCATGTTTTGTAGTCTTGAATACCATATTTCTAGAAGTTTATATATATATATATATATATATATATATATATATATATTGATAATTAAATTGTTAAATAAATAAGACCAAGTATTTTTATACCCGGATAAAATTTTATTCAGAAACGATTAGAAATTGAAAAGACTAAGTAGCATTGCTGTTTGAAAGAGTTGCTTAACTCGTTAGCTGAATAGCCTCAAACTAGACTAATACACATTTTGGAGAGAATTCAATCATAGGCAAGAAACAAACAGTTCGTGTTTGTTCAAATACTTGATAAATTAATTCTTTTTTATGAAAAAAGGTATTTTGTGAGAATGACTTTTTTTCAAGTCAGTCAACACCCAATTTCTTAATTTCAAGAAACCTCGATTAAATATCTTTTGGGCTCAAAAACTATCTACAATTCTACCAAGATAAGTCCTTGAGAAAATTAAATCAGTTGAAATTTCACCCGAAACTACAACATGAGTTTTTTTTTGTTTTGTTATTTTCTTCTTAACATACCGTGATTTGGAAAATAAGAACTGCAATAAACAGAAATATCTTTGTTTAGAAGTTTTTAGCTGCTTTTTTTTTTATCAAAATATTGTGTATATTGAAATTTTCAAGAAAAAAAACTTTTGCTAGAAAATTTCTTTAACGGTTTTTTTTCTCTCAAATTGTCCTTTAAATTAATACTTTTGTTACTTGGGCATTTTCGAAACATTGTTATTGGGTTATTATAGTGTTTTAATAATCGATTATCGCCAAATCGAATGGACACCATTTTAAGAACGAATTTTGACCTTTTAAAAATTTACTCACGATATCCATACCTTGCATAAATGTATCATCGTAGCCCACACGTGTACCAGAACTAATTATCTGGAACTCATCTTAGATATAAAATTCACAAGGTTTAGGTATGGTTGGTCCAAATGAACTATAGAGACTCAACTTTAAAAAAAACAACAAAAAAACAAAAACAAAAAAAAACAAACAAACAAAAACGTTTTTTAGATGGTGCCTAGTGGTATACTTACCATAAAATTTGCCCAGGAGCACCTAGAGACACGCACACATACGCATACACAGGCGTGCACACATGCACACACGAGATAAAAGAGAAGATCCAGCAGCCCGCCCACTTGGCTGGTCGGTCGGGTAGGCCATCTGTGGAGCTTCGGTGATTCGATCACCGAATGCTTTTTTAGATGCACTCGCATCAATGCCATCATTGACTGACATACCTGAATGTTAGTTACCTCCCTTGCTCAGTGTTGTGCATTTTAATGTTGCAGAGTCACGCCCCTTGCTCAGTGTTGCTAATTCGGATGTTTTTCATATCAACTGGAGGTTTTTGGTGGCGCCAAGATTTCAGAAACTGCCATTTACATGATTAATAGTAAAATACGAAATACTTTTATTTGATTCATAGTAATAAAATAGTATTTTCAATGAATAAAATATTATTTCAGTGAAATGAATTGAAGCCACATTTGATTTATGGAAACTTCGTTATCTATTTCCTAGATTATATATATACATACATACATACACACACACACACACACACACACACATATATATATATATATATATGTATGTATATATGTATGTATATATATATATATATATATATATATATATATATATATATATATATATATATATATGGAGAATCGAGATGTCTCTGGGTGTTTCAAAATATATTTTGACTAAATTTTAGATGCAAACTTTAGAATAAAGTTGGCAATACTTCCCTTGCCAGATCTTCACACAAGGAAAGAACTAGCGCATCTATGGTCTGTCATCTTCAAAGGAGTAGTGCCCATATACCTGTCTGTCTATCTATCCACACGATATCTCCGAAAGTACTCCATAAATTTCAATTAAATTTTCTGGAAGGGTGGGCCATTGGCTAAAAAAAGATGTAAAATTTTGTGGCAGAATTCTAATTTAGAGTTTTTTTTCCGTTTTTTTTTTTTGTTAGTACATTTATATATACGCTCATGACTTTCCACAGGATATCTCTCAATGAATTCCTATGAATTCTTTTTAAATAATGGACTATACGCTACGAACGAGGTGCTTAAATTTGGGGGCGGATCCATACGCGATTAGCACTCAAGTTTTGAAAGGTTCGACAAACTCGAGTCATCATATTTAGGAAGGGAGATTACCCGAGACACATGCGCTTCAACTAAAGCATAAATTACGCAGACAATTCGGAACAGCTATTATACTGTTTACTTCTTAATTACGTGAATTTATCTAGAGAAATACTCTTAGAAATACCAAGGGAAAATCTTTGATAATTTTTTTGACATTGGTTGCGAATGTATTTTCATTTTAGTGTTATAAACATAGAGGAAATTTTTAATCTTTTTCGTTGGTAATTGCCGCCCCTACCCCAATCCTAAACCCTAACCTTGAAACTTTGAATTACATCCTTTGTTGTGAAATTCAATAAGATACAGGATTCAATGATTGAGTTTTTTTTCTTTCATTTGTTCCGTGCGTAATAGGTTAGCAGCAGCTTTAATAATCGCGCCTTCTGAAGTTGTCTCCCTTCTAAAATTTTACGAACTTTTTCCCGAGAATTACTCAAAGCGGGACCACCTTCGCAAAGTTGCATTATTCATTTTTTTTCATACTACAAATGACAAATACTTGGAATTCATACAGCAAAATTCAAAAGTACTTTTTTTTCGGTTTATAGTCCATTGAAATTCACATTGATGAGTTTTTTTTCTTTTTTAATAAGAAGCATCTAGTCTGTAATCTTGGTCGAGATCGAAACGTGGAACATTATGCATAATATATATACGTATATTCATTTTATAGCATTCATCGATTATAATCAAATTACTTTTGGTCCTTTAGAGAATTAAAAGAAATTAAAGCCGGATTAAAAATAATAATTTCAATTTCGTTTCATCCGTAGTTTTGTACGAAACCTCGTTCTGTGAATTGTTGGTCAACTTTTCACTTCCACCAATAATGAATCTTGTGGTTCAATTTAATGAACGTAAGTAAGAAAACTTTTCTTATTTATGAATTTATATTTTATTATTTTTTTCAATATTTAGAATCCATGATCTGTGAGAAACTTCTCAGTTTACTGTATTGTTCTTGTTCGGTCTATTTTGTTTTTATTACATAAATCAGCAAAAAGTGAAAACTATAGATCCGTGTTTCAGTCATTTGTGACGAACCTTATTCTCTCGTGTATAATGCGAGAAATCTTTAATATTTAATTTGAAAAATCAGGTTTAAAATTGAAGGTTCAAGTGTTAATAAGACAATGAATTATATTCATCATATACTATACTGATTTTAGCCACTAAAAGTAGGGGTTGCCTTGTCTCGTGTAGTACCGTATTAACTCGTGGATAATGCGAGAAATTGACATGTGTTTAATATTAAAAAAAACATGGTCAAAATTTAGGATAATATTATTATACTCAAGTGTAAATAAAACGATAAACATGCATATTAATGTTTTTTAGCCTGAAATAATCAATACCTTCGAGATTGCATTGTACTTGAATACCGTATTTACTCGTGTATAATACGAGAAATCTTAATTGTTTTGATTTAATTAACCGAAAATCAGGGTCGAAATCGGTGGGTAGGATTATACCAGAGTGTATAAAATAAATTGATGCTGATTTTTAGCTTGGGTTCACATTATTTATATTCGACATCTCAATGTTGACTCAAAATTAAATACAGATTCATTTAAAAATTTAGGAAACCTTTTTTAATTTGTTTGAAATCTAATCCAAATAAAATCAAAACCTTTCCATAATGTCTTTTTAAAGGATCCCCTGGGATTCGGAATTGTTGTCTGTTAATTGAATTATTTAAGGTTTAGTTATTTTCTCAGAAACCAGAAATCGTGTGGTAAGTTGGGTTTTTTTTGTCAAGATTCATTCAATATGGTGTTGTTTCCATGTGAAGAGAATAAGACCTTATTATATGGAGAGAAAATGTTGAAATCCTTTTTCCCCTCACATTGCAGACATTCAGTTTATTTATTTATTATTATTTATTCAATTTATTTATTATTTTTGTCTTTTATTTATTCAGTTTATCTAGATTTTATGATATTATATCCAGCCATTTCTTGAGTGGTGCGGTGTTTATGTAATTGTACGGGTAAGGTAATGCTGTATAAATTATTTGAAACCTTAAACTGAAATCGACAACACATCAATTATTATAAGGTCTTGGCAGTGAGGTTTTAAATAGTGGAAAATTTTGGAACAAATTAACTGCACTTATAGAGGTTTGTGTGTATTATGTATTTACCCCTGGCCATACTGAACTTGAGTTCACTTTATTTCCCTGCACGTTTTGGGATGGATGCTATAATAATGAGTTTGAGTGCTTAACGAATTAGCTTTTGTGTCTTTAAATCAGTTTTATCGGCATTCTTTCGTTTTGTGCACTCACTTGTTATTTTGTGATATGTATAACTTTTAACCATTGTCGAATTCGCCTATGGATGCACTAAGGTGAACCAAGTTGATTGCAACTGATCAGACATAATAACCAAGTTTGTATTTCATTTGTATTTATTTACATTTCTTTTGTTTTTTACTGTATTATATAATCACTCATTTATTCATATAACTACTGTTATATAATCAATCATTTATTCATTCATTCATATAATTACTATGTTATATAACCAACCATTCATTCATATAATTTATGGCAATCTTTGTAGTAAAGCATTGGGAGAATAGCCATTTTTAAATCATTCATTTTGAATGGCTAAAATTGGCCAGAATGGCTAAAATTGGATAGATGAGTTGTAGTGTGAATGGATATAAATATTTCTATATAAATAAAGAATGGTACCTTTAGATTAGGATTGTTATCAATAACGTTTTAGAGCCTTTGTATGAAATGATAAAATAAATAGACTGTTCCAGGCCAGGACACATTGTGCAGATTTGCTATAAGCAATTAATTATTAGGTTTACAACTAAGTGTCATTCAATATCCTTCCACATATGTGTGCAAGGTTTTCATGGTGTTGAAAAATCTTGATTATCTAATGGAACTTAGGGGACATAAGCAGACATGGTGGCTTTTAAACGTCAACAATGCAATTACGCTGCCATAATGATACTGTACATATCTACAGTGTATACTGAATGGAATGCTCCATAGCAATATTAAACATGTATGTTACTGGCTTGTGAATTCATTGTGTTTTATGGTCATTTTAATGTAAATTCTCCTTACAAATAAAAAGTTTACTGAAGTTTTGTGTCATACGTGACTGCATGGGGACGACCTACCAACTTGTGAAATCTTCGGTACCCTATTTTAAAATGTAATTAATTTAAAATAATTGTTCTTGAGTTTGTTTTTTTGTTTGTTTTTGCTAGGAAGTAAAATGTCCAAATCTTTGTCTAAAAAAAGAATGTCAATTAACATGCCTCTGTAACTTGCATAACTTACATGTTTATTTCTCCTTATGAATTCCTTTATTAATCTGGGGTAATCATCTTTAGGGTACACAGACATACTCAACTTTTGTTTCATTAAGATAGAATTGATTTAGATTTGCAATCTTCAAGATTAAAAAAATGATTCCTTAAAAAATTGCAAAACGTACAGTATTGAAATATGACATTTGTACTGAAATTTATAACAGCAGAAAAATATAAACAAGGGTGAAGATTTGTCAACGTAGGTTAGACTGTGCTATGATTATTAATGCATATCTATAGCTGTACGGTAATACAGAAATACTTGTGCAATATTTTCTTTATATCATATTAAAATTATATTTTCTGCAGTATCATTTGTTAAAAATGCATTATGAATATTCTCAAACGTAAAATCCAGATGTTTATACATAAACAGGTCTAGACTTGCATAGGATATGAAACTATTGTTGCATGTCATGTATAATATACAAAACAAGTTCTATTTAAAAATGTGTTCATTATGTGAGAGTGTTTGCTACATAGTACATAATTTATGCTATTTAGTCAATAAAAGTAGTGTAGCTATGGTTTAGTAGTCCATAATGAACCTAAAAATGTCCACAATTATTTTTAGCGACTGACAAAACTAAGGCTTTGTCTTTAACCTTTCTATGTTGAATTAATGGAGTTAGCTGTACTGCATGCAATACTGGAATAGAATTACTTATTCACAAGCGATTTGGTTAATGTTTAAATTTTCTATCTGATGCTGTATTCTTGTTTCGCACCACTGGGGGGGGGGGGGGGAGAGAGAGAGAGAGAGAGAGAGAGAGAGAGAGAGAGAGAGAGAGAGAGAGAGAGAGAGAGAGAGAGAGAGAGAGAGAGAGAGAGAGAGAGAGAGAGAGAGAGAGAGAGAGAGAGAGAGAGAGAGAGAGAGAGAGAGAGAGAGAGAGACTCATAAGAGAGACTCTCTTTCCTTATGGATATTGGATTTTACACCTTAAGAAGGCCTTGAGATGAATTGAATGAAATGTTGACAACAAAGATTGGGAGAAAAGATCAGATAGTCGGAACAGAAGTTGGTATATATGTTACACCAAATCAGTGAAATTTACTTGTTTTCTCTACGTATAGTGAGATTTCACTTTGATTACATAAACTTTTGATCAAATCAAAACTAGATATTCATTTATTTTTTGTAAAAATGTTAAAACTTTTTTATCTTTTCTGAAAAAAATGTTTGATTACATAAACTTTTGATTAGAAAAAAATGTTTTTTTTTTATATCTTTGTTTTGATCGAATAAACTTTTAATCAAACTAAATCTACTTGTTTATTTATTTTTTGTAAATAAAATTAAAATTTTGCGTATTGGGCAATTTCCAAATTTGTTATAACATATTGAAAAGTATGGCTTTAGAATTTTTTTCATTCAGAACATTTTTTTCCAATTTAAACAATGGTTATTTGTTTTATGCTGGACTTAAATCTATTGTTGAATGTTGATTTTTATTTATTTTCAGGTCGTAAACCTGGATTTTGATCTATTTTCCAAAGCTTTTCAGGAATACAATGAGTAAAAAGAAAGAAAAGAGAACCAGTTTGGTTCAAACAAAATTGGATGTTGCTTTTGCATTAAAACAATGGACAGAGGTGAGTGAAAGACCATTTATAACAAAACATTTAGCGTATGTCATTTGCATCTACTGTTATCCCCTGACATTTGTGGAGGTCAGGAGCTCCAGGGGAGCACCAATGCAATAAATCTATGAATAATGATTTTTGTCGCCCCCCCCCCCATCCCCATTCACCTTTCAGTCCCCAAAAACCATAAATCTTGTACTATAAACCTTTAGTCATATATAATTATTAGCAAATACTTTTTTTTTTTTTTTAATTATAAATGTACATATAAACAAATAAATAGAGAAAAGCATGAAGTAAAAATACAGTTGATTAAAGAAAATCATAAATTGAATAAACTACAGTGAATTGGAAAATTTTCATCATTAAAAAAAACAGTTTCTTTCAAATTTGTAAAATTTTATGTTTATCGATTAGTAAGACACCTCCTTCTGAATAACAACTTTTCAGAAGGATCCGAGGGGCATAAATGTAAATTTGATGGCAAAAAAAACTATCATAAGAATTTCCAGCGGATTTCTTCTTCGTGAAAACAATAAGTGTACTTTATATTTCAAATAAAAAAAAAATCCAAAGAAAATTTTCCAAACACTGAATATTTTTGTTTTTGTTCTCTCCTCAAATTAGAACTCTTTAGTGAATCAAAGTGTGGGGGATTACCTGTAAGTACAAGTGAAGAAACTTTGATCTAAACTTATTCCCCTTGATTTAAAATTCAAATTTTTCCCGTATGGATCTGAGTTTAAAAAATTAAAATCTTTAGTATAGGATGTAATGTGTTTTTAGGTTATTCTCTTCAAAATGAACTTGGGAAAATAGAGATTTTTGTATGGTGGAAATGAAAATTCAGATTAAACAAAGGCATTAGTCCCACAATTATCAACATTTCAGCTGCCATTACTACAATGCAAGAAGTCTTTTACTTACGTCACTCTTTTGTGACAGGCTAACAAGATTCACTTCCAATATATATTGTGATCTCTGCTATAACGTGGGATGCCTGTATCAATATGATAAATATTTTTGATCTGTACAATATGTATGTTTTGCAAACAGAAGTATATTTCCTGTAACAATATAATAATTGTGTTTTTGATATTGCAAACTGCATTATATTGGAGGATGCCTATACTAATAGTGTTTTTATACTTCCAGTATGAGGTCAGTTAAAAAATTCCAACTTCCTAAAGAAAGAATATCTAATCAACTGATGTTCTTTGAATTTTTATGGTATCATCAGAGAATTTTTTTTATTCTCAGAATGATTTAATTTCAAGTGGCCATAAAGTCAGGGTCCAGTTCCAGACATAGATTTCATAGCAAATTGGACCCATTGGACCCTGCCCTCTTGTAAAACCTGATGTAATGGCTGGAAACAGATTAGGTTTTATTTTCCTAATTTAGAGCATGATAAAAACGCTGGGCTGAAGGGATTCTTTTTATCATGTACCAAAAGTCGATGTCAGGCATATTCAGGACGGACTTTGCATACAGAAATGTCTCTCAGTAAGCCAATCTGATTTACAATTCCAGTTTTTACTTCTATGCTCATCATCTTTGAAGGTGAATACTTTTATACAATCATTATCTTTGGAGTCCAAATCTGTTTGATCTAAAATCTTTTTCACAAGAATATCTTATACATTCTGCTGAAATGAAATTGCAACAATTATACAATGTATAAATCTTGTATTTGGAATTGTTTTGAATGCTGGATTTCTAATGGATTCTGCTTGTAAAATATAAATATAACAAGAACTGACCATCACAGTCTATAATTAAACAGCCATTATGTCAAAATTTGAAGTCATGTAGAAAAAATTCCATCAAAGGATAAATTGTACTAATGACATCTGGTATTTTCTACTGGAAAACATCTAAAATAGAGTAAAAGAAATGTCTAGATGTTGTTATTGACACATCAAAATAAGGCCCAGAAGAGGTCAGAAGAGCTTTTTCTCCAGAATTGAAAAGAAAAAAATTTTTTAGAAGTGTTTAGTGAAGTTCTGATGCCATTTTCAAGTCTCTGGACAAAACGGTTTGACCAGGAGTGCTGAAACAAACAAACAAGCCAGCTAACAAATACACAAACATAAAAAAAGATAGAACCCTTCACCAACTGTGATGGCTCTGGTTGTTCAATAAAATGAGAACATTACAAATTATATCAAATGAAATTGCTAGCTTATAAAATGTGCTGTCTGTAGTTATTATTGTGTTAATCATTTTAAAATTTGTTTTCTCAGGGGTCACCTGAACTTTACCATAAACTTATCAAGCAGTTGAGTCAAGATGTTCCAGTAAGTTTTTCTTTTTATAAAATGTTTCATGTTTGAATGTTCGATAAAAGTTTCTCCTTTGAAAATGTATCACCCTGCATAAGATAGATATTTTGTTTTTTTAGCATTTCTTTATCAAAGGGTACGACTTGTACAATTCTAAAACATATCAGGTGATAATTATATTTTATTTATTTTACATTATAAAGATAGGGATGAAGAAATAGGAACGGTAAAATAAATTCATTATATCTTTAGTAAAGTATTGACATACGTGTAACAATTTTGACCAAGCGGTAAAAGGTAGAGGCTGCTTTCAAACTTATTAGGGACGAAGAGGCAGGGAGGTGCTCTTTGAATTTTGTGACCATTTTTAATCCTACATCATAAGCGTTGCTTTCATTGAAGAAGACAAAAAATTTTGTTTACCTGGATTTCCATACGTTGTCCCTGTTGAGTAGCTGAAGCCTCATTGGGTTGAACTCTGCATTCGTCTGACTTTTACACTCAGTTGACATGTTACCATATGATGTTGTTTTGATGTTCTCAATTTCTAGCAGCATTCCCTCTTTATGATCAACACTCGGATCCTACGTTATATACATTGTTACCATTTGAGAAAGAAAATTTCTATTTACCGCTGTCACATAAGGATAGAAGGCCATAGAATGGATCTTCCAAAAACATTTTTACGACAAAGCTAAAAAGAGTTCATTTGCCTGAGAAACTCTTTGAATGTTAATGACTTTTTTCGATACTATACAGGAAGAAAAAAAAATGTCTTCATTTTAAGAAACAGAACATCCATATTGTAAGGGGGTGTGGTCTTTCCTCAAAGGTACTCTTCTACCCAACTTCCTCCAAATAATTACAGTGAATAAAAGTTTTATTTTATCATTATTTGTATTCATGTAAATAAAAGAACCAACAATCTGAATTAGTAAAACCAATACAAATAAATGAATAAAATCAAGACACCCTGTCTCAGTATGTAGTACAGTGTCACTCGATGAGAGCTTAAATAATAGTAACAAGACTAAGCTACTAAATTCTACTAACAAACGACACATCTGGAGATCTAAGATGATTAAAACACACTCAAATCTAACAAACTAGGATTTGAATCATCCAAAACCATCCAAATGATGAAATAATTTTTGTATTTTTGTGCTGTATGTACATCTCCATTTTTCTTTCAATTTTGTTTCCTATTAAACAATTTGGTGAATTGTTTTCCTTCTCTTGAAATGAATGGCTGTAATATAATTCTTGTTTTTCTTTCAGGTGGAGATCTTGAAGGCCTACCTTAAAGAATTTATTGAATGTGTTACAATTTTAGATAAGCGTTTTTATGACTTTGTCAGAGTTATTCTGGTGAGTTGTTTACAGCTTTCTACGCAATAAGATGGGTTCAAAATTTCTTCTGTTGTGCATACAATATTGAGGTCTAACTATTAAGACCAAAATGTTATTTCCCTTGAATGTTTTTTTTTTTTCTTTTTTTTCCTTTTGTCAAATAATCCCTTATGAAATTTTTATGTTGGAATCGTCCTTTTGGATTTCTTGTGAAATAATGTTCACTCCCAGAATTTACTTTTTCATGATTTGTGAGGCGGGTCTGTTTTGGGTTAATTTATTTGATTGCTGAGTGATGTGCTCAAACATGGCCAATTTCAACATCAAGAACCTTTTCTGGCACAGTTGTCCTTCCATTTAAATTTTACATCAAATTATTGTTTTTCGTAGATTTTTAATAAAATTATGTGTTTTGTTAGATTATTTTCGTGTATATCTGGCCTCAAAAAATCATTCAAGGGGAATAACTTTTTAATTTTTCAACTTCTCAACTGTACCTTCATTTCAAAAAAAAATAATTTTTCTTTCTATTTTATCTTTCACTTAATGACTCAATTTATTTTTTTTCTGTACTAAACCTGTATGATAAAACATTAATCCTATTCCAAGACTGTGGTTTACACACTTCATGTAAACTAGTAAAATTCTTATTATTTTTCTGTGTTTATTTTTTGTCACCCCTATTTCCCTTTATATATTTTGAGGATGTTCAAAAATTTGAATAAGATAATCACTTAAGGAATATCCGCACTTTGGATAAATGAATCACTGTAGCCCGCATATGTACCAGAACTCATAACCTAAAATATTATCTAAAATAAAATAGTAAAAACTCCCAACACAAGATTTAGGCATTGTTGGTCCGAAATGAGCCTAAAGACCCCAAAAAGTACTTAGAAAGAACAAAAGAAAATAATTATAGCTGATGTCTAGCACTGTACTCATGCAGATTTTCATGGTTGTAGCCCTAAAAATGTGACCAGGAATGCCTGGAAACATACAAATGTGTCAAGAGAGAAGAATGTGTAGCCTGGTTGGTTGGGTCATTTGTGGGGCTACGGTGAATCAAAAGTTAATTCATTCTTTTTGCTCATGATACAAAATGAATTCTGTATGAAATTATACACAAAGGAGGATAAGATGAAAATGATCGAAAAGAAGGAAATTCAATCATGGTGAATGAAATTTTATAACATGGCCACCTCTACCAAAAATGAGTCACCATTGCCCGTTTGCTCCATTTGTCTCACAATACCTCCTCACTGTACACTTACCTCTTCGTCACCATATACTTTACTTACCTACCTACGCAATACTGACTCTTCGTGTAGTGATACAGAGTTACGTAGAGCAATACATCGACTTTGTGAGGTCAAAGGCATTGACATGCAACCAACTAAAATTGTAGACTTATTCGGGAACAAATATTACAGTGTCAGTTGGACAAAAAAATGGATGTAATTCATATTTAAAAAAAATAGAATTAAACAATATAGTTATTATCTCTCACTCTCACCAAGTTTTTCTACAAATGCCTGTGTCACAATGCTAAAAAAATTGTGTCCATTTTATGATGGATTTTTAGTGTAAATCAAGCCCCCCCCCCTAAAAATAAGGGTTAAAAAAAAAAGGAAAAACTGTCTTTAGAATGTGGCTACTGAACTAAATATGTAAATTTTTGAGGTGCTGTATCAAAAAACTGAAAATAGACAAAGGGATTCACAGATGGACAAGTAAAAAAGGAAAATTAGCTTGCCACTATGTTTTTTGTTATTCTGGTTATGGTGATTCAATGAAAACTCTTGGGTAATTGACGCCACTGTTGTAATGAGACTGGCTACTACAGGGTCAAACTCCTCTCCAAATATTCTGACTGAGGAATACTGCAACTTCTGTATTGTTTATATAATGAATAAAAAAATCATGAAAATGTATATATTTTTTGTAGAAATTTACTTAATATATCTCTGAATTTTTGAGATGAGGTATTATTGTTATTTCTATTATTATTCGGACTATCCTCATCTTGGTTGTTTTTCATACAACGTTTCGGCCGTTGTACTCTACGGCCTTCATCAGGTATCATCTGGTAGGTGTGGGGAAGTAACAAACCGAACCCTTTATTTAACCGACTGGGGTATATTGACCGCACTACCCTCTTAGCATTAGTAGTATTATTATTGTCTCACACTAGGATTGAACCTAGAACCATCAGATTACTTGCAGATGATACCTGATGAAGGCCGTAGTGTAGAACAGCCGAAACGTTGTTTGAAAAACAACCAAGATGAGGATAGTGTGAATAATAATAGAAAGAAATTTATTTATCAGATTGAAATAGGCCTGTGCATATCTGTATGATAAATTTTCGCCAATATCTAAGACTTGTCAATAAGACAGCCTCCTGGCTATCAGTTGGTTGTGAGTTCATTTCATGGTAGGGGAATGTGACATATGTTACCTATTACTCAACTCTCTGGATTAACATTTGATATGAAAATCTCTTTCCTTTTTTTTGTTTTTTTCCAGAATATAAATTGGTACACAAGCGAATCTTTATGCAAAAAATACTTTGATTTTGTTGTCTCCTTGAGTATTGCACAACCTGTACATTTAACAAACGTCTTAGAAGCCTTGGTGCAGAGGTTCAAACCAAGTAAGTGGATCTGTTCTCCTTTTTTTATTTAGAACTGATTTATTATTATGACATAGTCGGACTATTTTCCTCGTCTCTGTGTTCATTTGTTTGCTGTGTTTCAGCCATATACCCTCTGGCTTTCATCAGATGTTTCTGGTTCTAGAATGTAGAATCATCTCCCAAAGTGCATGCTTGTATTGAATTGGACACATCACTTTTTTTGTATGTATATTAGTGTATATATGTGTGTATATATATATATGTACCATAAAATGAGCTTACTTGGGCGATTTGTGATTAATAGTTTCCCTACTGCTCTAAGAAATGTGAATATTTGGCTGTCTAAAGAACTAAGACAGTTCTTTCTTTCCAACAATGTAACTTCAATAATTGAAAGTAACTTTTCTTGAATGTATTTCAAAAAACAAAAACCCCAGTAGTCTTAGTAACCACAGATTGTGGTAACTCGGACCACTGCAGATATTTCAATGATTTATCGAAGATCGAACATGATATAGTCATTTGGACCATCTCTTGAGTTCTATTAATATATTTTTGAACACTTATGAAATATACCCTAAACATATCAGCTCTAATGGAACAGTTGTTTGAATTTTCATGTACTGAAGCTCAGAACAAAACATTTGATGTTTATGTAATTGAAAAATGTAATTATTTTTCATTTGCAATAAAGAATATACAAAGCTGAAAAACAAATTTCTCACGGAAAAAAAGCTGAAATGAGGTGCTGTCATTAGCAACTACAATTTTTATTTAAAGCTAATTTTTTTTTTGTTTTCAATTTCAAATTTCAAAAAATAAAAAAAATAATGACAGTTTTCATTTAAATTATCCCTTCACTTTAGCAATCAGTTTTTAATTAAATCAAATAGTTAATTGAATGTCTAATAAGAATAGTCAATGATTTACTTGGTAGAAAACAAACAAATTTACTTTCGATTTATATCAACATTCCATTTTAATTATTCAAACCTGGAACCCTTCAAATGTCAATAATATTCAATCAACTTTTTCAATTTATTACAAAAATTAAAAATCATCATTAGTTATTGAGACATTTTCAAGTGATCACTGCTTAACAAAAGGCAAGAGAAGTAACATTTCATTGATTTTCCAATCTTTTTAATTGGTGATCATTAATACAGCATGCTGCCAAAAGATGTTTGTCATGTGACTGTTTCTATTGAGTGACTAATCAGACCTATTGTTTTTCTTGTAGGTATTGATCCCTTGCAACCTGTTCTTATACAACAAAGACAGCATTTGACTATTTGTAGTCATGTACAAGTTGCCTTGAAAGCTATAGACGACCGTGTACCAATGTAAGTATCATTTTCAAACTAGTTGATTCATGTAAAAATACAGAGATATTTTCTATTTGAGGATTTTTATTAGAAACAAATAGTTTATTTGAGGGTTTGTACAAGACTTGGGTCCAACAACCTTAGGCAGATAAGTTATTCCCCTTGAATCATTTTTTATAACTTTTATTTTAGGCTGGTGATACACAAAAATAATCCCTATTTTAATTTTAAATCTTTCTCTTGATGTAAGGAAGGATGCTTACAAAAGCCTAATGGTACATATTTCAGAAATGTGAATCCAGATGTGCCCTACACCTTATTGTGTGCTTGTTTCATCTTGAAATAAAATTAATTCCAGGCCTCAGCAACATAACTTGGTGTCAAAGATACTTTTTGTTTAATTTTATTCGAAGTATTATAAATCATTATTAATTTGATATTATGGATATTTTTCGCCTTCAGCCTAATTTTTTAATTGCTTTTTCATTTTTTCAACCTGTTTGAATAAAAGTTACGATGAAACTTCCCTTCCAAGGATTTCATCGGAGACGTAAATAGAAATTTTATGTTTGTTTCAAAAATTTTGAAAGCTTCGAATGGTTTTGAAAAGAAGTGAATTTTTTTTGATCACCCCCTTTTTTTTTTTGTTCCAATTTTTTGATTGATCACCCCCAAAACAGTGTGCTGCCAGAAGACATTAGTTACATTACTGTTCCTAATGAGTGACTAACTAAACCTGTATTAATTTTTGTTTGTTTCAGGATGCAAGATTCTTTGAAATCCATCATTGAGAAACAATTTCCATATTTCAAACATGATATTTTCCAAGTTGAATGCTATGTCCGCAATTTACTCCAATTGACTTTATTCATGCCAACATTTCGTTGTAAAATCTTGGAGCTGATCATTTCCAAAATTACAGCATTTGATGTAAGTGTATCTTTTTTCATCTTCAAGTAATAGGCCGTTCGGCTAGGAATCAAAGAGAGTTATCTCCCTTTTAACTAATATTTACAAAGCATAGGATTGACAATTTTGTTGAGAAAAAGAACATTATAAATGTGTTCAGAAAATTAATTAATAAAGTTCACAGAAATACTGTATTGTTATACAAAGTACTCACAGAAGATGTGTGGAGTAAGAAATATAAAGTAAAGATTGTGTGGTTTTACGGAAAACTGTACACAGAAAAAAGTCATCTTGAATCCCATTTAGTAAGATATAGGGAAAGGATTAAGAAAATGATGTATTCTTAATTATTGTAATAAGTCGTTTGGCTTATTGATTAGATATTGTCGTTATAGCATTGAATGGAAAATTAAACCAAATGAGTGAAGGGAAACACTTTATTTGTTGAAGCTGTTGCCCTGAATACCCAGTGACTTACCATCTGCTAATCTTTATATTAAAAAGAAGACTCATTCAATGTTGACAATCTAAAAAGCGTGGAAAGAAAGCTATTTGTATGTAATAATGATATTAAAATCATTTTTATTGTTTCTTTAATGGTTTTTATATGTAGAAAGGTTAGATATAAAATTGTGTCATCCACAGACAGCTGTTTCGATGTATTACAACTCTTTAGTGTGGCTATAGACTTTCCATTATCCCATCCAGTTCCGTGAGGCAGGATTGAAACCTTTGCTAAGGCGTACATTTGACTAACTGGCAGTTTATGGGCACTGTTTGTAACTGCCCCAACTTACAAATCCGACTTGAAGACCGACCTGAGAATGGAACTCGTTCGTAATCTGAGGACTTCCTGTGAACTAAAATGGTATAAAGACTCCAGCAAGGCAAGGGATAGAATCACTAAGTGATAAAAGGCCAGTTAAGATAACAGAAACAGCGGCTCATGTGAGAGCTTGGAATTTAGTTGTTAATTTTTCAAATCTTATTTTCATAATTGACAATGGAACTCTTCTGTGATTTGAATGAAAAATTTTTTTAATAATTTAAAGATGGAAGGAAGTTATTCCAATCAATAATTATTTCCCGCCCTGACATTAATATTTGAATTTGTTTTCATGAATTTAGAGTTGAAATCTTTGATGCATTTAACCCAGTTTGTTTGTTTTTTGTTTTTTTGTTTTTTTCTCAGGCTTCTTGCCCGCGACATGATATTCTTAAAGCTGAGAAAGAAGAGGAAGCTTCAGATTCTGTATTTGAAATGGTAAGTTTCAAAATTTATTGAACGTAGAGTGTGTGGAATTTTCCAGATTTGAGAGAAATACATTGTATTGGAATCAGAAAACTTTCTAGAGTAGTGATTCCCAATCACTGGGCCACAAAGCATGTGCTACCAATGGCAAGAAAATAATATGATTTGCCAATATCAGATGAAATAAGTCAATTGCACTCGCAAACAAAATTATTTCCTCAGATCTCGGTAAAGTTGTCATATAGTCCCTTTTAGAAATGGTAATGAGTGTACTAGCCATTTATAAGTGACTAATAGTTGACTTATCTCCTACCTTCCAGTCATGATTAACACCCCTCCCATCCTCCATTGACCGATTCACAAAAATGTTGTCAATATTGAGCCTGTCTGTTTAACCAAAATGATTGGGAACCCCTGTCCTAGCGTATGGTGGCATCTATTTTAGTTGCATGGTCATTTTTCAATTTACCAAACTTTAATATTTTGAGGATAAAATAATTGCAAATCTCTACTAATATTTGAACCCCCTGTTTAAGGAGTGGGGTTGGATGCTTCAAGTTTAGTTTAAATTGCCGAAATATACAGTATTTCTGGTTGGAAGGGAAAAATTGATAAGCACTGAGTTTTCCAATTTTTCAACTTGAAATTCTTTCTTTCTATTATTATTCGGACTATCCTCATCTTAGTTGTTTTTCATACAACGTTTCGGCCGTTGTACTCTACGGCCTTCATCAGGTATCATCTGGTAATTGAAATTCTTTTTAGGAAATTTCAACATTCAATGTGTGTGATATTCATAGAAAACCAGAGGAAAAGTATTGTCTGTGGTCAGGAATTATTGAATTACTGTCAGAATGGGGCTATTGTATGTATAATCTTGGAAGAAATGGATGACAAATATTTTTTCCTTATGGATACTTTTTCAAATAAAATTGATTTTTTTTTTTTTTTTTTTTTTTTTTTTCTTTTCAGGAAGTTGAAAAGAAAAATGAAGACCATAAACCTTTATTGAAACTTCCTGAGGCTGAACTTTTGGATATTCTCATGAACCTTCTCTTGACCTATATAAAGAATACTTGTTATGACAGTAAGTCAGTACTTTTTTTCTATAGAGAAATGTTACCTGGCTGAAATAGAATATTCCACTATCGATTTAGAGCCTAGATGTTTGTGCTACGGAATCTAATTTTGTCTTTCACATAATCAGGATTTCAATGTTCAATTTTTGTAATTTCGATTTCTACGTCTGGATTTATAAAAAATTGATGCACTTTTTTTTCTTTTTTCAATCATTTCAGAGTTTGTATAGTCAATGTTAGAAAAGTTAGATCTGTTCAAGTATTACACCTTGGTGTAAAGTTACAAATATACTTTGGGAAATCAACCATTACAAAAAGTATCGGGGGGGGGGGAAGAAAGACTCAGGTGTTGAATTTAATGATCAATTTAATTTTGAAAAATATGTATTGGTAGCCATAGCTAAGGTTATATTCAAAATTGGTTGGCTTAGCAGAAATATAGTATCAAGTGATCTATTTCTGCAAAGAATTTATGGAGCAATGATATGTCCACTTTTGGAGTGTTGTGTGCAGGCTTGGGCCCCACATGCTAGACATGGTATTTGGAAATTAGAGATTGGAGACGGTATAGAGAAAATTCATCAGAATAATACATGGCATGGAATTTAAGTTATAAGGATAGTCTAGAAAAGTCAGGCATGACATTATTTGAGAGGAGGGCAAGAGGAGACTTAATCGAAATTTTGAAGATAAATGGTTTTACAAGTAAAGGAATTCTAATGTTTGATAAGTCAGATAGGATGGGGAATCGTACAAGTATAAATGATTTTAAGCATAACTCAGATAAAGTCAAATCCTATGGGGAAGAGAATGAATTGATGGAGCAATTTTGAGAGTTATCAGCTGAAATATCTTGAAGAATTTTGGAAAAAATGAATAAAGTGTGTCTGGTAAATATTTCTCAGTACTGATTAAGTTTCATACATCATTGATTATTACTTGAATGAATGAATATTTCAATGTTGAATATGTATTTCTGATATAAATTGCTTAAGGAGATGCCCATAAAGGCATTTTTATTTGATAAATAAATAAATGTAGAAAACTAATGAGAAAAAAAATGATTGTGTAAAACTGGATTTCTGAAACTTTATCCCCCCCCCCCCCCCCCGCTGTTAAATGTGAGGAAATTTTTCGCAACCACTTACTCATTGTTATCAAACTGTAGGTACTAAAAGTATGTATTGGTTTTTAGTTGTAGTCTAACAGTAACTAAACAAATATTTGTAATGGAAAAATTACTAAATTTACTTTTTTATTTTTATTTGTTCATTCATAAATAATGCCTCTATGGGAATCTCATTATAATAGATTGTCTTATCAACTTTTGAAAATCTCATTCCAGTTCAACATCACCTCATCACACGTTTGCTTGCTATACTGTATACTTGATAACTTAAATTCTTTTAAAGATTTCCTCAGAGAGTTGCCAGTACTGACCACTTGATCCATCTTTTATGCCATTCACCTAAAATTTTTCAGTACTATTTTTAACACTGTTAGTACTACTATTATTTTTCACATAACTAGGCCATTTATTTAGTGCAAAGAAATCCATAGATTTTTGGGGCATACTATTTGCTTATTTGTTTTATTAGACAGGATAAATTAATTTTTACCATAATTATTCAATATTTGAAAAGTTTCAATTAAATCTCGTGCATTTTACATTCAAGTAGTATTGTGAGCCCTGATATTCTAAGTCTTTCCCTATAACTTAAATCATCCGTATCGTTTATGATTCTAGTAAACTTTCTCTGAACCCTCTTTATATCCAAAATAATCTTTTAATTTCTGTGTTGTACTTTTGGTGCCTGTAACTGACAACAGTATTCTAGGTGGTGTCTTGAAAGTTGTTTTCAGTAAATATAGATTTGTAGATTGTATCAAGCAACACTCACACCTTAGTGGCTTTTGTTTTAGATATAGAAGTGTAGTGTGGTCTTTAAAATTGAAGTTTGAATCAATTATAACGCGTAATTCTTTTCTGTTTGTCGTGTTTCAAATTGAACATAAGAACTCTTACTTGTTTTTAGGGCTCAAATTTTCAATTTGTAAAATTTTGTACTTTTCAACGTTGAATTTTAAAAAGCCTATTAGAATTTAACTGAAAACTTTTTTTTCTTCTTTCAGATTTTGACAACAATGCAGATCCGGCCAATTTAAATTTGGATTGGCCTAGTTGTAAAAGATTATTCCGTCAATTGCTTTTAGTGTTTGATACGATCATTTTACCTACTCACGGCACCTGTCATGTACAGTTCATTTTCTTCTTCATCTGTAAATTCAATGTTGTAAGTTTCTTTATATCTTTTATTCAAAAATATCTACATGTTTCTATTACTCTATTTTGAATGGAAAATGCCCGTGATGTCATAAACAGGATTTATACTGACCATATCTATTATTCGATATAATTCTTTTTATGTGACTTAAAATTTTACCTCTACAGTTGTTCATTTATTGATTGTAATGGCAAGTTTTGGACGTGTTCATTTCATTCATGTTTTTTGGTCATCCTAAAAATATGTTGAAAAAAAGATAGGAATGACAGAAAAATTCACACAAAAAATGATTGGAATTTTTGTAGTTGATTGACTTCTAGAAATAATGTTTTTTCCTTGTATATGCTTATCACAAAAATTACTTCTTGTTAAAAAAGAAAAAATGTAAGTATCTGAATAAATTAAGTCAATTACCCTTCTATTTTTATTCACCCCCAAAATAACTTCATTCACCTGTTCAAGAAACTCTGTCATACATTGTGTAAAGACAAATTTAATTAATTATTTGATAAAATCCTTATTTTACAAAACTCTTCTTGAATGCTGCTTTATTGATACTGAGAGAACACCTGAATTTGTATTACCTTTAATTTCAACTATTGATTCCATTTGTTTAATTTCAGCAATTATGTGATGGCTTTTTGGATTTCCTGTGGAAGAAATTCCACAATCCGAACAACAATGCTGTATTTAGACAGGCATGTGCTTCTTACCTTGGAAGTTTTCTAGCAAGGTCAAGGTATCTTCCGACCAGGTAAGGGAGTTCCCAAAAAATAACATTTCATTTTTATTATTAATTTTGACTAGTTTTTGCCTTCAGCTTGATTTTTAGTTACTTTTCATCAGAACTTTGACTCAGTAATTCTACAGTAATGAGTGAACACCGTGATTGGAAATAAAGAGCAAGCCCACAGTGAGAATCAGACTCACACCGTCTAGCCAGAGGAAGTTCAGTAAATGTAAATGAATTAATATGATACCACAAGAGCACAAACGCTAAGTATTTATATTACAAAGAAACTGCAAAACACGGTATGATGTTATGCGACATTATTTACATGAAAAAAACCCAAAGTTTTCAGTATTGTTTCATTTTGAATTACAACTTTGACCTAGACAGAAGGCAAAACATGTTAGTATAATAAACTTGATTTAAATACTGTTTTCCGTATTGTTCACATATCCACATACTCATCATATATATATATATATATATATATATATATATATATGGTACCATGATAACAATGAATGTGTGAAATATTAAAAAAATCACTGAAGAAAATAACAGAAACAGATTTTGAGAAATAAGTGAAGTGAAACAAAAATATTTTTGAAAAAGTTTTTTTTAATGTGTTTAGTGTTTGAAGCTGTCGAGTTTTCTAGAAATATATATATATATATATATATATATATATATATAATCTCGCCTGATGAGGCCCAGAGAGGGCTGAAACATGAGCTAGTTTGTGTAGCGAATCCACAACCTACTATTTATTTCCAGCTCTACTCTAAAACAACTCAACTCCATGAGAAAAATGTTGTATGTATCGAGCACTCTATGAAATAAATCCATTGCATTTCAGAAGTGGCTTTATATTATTGATATATTATTATATTATGTTATACTGCTAGCCTCATTTGTACCACATATACTGTATATATATATATATATATATATATATATATATATATATATATATATATATATATATATATAATTGTGTCATACACACTACTGATAATAAGCTATCAAAATAAGAAATCTATCTAGTTGAATGGTCTTCCTGAAGAGGAATGAAATTAGAATTTCACGTGTTACTCGTTTTGCTTGAGTTTGATGAATAAAAGTTTGAAATTCAACTTAAATCCTCAAAATGCAACATTGTTTCTATTTAATCTTTTCCTCTTTTTCAGCTCTATGATTATGTGCCTTGACGAGTTTTGTAATTGGATCCATTACTACATTGATCTAGTGATAATCCCGAAAGATAAGAAACACGTTTTACTTTCGTCTCATGGATCTTTCTATTATTTATGCCAAGCAGTTTTTTATGTGTTTGTCTTTCGGCACAGAGACATTTTCGAATCTGCAAAAGGTGAGTACATTCAATGTTTGTAAATTGTCATATTCTTTTTTTCCGATAAACCTGTCAGAGTAGTTGTATATCTTGAGTTTTTTCTATTGATAATATTTTGTACTGTTAGTATTTATACATTATCAAATTTAGTGCTGGCTAAAGCGTAACTTTACTGGGGTCCTGTGGAAACCTTTCATCAGAAGCTTCATGTGAGTTTTTTGTGCCTCCTCAATATAAGTACTGACGTATAAAATTAGTTGCCAAATTTTTGTGTATTATTTTCTCAATGTTGTCCAAGATGGCTGCCAAATACTTATAATGCCTAATACATAGTTTTTTCCACTTTTTTTTTTTTGTAGATATTTTACCTTTCCAGTGGTTGGTTGTGGTAAACTTTTAGTATGTCATTGAGTACCCGCAATACTGCAAAAATGACATTGTATGTTGTTTTGATTGGGGGGGGGGGTTCATAAATCAGACTACTTCAGTCGATTTAGATGCCATCTTAGACATTATACCTTTCCGGTGGTCAGACTGTGGTAAAATTTTGATGTTATCAAGCACACTTGATACCATGGAAAAGCTTTGAAAGAACTTATCTAGAGTTTATATTGAACAAGTAATGAGCATTATAAGTAATATAAGTATTTAAAAATTGTAAACACTGAGCCAGAGAAAAAATTGGCAACATATTTTGGGGGAAGTTCTTATTTTGAGTATTCATAAAAACTTTACTAGATGCTTCTAATAAAAAGTTCCCTCTGGATTACAAATCAGTCCACACTGATTGTCTATTCTACTTATTTCAAAGGTAGAATCATTTGACTAAGTTAGATCCTACAAAATTTGTTTCTCCTACAAGACTAGGGTCCAACGACTAAGGGAAAAAATTTATTCTCCTTGGATCATTTTTTAAAAAATTTTCAAGGCCTGTCATATACAAAAATAATCCCTGTTTTTAATTTGAAATCCCGTCGATACAGGGAAGATGCTCACAAAAACATAATTTCAGAAATGTGTATTCAGGTGTACCCTGTATCTTTGTGTGTGTTTTGTTTTAAAATCAAAATAGAACTTGCCATCACTGTCAATGATTGAGCATCAAAGAATAAATATGGTCAAAATAAATTCTATTTATGACATCACTGGTGTTTTCCCCTAGAAGAACTAGATATTATCAATAAACCCCTCAAAATAAGGACCAAAACGGCATAATTTCTAAAAATGAAATTAATTTTTCAAAAGGGGCCTGGTGGAGTACTGATACCAATTTTCAAGACTAGACAAAACATAATGACCAGGAGCCCTGAAACCCATAAACGAACAAACGCACATATAAAAAAGGATAGAACCCTTTGGCATCTTTGATGGCTATGGTTATTCAGTTGAAGTTAAATAAAAACTATCATTTCCATGGCTGAGTAACATAATTTCATTTGAAGTATTATAAATCATTATCATTCATTTTTATGACTTTTTTCACTTTTAGCTTAATTTTTCAATTGCTTTTGATTTTTTAACTGGCATTGAAAATTTTAAAAAAATGATTCAAGGGGAATAACAAGCGAGTCTGCAAGATAAACCACAAATTATTTTGATGAGATTTACTTTTATTTTGTTTTCAACAATCTTTAAGGTAACTTCTTCAAGAACTGGACAAATCTCTTATAAGTTATGAAAAAAAATTGTATAAGATTATCTTTAAGGAAAATTCTGGGGAGTTGGATTTGGATGAATCTTTTTTAAGTATAAAATTTGCAGTCGAATGGATGAAAACCTTTATTTATGCTGATTTTTCTTTTCTTTTCTTTCTTCATGATTGAAGGTTGTAATCGAGTCACCACTTGGAATTTCCAACGTATTGTCACGTGTCATTTAAATCCCCTGAAATTTTGTGCACAACATTTAGTTGAAAAGTTTGCCTGTGTCATGAGGTAAGTATATTATATTGCATTTACCTACAAGTTCATATCATCTATCTGAATGCACACAATGCGAAACCTATCAATATACTGATGTGTGTACAGACAATAAATCAGTGCTGGATTAAGCTAGTGTCTGGCATATAGCATATGTTATAAAGGGGCCCCAAGTTGAGAAAAAATTGAATTTTGAAAACATACATAATTTTTCAAATAAATGAGTAAATTTTTCAATTGCTTTACGATAAGATAATGTGACAAATATATCTGACATTTCAGTAATAAACTTGAACTTTTATTCGTTCATTAAGGTTGAAGGCAGCATATAATAGCACTATAGGAAGAGCAGGATCACTGAATTGAGATTGATAGACTGGAGGCATTTAGTGTGGGGCCCATTGCACATCCTACTTTTGCTACATAGTGATCAATAAATAAGTTACTTCTCTTCTCTTATGCAATATCATAGGGCAATGATCACTGAAGAGTCCAAATTTTATGAAAACAAAAAAAATACATCATTTTTCTGGACATAATAAGGAGTGAATGTTTAAAGTTTCAGGCCCCTAGTTTAATTGATGCGGTCTGTAGATGTGACTTGTATCGACAAATAGAATGAAATGAGAAGTTTCTAATTTGGAGTAGATGAAAATAAACATCGAAATAGATTTCTCGTCTTACAAATTTCCAACATAACAGTGTTAATGTATCTCCCTATATAATCCTTTTTCCCTGCAAAGTTTGTTTACCCAGGAACAGGAAAGTTAAAACAATGAGATCAAATTAATCATTGTTCATGACACTTTATATGATTTTTTTCTTTTATGCATAAGTATTTTGTTTGAGGCAAATTATTTTTCTACAAATGAGCTTTTCCCCTAACTCAGTCAGATTGTTGAAATCTCACAGGTTGACATCAAGTGTAAACTAGTAATGTTATGTTTTAGAATTTGTCATTTTTCATTCCTGTCTTGTATGTTGCAGACTTTATCAACTTGCGATGTGTGACACAATTATTGAAAAGAACAGACGTGAAGTACTTGATCATGATAACCTTCAAGTATATTCTGCAGAGAAAATAAGCAAATTGGATTTCTTCTTCCCTTTTGATCCCTGCTTATTACCAAGGTATTTCTCTCTTCCTTTCCTTTTTCCTTTTTCTTAATTCCTTTTCTTTTTTCTTTCTTTTTTCTCTTTTCTTTTTTCCTCTTTTTTCTCTTTTCCTCTTTTTTCTTTTTTCCTTTTTTTTCTTTCTTTTTTTCTCTTTTCTTTTTTCTCTTTTCCTCTTTTTTCTCTTTTCCTCTTCTTTTCTTTTTTCTTCCATCTTTTCTTTTTTCCTCGTTTTTCTTTTTTCCTCGTTTTTCTTTTTTCCTCTTTTTTTCTTTTTTCCTCTTTTTTTCTTTTTTCCTCTTTTTTTCTTTTTTCCTCTTTTTTTTCTTTTTTCCTCTTTTTTCTTTTTTCCTCTTTTTTCTTTTTTCCTCTTTTTTCCTCTTTTTTTTCTTTTTTCCTTTTTTCTTTTTTCCTCTTTTTTTCTTTTTTCCTCTTTTTTTTCTTTTTTCCTCTTTTTTCTTTTTTCCTCTTTTTTCTTTTTTCCTCTTTTTTCTTTTTTCCTCTTTTTTCTTTTTTCCTCTTTTCTTTCTTTTTTCTTTTTGTCTTTTTCTCTTAATTCCTTTTCCTTTTTTCTCTTTTTTCCTTTTTTTCTTTTTTTCTCTTTTTTCTTTTTTTTCCTCTTTTCTTTTTCTTTTTTTCCTTTTGTTTTTTTTTATGAATCCTTTATTTTTCATTACTCTGCTCATATAATTATTCCCTGACAATTCATTTTTTCATTTACCTCTTCAAAATATAGAAACAAAACTAATATCCGTACCTTGCATGATTGAATAGCTGTGGCCTCTGTGGACCAGAACTAATTATGTAAAAGATTATCAAATATTAAAAAAAAAAATTTTCATTTAAAAAGAAAAAAAATACCAGCACAAGATTTGGACATAGTTGGACTTTTTTAGATGGTGTCTAGTGGTGTACTCTTGCAAATTTCCAAGGTTGTAACCCCCAAAATATGACTCGGAGTGCTTGGAGATACACACACTCAGACTGACATACAGATGAGCAAAGAGAGAAGAAGCTGTAGCCACTTGACTGGTTGGTCGTGTGAGCCGTTTATGGGACTGCAGTGATTCATTTCATTGCCAACTATAGATCCAAACCCCAAATCAGATCAATCTCATCTACTATGATATATGAGAGTAAATTCTCTTTTCATGTTACTGATTTTTATTTACTGTGTTGTTGAGTAGTTCAACAATTATGACCAAAAAGACTTAATTTTTAAAACAAAAACAGATAATTATAAAAGTTACCTAAGTTCTTCGAATTTGAAAATTCAGACATGTGTTGAAAAAATAAAAAAATAGCGTCTGAAATTCAATATGAATTATTTTGTGTATATTAAAACGATTAGTTAATCCCTGTTGGAAAGTTCAAAACATAAATAAATAATCAGAGCATCGGATTTGAAATTGAAAAAAAGCTTCCAAAATGCAATATAATTTTTTTAGGAAAGAAATAGAAAGGAAGTAACTCAATGCGATATTTAAAATGGATATTGAAGTAAACCACAGCCTAAATGTATTCAAGTACATAACAAATTGACTATTGCATGTTTAGTATTGGGTACGTATCTTTACCTATGAAACCCTTTTTAATTTTTTGCTACTTTTTACCTTTGTCTTAATTGTTGTTGCTTTTTACTGCAAGTAAACTCGAAGCAGTTTCTCTTTGGCGGTGAGTAATTAAATCAACTGCCCTGATTAGAATAAAGAATAAGTTTTAGGGGAGAATTAAACTCATGACCCTCCGTGCTGGATGGTGGCTCGCTTTACATGTGATTGCTCTTACCACTGAGCTACAGGAATTTAGTGGTAAGTGAGAGTCTTAATTGAACTGTTAAAAAAATTCCGTATTCCAATCTCTTCTACGTCATGTTTGTTATTGAGTCGTTCAGTATTAGTGATCAGATTTTTTTTTATTTATCTATTTTTTTCACTTATTCCGGTCTGTGCTGTTAACTTATTTACTCACAGCTGAAAAGAAACCGTCCTGAGTTTGTGATAAAAAAGAAACAACAATTAAGATGAAACTAAAACGTAGCAAAATGTGATAAAGATTTTCACTTCTTCAAATGAAATGAAAATGAAGTTGAATTGAACTGAACTGCTAATAAACACGTTGCAGAAGAGATCAAGGTTGGGAAAGAGTTTATTAAGGGTTTTATTTAGACTTTTGCTTGCAATTGAGTTCTAATAGTCAAATGCTAAGAATAGTTGTGCATTTAGCAAGCCACCCTTCTGGAACTTATTCTTTATTTCAATCTGCACTGATAATGTATCTATTCACTGCTGGAGGGAATCTGGCTTGAGTTCAGTTGTGATAAAAAGCAACAATAATTTAGATGAAGGTAAATACTTTCACAAAATGAATAATAATGATTTACAAGACTGGCAGCTTCAGCGTCAAATTACATTCTAACTGAAGCTTTGATATGAATATGAAATCGGGTAAAATATAACTTGCTAACAAAAACGTCAGAACAAAAAATTCCAAAATAACATGATCAGAACTACCAAATCCTCTGAGGATGTCTTAAAGATTCCAATTTCTCTTCCTTTCTCTTCCTGGTCGTGAGTTGACACCACATGATGTCATGGCATTACTCTTTCTTTTTTCCCCTCTCTCAACATACTGCCTGACTAATTGTGGTAATAAAGTCAACCCTCTTGGAGTTTTTCAACATTACTACACCTAATAAAATAAATGAAAATTGAATAAAACCCCCATTATTATGTATGGTGCTTTGTAACTAACAATCATTTTCTTCCTTCAATTAACAGAACAAATAAATTTTTGAAGCCACTTTACCGGGAATATGATAGTGTTGAAATAAATGGTGACACAGCCACTGTACAAGCAATGGTAAGTGATTTCAATTTTGACTCTCAATTTCATTTGGAGATATGCTAAAGGAAATCTTTGCAAGTAACCACAAAGGGATTTTATCACATAATTTAGATTGCTGTTTATGTAGAAAGCAAATCTACTCTTATAATAGTTAGCAATGTGCAGATGTCTTCTGTCATGCTAAGGGGTGTAACTGACGTAGTAAAATAGTATTTCATTCCTGCAATAAATTAGAACTGAAATTCATTGATGAAACTTATATAGTAAAATGAAATTCAATGGATGGGACTGACAATAAAATAGAATTTCATTAATGTATCTGATGTAGTAAAATAGAATTCCATTAGTGCAATTGATGTATAATAGACTAACGACATGATAAAATTCTGAATTTAAAGAATATTAAAAGATGTAATAAAACCAAAAATAATGAAAATCCGAACACTATTCTCCTCACTCACTGCAAAGCGAATCTTTATTGCATACATAGATTAAATATATTTTGTAATGTTAGTCCATATATTTCATATATGGCGTCATTTTGGGGTAAACAAGTATCAGATGATTGATCTGATCAAATTGAATGAAAATACATAATAACAATTTATTAGTTATATCTTTACTTAAAGCACCCTTTAAAACTTTCCCTACATGCGTAAGAAACCATCAATACGAACTGTTAACACTGATTTCTTCAGTTTTTGAGCTGGTCTGGCTGGCTAGGTACAGGCCACACCAATGGAGCTAAATGGCTGAAAATCTGAAAAACTTTTTTTGTTTTTTTTTGAAAATTCTTGCCCATAAAAGGTGGTAAATAAAATTCTCACTTTCCCGAACACAGTTATCCCGTCGGCAAACTTTTTATTTTCACACCTGTTCATTTGGTTGAAAATTGAAGGGAGACGATTTGAGTAAATGAACAACTTTGATGATTAATATTTACACAATTAGTAAAAAAAACAACAAATTGAAAACTTCTGGAAGAGAAAAAAAAACCTTCTAACAAAAAGGTAAGATGTACGCACAAATATATGCATAATTTTCCTCACTCTTTATCTTCTGTTGATTTTCATTTCAGAATGATGATGAGGTTGATTTCCTTCCCTGTGATGATTCAATGACAGAAGAATTCAATGGGCAAGATGGTCTTTCGGGCCAGCACAGAGTTACAACAAACAGCATAGATTGTATTTACAGTAATAATGAACGGATATCACAGCAGAAGCCATTCTTGGGTGGAAAAAATGAACTGATTGAAGTGATGATGGCAAGTTTATGATGAACTGTTCCTTACAATAGAAAAATGACCACTTGAGTTGCATGTTTCATTCAAAATGAAACCCATTTGTTAAGATTTGTTTCTTAGAACCTTGCAGTTCTCTTGGAAGAATGTTTTTTATTCATTTGATTCTAGGTTCTTTCAATCCATTAGACTCTACATCCATCTGGAACTTGGTTGGTTTTTTGTGAAAAAAAATTTTCTAAAGTATTACAAGGTGGGTTCTGTTTGCAATACAACTATGATATTAGTAGGCACATATTTCCGTTATGTTTTTGGAGGTACAGCGTGTATGAATTCTCTGCTGTTCATTTAAAAAATGGAAAAAAATTCTAAAATTCTGAAATTTTGATTCTTTAATGATTTAAAATTTTTTGGGTGGGGGTTGGATTGTCGTTTTGGGTCTGGATTGGGATTGATGGTACTAATTCGAGAAAGTAACCCGAAAGAAAGAGATGGTAATTCATGAGATTAATGGTGGAATGTTAGTACCAACATTTTCATTACATTTTAGGTACATTGTAAGTAGAAGCCCCCTCGTAAAACGTTACAGAAAATATCGTTCTAAAAACCAATGTATTTCCAGAACGTTCTAAGGCCTAATGGATTGAAAGCTCCAATAACAAAAAAAAACAATCTTCTGGGAGAATTGCAAGATTCCAGAAAACGATTCCTAACCAAAGCATATCTTCTGCTTATCAGACTCAAATCGGAAAGGATGTGTTATGGTGGACTGTGATAGCAATGGAAGGGAGGTAAGCAGTGGAGTCTTGAGGCATTACCTTCAGAAGTATTCAAGAGAAGATGTTCTGCTTCATATTTTCATATTAGTATTTTCCACACCAGGACTGTCTAAACTTTTTTTGCCCCGTTAATTGACTTGATATTCACTATATTCTAGTGTACCATCTGATGGTAGGAGTGCTGATAACAACCAGAATATAGGTGATAGGTCATTTGTAAGTGGTTAATATACTTGATTTTAGCAATTTTTGATTATTAATTTGATTGTCCGAACAAAACTGGGTCTGTTAATGACTCTTCTCAATTTTTATTCTGAAAGGATTCATGTAACAAATTTAATATGAAGATCCAAAGAAATGAATTTTATTTTTTTTTCAAAGTAAATCCCTCATGGCCTGGAAGCACATGCTCTGTGGCCCAGTTCTGGTCTGTGGCCCTGTGGTTGAGAACCATTGCTCTACACACTTGAATAAAGGAGTCTTTGCATCAAATAGGCATTTTGTAGAATATTTGGTAAATATTTATTACTGCTCAATTTTTTAATCAAGCCTTTCTTCCTGAGGAATATATTGAAATTTAAATCAAGTTTGTTTGTTTGTTTGTTGGACATTGTCCCAATGATGTCAATAGTTGTGCTAAGATTTGCATAGTGACCTTTGCATGAATGTTTTAAAAAGTGGGACGATCCCACTCTGTCAGCCACAAAATCCGTTTTTTCCACTGCTCCAATGAGGTGTTACAACTGGCACCTCTCTTGGCTGCAGGAGTTGCCAGAAAAGAGGTTGAGTTTTACCACCAATTTACCTTTGGGGCTCAACTTCTGGTATGTTTCTTTGTCAAGAGTAACGTTCTCTCAGTTAGATTACCCTTGCAGAGCTAAAGGGCTCCAACTGTCCAGCTATTCATCCATAGCTCTAGGGAGAAGTGGATTTATGCCTTTCCCAAGGGCATTAGTATGAAGTGACATAAGTAGCTTCAGCTGAAATTCAAACTTGGTTCATATATTCCTTGCTAGGAAACCTTTACTGATATATTCCTTCTCTCTGTGCCAGTAATCATTACTGCACTAGGTACTACCCCCATAAAATTGAATGACATGAAAAATTTCATAGTACACTGCCATTCACGGGGGTTGGGAGCACAAATATGATAAATTCATGAATCATTTTTGCTGATCACCCCCAACTCCTTTAGTTGCCAAAACCCACGAAATCTTGTACCATAAATCTTTTGATAAACAAACACTTGACCATTCACACATGGTAAATATACAAATAAATGAATTGATACCGTTTAGCATACAGTAAAAGAAAATTATAGTTATTTGCTGAAAACCATATAAATTTTCTTAAAACTATAGTATGGTAAATATACGTGCGTTTATGATTCTGAAAACATTTTACATTTTGTTCATTTAGAACAGCGTAATTTCCTTCTAGCGTTTTTTTTTTTTTTTTTTTTTTTTTTTTTTTTTTTGCTGCCTTATGCCCCAGAGCTCCCAAAATAGTGCCATCAAATTATTGAAGACTGAACCACGAACGGAAAACTCTCCAATGCCAAGAGGTGACTTATTGGCAACCAGAATAGTTTTGCTTTCCATAAACCTTGAAGTAGTGGCTTGAGGGATTCATTCATTTCTTGTCACTTGCAGTCAGAGCATTATGCGGGGGCACCTTCGTCATGTTTTATTGAGCTTAGTGTAGTGATCGGTCTCCTTTTTGGGAGGATTAATGGGATTGCCTCAGCAGGCTCTCTGCATGATCCCCACCTGTTTACGGCACCTCGTGTACCCAGTTGGTCACCCATCTAGGTTCTGACCAGGCTCGACATATCCAATGCAGTTTGGCTGTAACTGGCTTGAGGGATGAATCAACTCTATTTTCATGTGTGTTGGGAATCTCTTGGAAGCAAAATCTCGAATTCTGCTGCTGAATTCTGTCAACCTTTTTAACTTGGTACTATCTCTAGTTTCGAGAAGGGTCATTAACATTTGGAGAGTTTTGTGGGCGATTGGACTCCTCCTTGCTGGCCAATCCATTCTATGGCCTTCTTCAGGTATTCTATCCAAACATGATGGTAGTAAACAAAATGTTTTATCAGAAGAGACGCATTTATTTGAATGCTTCCTCCCATTTCTCTACGTAAAAAGTCTGCATTATAAACGGAACATTTTTTTGAAACTGAGAAAAACCAAAGAAGCAGCTCACATCTACATGTTGACGAAGTGTATTAGTCAGACAAGTGTGGAGTTCCACCCTGTGTGGCTTCTGTAACTCGACAGGGACAAGGTATTGAAATCGAGTCCTAACAAGGAAAGAAAGGGACATCACCTGAATTTAATGTTAAAAAGCATTGCTATCATTGGAGAAAAGTTTTGTTCACCACCATCACATTTAGATAGTGTACCTGAAGAAGGCTGTAGAATGGATCAACCTAAACCTTGTGTTAACAACACCAACAACAAGCAGTAGTACAATAATTGGAAAAAAAACGTTTGTAGATTTGGATTAAAGAAATTTAAAAAACTTATGCCAAAACTAATGATAGGTAAGAATTATTTAAAAGATTGTTTCTAAGCATGTTTTTTTTTCAAAAGAATGAGTTTTATCACAATCAATCAGGACGTGTGTTTCAAGAAAATAAAACTAGTATTTATGAAAAAAGCTGGAAAACCATTGAATATTGAGATGACAGTCTAATATATTTTGGGGATTATTATCTTCATTCTTGTTACTTTTAACCTGATGTTTCCTCCCATTTGTCACTCTCAGCAACTTCTACGTCTTCCAGGTATCCACTGGTGACCTTCAAGTAGGTTACTCACTGCCTACCTCCACACCTTTTGTCTTCTATGTGTCATGTGAGTGTAAGTTCTCCTGGCCTTTCTTTCTCAATTTTGTAACATTAGGGTATTCGGAAAGTAATTACATGTTTTCATGTTCGGAAAGTAATTACGTATTTTTAAAAAGGGGATAAATACAAATGTCTGCAAAGTTTAATTAAATACTTTTTATTAATAATATTCTTCATGGGAGGAATTCTGCTTTTTTTATTCTCTTTGAAGTCTCTATCCTCCATGGGGTTGAACTTTTCTATTCTCTATAAATGACATACTGCTGGGTAGTAGAGATGATGAACTAAATCCAGGTGTTATTTTATACCGTATAACCCTGGTGTTGCCCTTGTTGGTTGGCTTATAATTTTTAGCTGTGAAATATTCAACTACTTTCTAAACAGGAAAGTAATTAGTTTACAAACACTTAATCTTTTTTATTCCTGCTTCAACACAGTTTCAGAGTCAGAATCAAGATTTTTGATTCAACTTGAAATCAAGGCTCAGCAATTGACTCAAATATCTTTTGATCCCTGGCACTAATTCAGCTTTAATTTCTTTGCTATAATTAAAGTAATATTTCAAATCCTGAAATATCATTGCATATTTATAATTTTCATGCTTATAAGCACTTACACGGCTTGGAGTTTGTTTGTTTATGAAATAACACATTTGTACTGGAAAATTCAAATATTGATATCAAGGGAAATAACTGCTGATCAAAGTCATCTCCCTTTCATCTGTTGAATTCTAGAAATATTTTTTCATTCCAGTTATCATAATGATAATTTCAACAAACTTATTTTTGCACAGAAGAGCTCCACTATCAATTGGGAGTTATGATAGAGCGGTTTATGATGTTAAGAGTTAAAATCGACCAACTGTAGATTTTCAGATTCCCTTTTGTGTTTTTTTTTAATAGATGTATTGCTCCCCCTACACACACACCTTCTGTTGCTGGGTTTGTGAGTCCCATGCGCCACTTCTGATATTAAGCAGAGCAATGTATTTGTGCTTTGATAGTTGGTGGAAAAGCTGGCTTAATTTGTCTCGAATCCAGAACTAAAAGTAATTGACAGGTGCAGTTTACTAAAAACTGTTAACATAAGTTTCTTCAGTTTTCAAGTTAGGCTGGCTGGCTTTGTATGTTTCATACTTACAGGCTGCACCAATAGAGTGAGACATTTACTTCTTGGTATGATCAGAAAAAGATGTCTTTTATGTGTTTTTGGTAGGGATTCACTTTGCAAAGTAAGTTTATACTGAATTAATCCTAAAAATTCAGACATTTAGTGATCATTGCCTAGCAAAAGGCAAGAGGAGTAACTTGTTCATAGATTACGCTGAAGACATTGGTCATGTGATGGTTTTTTTACTGAGTGACTGACAAGAACTGTTTATTGTGTTCTATTTGGGAAAAATCAGTTAATTGGCTTTGTTACTTATTGGGAACAGTTTTTTCCGTTGAAGAATTTCTTTTCCGAATCAGAGCATCTTTCTTCTGTACATATGTATATAAGTGTACACACTCCACTATTCTTTAAACTTTTGAAATGTTTTAAATCTTTGAAATGTCTTGCCTTTTGTAAATAAAACCTTTTTTCCTGATCAAATATTGTTCTTGTCTGAATTTTGTTAAACAGGGAGTTTTTGTTAAACATTATGTATGATCTAGCTGGATTATTTTTTATTCACAACGGCTCAGCCATATACCCTTTAGTCTTTTGTCAGGCATTGTTGGTTTTAAAATATGGGAACATTTCTCAGAGCACATACTCGATTAGACTGGACAAGTCACATCTTTTTTTTCTTTGTAAATCTGGGCTGTGTTTTCGGTGTCAACTTCCGAGTTGCTTCCCTTTGCATTTACTGTGAGGTATGAGAACACCTGGATATACTGAAGTGTGAACAAATGAACTCTGACAAAATAAATAGTCCAACTGTATTATACATAATGGTCAAATAATATTGTTTTATGTCTATAATCAAGCGAAGAATCACACTAGGATGGCAATCCTTTAGCAGAGCTAGCTCAACCTTCAAAAATAAGATCCCAGCGGTGGGCTGGCCATGTTGCGAGAATGGCAGACAACTGATGGACATCACGACTCACAACATGGATCCTCCGAGACCACATACGCAACCGAGGCTGGCATAATATTAGATGGAGAGACGAGCTAGACAAGTTCAGGAAGTTCTAGCTCCGTGACGCCCATGATAGAGAATTGAAGCGAATCCTGGGGAAGGTCTATGTCCAACGACGGACGTTAAAAGACTGATGATGATGATGATGATGATGTTTATTGAATGCCAGTTTTTTTTTCTTTTAATGATTTGTTGAAGTGTGGGTAATTGACTTTGACCATCAGTAATCACTTTGAGACATTGCAGGATTAACTGAATAGCAAATGAAGTTTATCCTTAATTTCAAGGGTTCTAGATGCTTCCAGGATATTGATTCTGGTTTGGGGATTCTGCACTAATTCTATTACTCTATTACTATAATGCTCTTAACTTTTTGGAGTGGCTGGGTGTTCAAAGAGAGAGATTTTAGTCAATTATCACCAATTCAAGTTATCATTGTAATATAGTAAAGTGTGGTATCTGTGATACTTGTTATGCCAAATCGATGAAATTTTTGTTTTGTTAACAAAAAATAGACACATAGTTTGAATTTGATCCAGAGTTCATTCAATCAAAACAAGAATATAAAACAATTTTTTTTCTTACAAAAAATAAGTAAATATAGAGTTTTAACTTTTTTTTAGCAAAAATGAATGTTTAGTTTTAATTAGATCAAAAGTTTAATTAATCAGATCAAGTACAAAAACATCTTTTTTACGATCGAAAGTTTGTAATCAAAGAAAAATCAAACTTTTTTTTTTTTTACAAAAAATAAGTGAGTTTCACTGATTTAGCAAAATGCATTAATACGAAGATATTTGAAACTGAAGTCTTAGCCACTGCACAAAAATAAAAATGAATAAGTAATACTATTACTGCAATATCAGATATATTTATCATATTAAGTGACTTTATAGCAAATGACAAAAACTAATTGCTATACCAGTGGAAGATTATGTTCCGATATTCATGATTTTGTTTGTTTTTTTCTAAAGTTTTAAAAATAATTTAGGGTCCCTTTATAACATATACTACGGGCCCTGAACTCCAAGGTTAAAAGATAGAATGAAACCAGGGAGAGCTAATTTTAAATCTAGTCTTGGGTGCATGAAACCCTTGTGCAAATTTTAGATCTTGCCCCGGGCACATGAAACCCCTAGCCTTGACCTTACCCACACGTGCTTAATCCAGCATTGCTTTGGGATAATTTCCACCACAGTATCCACACATTCCTCTTGATATCTGACATTCTAAATTGCATATTGCTCCTCGTATGAACCACTTTTTTTTTTTCAGAAAATTTGAGGTAAAAACTTGTGTGTAGTATCTATGGAAACATAATTATTATACATATTTATATCATATAGAAACATTTATTTGAAATGATCTCCGTCGCTACACACTTAATGTATCACTTGGCCTAACAATGTAAAAAGTATAAACAATTAGAGAAAAGGTTGTTTATTCTATTTATGTTGCCTAGGGAAAGTGATACATTAACTGTGTAATGACAGGAGATCATTTCAAATAAGTGTTTCTATATATAATGCAATTAATCATCATTCTGTCGGATCATATGCATCCATTTCTTGATACACATATCTACATGTAAATGGTAGTAATTTGACAATGTGGAAGTGAGAGATTTGAGAACTTTTGTCAGCGTCTTTAAGAAGCACTTTGCTATGCAGAAAAATGGTAGCAAAAAAGCAGTTGTTCACATGTCAAGATGTAGTACTAAGGTGGAAGAAAAAGGTATATAACGTATCTTGTTGGAGGAGAGGAAGGGGTAGCAAATGGATCAAACCTATCTTAATGAAAATTTTCAAAAAATTGAGATGTAACACCTGTCTCAAATATTTCACTTCCACATTGTCAAATTACTACCAATACTTGTATAGATGTAAGGTAATCTAACAATCGTGTTATATGTGAGTCTGCATCGCAACAAATTTTCAGTTTTACAAACCTTAATCCAAATCCAGACCCACCACCGTAGCCTTCCAATATACACTTCTTCAAGACTGACCCTAGTAATTCCTTTAAGATATGAGAAAACTGTTGGGGATACATTAAGAAAAAAAAAAAGATTTTAAACCACGAAACCTCACCTGAAGTAACGGCTGGATATTATATCGACTTTACACAGTACATCGATATATTTTCAAATGCAGTATAGAATTAAACTTATTTCTATTATTATTCGGACTATCCTCATCTTTGTTGTTTTTCATACAATGTTTCGACCGTTTTACTCTACGGCCTTCATCAGGTAGGTGTGGGGAAGTAACGAACCGAACCCTTTATCTAACCGATGGGGGTATATTGACCTCACTCCCCTCTTAGCATTAGTAGTATTATTATTGTCTCACACTGGGATTGAACCTAGAACCATTAGATTACTTGCAGTAATTCTGTCTGATTCTGTAACCAGAGAAACACTAGAATTGAACTATTCCGTTTATATCATTATATAGCCATTTTTGGCCAGAAACTTCTCTATGTAGCAACTATATCCACTTGACCATTCGTTGGCAACATCTGTAATGTAGCCAATCTCTTATTCCGTGCTCTTACAAAAGACGGTATAAGTCAAATAGAAGTTTAATCATTTTTTGAATTAGGATATCAGGAGGAAGTCCTGGTGCTTACTATATCAAAAGAAGGCGAAAGAAACGGGAGAAAATATTTCTTTCTGTTTGCATTTTTGCTTTGACTTGAAACTGAACATACCGCGATATATATCGCATGTAGCTGTTTAAGCTAAAAATACCGTGATATGCTTTCTGAAATGTTCTTGTTTAATTCATTTTTTTACCGTTGGTGTAACCTGATCCAGTAGAGGCTTTTCTATTTTTGAATGTAGTTATTATTTTGACAGTCAAATGAAACGTTTTGAATATTGGCGTCCATGTTCAAACTGCGTTATAAACGATTGCACGTTATATCGAGTCGCGTTATAACGGGTCTACAGTATGCATAATTGTAAACACTGGGTAATTCTATTTAATCACTGTCCCACCACAGCAATATGTGACACAAGGTCGGGCTTAACGTGGGAAGAAACAGTAACTTACCGCCAAAAAATGGCTCCAGCCGACGCAGTTACCTGCGAAAGCTGGGCCGAATAATGATGGAAGAGCCTAAGGACGAATCCAAAGGCCCCCCGTTGCGCTTAGCAAACGCAGCCTCGGTATAACCTCATTGGCCAACGTTTGCACCGGCGCACTCGGTCTTTGATACCCTGCACACAATCTCCGGCCCACTCAACGGACAAGCGTCAGTACCGACTCCTCGGTCTATGCCGTGGAGCAGATACTACACTTTGATTCCGAAGATTGGGCCAGAAACCTGTGCCAGGTAAGTAAACACTGGGTAATGCATCTATGATTTTAAACTGAAGCTCAATCGGAATCGGTTGCTGAAGTGGTTTGATAACAAAGAGCAAGAAAGACATTGTTTTTTTTCTATATAGATATTTAATGACTTGAATGAAAAAATAACCAGAAAAAGAACAAAAAAGGCGATGTTACACTATCGAAATGAGAAAATAGTCCAACTATTCTTAATATAATAATCATTCTATGAATTTGGAAAATTGGCAATTGTTACCTTCCCGGTTTTAAAATGGCCTCCGTTCAAGCTGCAGAATAACAGATGCTAATGACGATTTTCAGTTTGTAACGTACATGGTATCTCTCAAATTATTTATTTCGTATCTATAAGAATTCATGAGGGAAAAAAAAACGGAAAAAACTTGTTGCGAAATATTCTATAATGGATTCCTCATTATCACACTAACCCTTACAATTCTAACCTTAACCCCATAACCCTTAAAAATATTATCACTAGATACCAACCCTCCGCTTTAAACGATAAAAATACTAATCCTAACCACAAAAATACGAACCCTTACACTAAACCTAACAATTCTAACCTTAAACCCAGGGATATTAACTCTAAACACTAGATACTAACCATAACACTCTAATCCTAAAAATACGAGCCCTAACCTTTAAAATGCAGACCCTTACATTAACCCTAAAAAAACTCATAGTAACACTAAATCTGAAAATACTAACTCTAAAACACTAACCCTAAATTGTATCTATCAAGTTTTTTTTTTGTCATAATTATAAAAAAGTGAAGAAAAAAATCAAGTCTCTCTAACCACATGAAATAATGGGGGCAGGCGATGAAAATGTCGTCGGCTTCTTTGATTTAAAATCATCGTCAACATCTATCGATCTGTTGCTGATACAGTGGACATTTTAGAACGGGATAGGTAATATTCACCGGGAAATTTTGATAAAATCTCGGGATCTGAAGTCTTTAGAGTTCGTCCGAACTTTTTTTTGCTTCTTCACAATAACTCGGTTTTCCTTGATGACACAACGCATTTTTTAATTCTCCTTTCTGGAACAGTTCGAAAAACTCATGTTCTTCTTTACTCCCAAGTAGTCTCCAGCAAAAATCTCTCATCCTGCAGTAAAACAAGATTTATCAGACATTTTACACATTATATATATACATACATACATACATACATATATATATATATATATATACATATATATATATATATATACATATATATATATATATATATACATATATATATATATATATACATACATATATATATATATATATATATATATATATACATATATATATATATATATATACATATATATATATATATATATACATATATATATATATATATATACATATATATATATATATATACATATATATATATATATATACATATATATATATATATACATATATATATATATATATATATATATATACATATATATATATATACATATATATATATATATACATATATATATATATATATATACATATATATATATATACATATATATATATATATATACATATATATATATATATATATATACATATATATATATATATACATATATATATATATATATATACATATATATATATATATATACATATATATATATATATACATATATATATATATATATACATATATATATATATATACATATATATATATATATATACATATATATATATATATACATATATATATATATATATATATATACATATATATATATATATATATATATACATATATATATATATATATATATATATATATATATATATATATATATATATGTATATAAGAAATGGAGATTTTACACATTATATATATACATACATACATATATATATATATATATATATATATATATATATATATATATAAGAAATGGAGATGTTATCCGACAGAATAATTATAAATGCGTTATTTTTATTTGAAACTCTTTTTTGAACAGACTTCCTGTTATAACACGGTGAATGCGTCAGTTGGCCGAGACATTGTAAGTAGAATAAGCAAATTGAAAATAGAAATAATGCATTTATAATTATTCTATCGGATTATATATCCATTTCTTAATAATACAATTTTTCGCATAGAGAAAAAAATAAAGCAGATATAGACAGTGAATGAACAAGACAAGATTTTGACACGAAGCAATCATTTGGGTCTCAAACTTACCAGCTGACTACTTAGCTCAATGGTAAGAGCAGCGTTGCGTAAAGGGCCGATTCTTGCAACCGCCCATTTATTTAATTGTTTATTCTATTAACGTTGTCTAGTCCAACTGACACATTCACCGTGTAATAACCAGTGGTCAGTTCAAATAAAAATATCACACACACACATGTATATATATATACATGGAGAGAAAGAGAGAGAGAGAGATTATTTGAACCTACCACTCAAGTTACGCAGAGAATGAGTTACTCGGCTCAGCGAAAATATATAGAGACAGCTTAGGAAAAATGGGACTGCTGCAGGAATCGAACCTGCGACCTAGAAGGTAGCCACTCCAACGTAGCGTTGCTCTTAAGAATTTGGCTTAACAGGTTCAAATAAACGCTTTATACCTACTATTATTATTTGAGCCTTTGTTCTTCTGTGAGGCTGTGTAGCTTAATATTCAGTCGGATTATACATGCATTTCCTAACATATATATATATATATATATATATATATATATATATATATATATATATATATATATTACTGTTCAAATGTAGAAAATAAGAATCAACAAGCCGCCAGATTAGCCAAATCTGACTGTAGAATGGAATTTGCTGCCCCAGGAGCTGGTGGATGTAACTGACAACAGAATATTCAGACAGAGATGGCAGCGTCCTCCTGAAGTTTTACAAAATACAGTTTGTGCATCGAGAAGAATGTTGACTCAATAGATTCTGTGTTTCATCACAAAGAGTAAATGAATAAATAGACGGAAACTTTCTATTTTGTGGAAGTTCTTGATATTTGATGTAATGTCAAGTGCTTAGTCAAATAAACAGTTTTACTTCACTTATTTTGCAATATTCTGCCTATAAGACTTTCTCACGTCCCAAAACGAAAGTTTCGTTAAATAGCGTTCAGCCCACGTTCTACAACACGCCGTTAGGGATAAGAACGTAAGCTTAACGCTATTTTTTGAAACTCCATTTTCAACGTTTCTGACTGATTCATGAACATTACAAAATTTCTTCTTAAGAATTGATATTTTATGAAATTTTGTAACCTGGACTAATCAGTTTGAAAACGGCATTGACCATCAAGGCTGAAATATCACCAATAGAGATAGAATAAAGTTGTACGATCACCAGAAAGAAAAGTATATACATATATATATCAATTATAAGTCATTATAATCAATGCTCCCTTTTTCAGGGTTGAGCACTCTTTAAATGGGGCAACTCGTTGATTATAAGCTATGTAGCAATGCTCTTCCAACTCTGGAATCGAGCACTCTGGTGGATGGGGAATTGTGTGTAAGCAAATATATCTCGAAAATACAGTTTTACTGACCGTCCAGTTCAGCATAGGGCAGGGATAAATGCCAGACTCTTGGTCTGAGGCGAAGGTTTCGATCCTACCTTATGATATTGGATAGTCTATAGTTGTGATATAACAAAACAGCCTGTCGATGACTCAATCATTAACTATATATATATATATATATATATATATATATATAAATCCAATATATATATATATATATATATATATATATATATATATATATATATATATATATATTAATACAGTGCTGCAAAGGATGTCATAAAAAGAATTACCATAATTTCTGATGGAACTCCAGAGGCGAATAATGTAATATAATTTTCCCTAGATGTCATAATCCTTTGATATTTTCGGATTCTATACGTAAACAATGCACTCAGATAAAAGTGGAAAATGACTCCTAAATTTTGGGGCATCCTTCATTTCGGTGGAAGTTGAAACTTTCTAGAAGCCGAAGATCAAGGGGCCACTATGGACAGTGACAGCTTAGAACAAGTCAGTTTAAGCACTCCCTAGTCTCGTACCTGACTACCGACATTTGGATATATCCTTTTAAGGGAAAAGTGACTGTGGATAATGTCCGTGTTTGTAGGTATTCAACTCTTTATTAATCCATGAACTGCGAATTAATTGTAGTTCTATCGCTAACTTTATATAATTTCTGTTTTATTCTTGTTGATGGCAACTCAGTTCTGTCATTGAGTCAGGGCTTTTATCTAGCAATGAATAGCTATTACGCGGTTGTATGGCTAACTCAATAAATTTTTCGTCTTATTGGGATTGATGGCAACTCAGTTCTATCTGTAAGTAAGGGCTTTTATCTTGCAATGGATTATCTTGCAACGGACAGGAGATTTCATCTTGCAATGGATTATTTTGCTACGGATAAGTTCCGATGGATTATTTTGCAACAAATAACTTCCAATGGATTATCGATTAACGATTACTCTCCACCACCTATCGAAGTTAATGGGTTAAGAAGCTATTATAACTCAGCATCGATTTATTCTGAATACTTTACAAACCATCTTCTTTGTCTCAACACGAAACGTGATTCTTTGTTTAACAAAGAAAACGTGAATTTTATGGAACAATCTGCTCTGCGCAAGATACTAAAATAGAATAATTTATTCACAAACGTTGCTGTTAACGCTTAAATTTTCTGTTTGATACCGTTTTTTTCTTGCTCTGCACCACCGGAAAAAGAGACCGACAAAAAGGTCGTCTTTCCTTGCAGATTTACATATTTACACCAGAAGAAGGCTGTAGAATCGACCGAAACATTTTGTCAAAATCAAGGACATGAAGAAGTTATTGGATTGCCCAAACAAAAGTTCGTAGATTAATGACTCTTTTCAAGGTTGCAGACAAGACAGTGTTCCCTTTTCTTTCTCTACAATCAGTGGTCGCAAAAATCTTATGTTGTACAATCATTTCTCCCATGACAAAAAATATGTGCACACATCGGATTTCCATATTGGATTTCCATACCGTAGAATTGATCGGCCGAAACGTTGTACTAACAACACAAACAACAGGAAGGAGTTCAATTGTCCGGAAGAATCTTTGAATATTGAGACACGGTCAGCTGCTCAAAGCACAAGTTGAAGAACTTGCAAATCTCTTGAATCCCACTGACAAAGACTAAGCTAAGGCTGCTGAGCATGCCTACGTCCCCGAGATACTCAGAAGCCTGCAGGTACGAATGGCAAAGGATAAACGATGTGAATCTCCACATGCAGTCAAATTGTGAATTCAGTACTTGGGATCTGTAGAGGTCCCGAAGCTGTTCGTTTGAGCAGAGTGCGTAGGCAACTGGAGTCTTCATCTGGAGGCAGTCAGCCAGCCAGATGGACATTATTGCTGCAACTGGCCATATTCACGATGATTAAAATGCTAGACCATACCTACAGAAAATGCTTGACCATAGACCATACTCATGGATGTACATGAACATGTGCTCGTCCACAGTCGGAGAAACTCCCTCCAACTTTAAGAGCAGGGAATTTCTAGGCACCGAGAGTCAACCGTCAAATCTACCGATGAAAGTACCCCGACAACTGCTTTAAAAGGATTTTAGATTGGAAGCACATGAAGAGGAATCGTGTACCAATATAAACTGACATTGAGAAAGCACCTGAGGGGTCTCTGAAATATGCCAGAGGCAAATATTATGTTGGTGCAGAAATGATTGCTGCTTTTCTTATTTGAAACCCTGATGCTTATTCAGGAACGAGGTTTTAACTGGAAATTCTCTGGAATAGGTGCACACAAACGTTATGTTGATATTTTTCTACGGAAGATAAGATGGACAAATCCTATACATGATTAGCTACTGTTGCCTAGCCATTTTGAATGACTGAAAGTGGCTAGATTTTTTTTTTATCGTTGATCAAATAACTTTATTTTTGATCTTAAAATACCATTCACATGAGAGTCAGTACAGTATGAAGTTTTGAGTTAATGTTCCTTATATCCAAAATCATTATCGATGTTATTCCGTTGCCTAGAGATGAAATCTACGTAGAAGCCAACTTTAAACTAGCCACTTTTAGCCATTCAAATAGCCATGTGACAATAGCTAATCCTATATATACGAGTTATTTCCTACGCAAAATATTAATATAAGGATTATTTGTACCTATCCCGAAGGATTACCATTTAACTATGTTCGTGGAATATGCCATTTCGAAGCATGAATATCTCTCTATTTATTCCAGTTGAATGTTTTCTTTTCACAATTAATTTAGGCTGTGAAATCTTGGAGAAAATCAAATTTGAGTATAGCGAGCATTGACGACATCCAATTGAGGATCATTATTGAGACGGACCCTCACAAAACAATTGGAAAGGTTACAGAGGAACAACAAGATGGCCATTCAATTTTCCAGGATCTAGATGTTTTTTAAACTCTATTTTAGATGTGTTCAGATGTTTCCAGTGGAAATAACATCAAGATTCTCCAGATTCTAGATGTTTCTAGATGTTTTTCTCAGAGTATTTTTCAGATGCTTCCTAGTGGAAAAAACATCCAGATTTTCTAGAATTTAGATGTTTCTATACGTTTTTTTTTTTACTCCAGATGTTTTTCGGTGGAAAACGCCAGTGATGTCATTAACAGAAATCATTCTGACCATATTTATTCTTCGATAGAATTTTCTTTTACATGACTTCAAATTTTGGCGCTACGCTTGTTCCATTATTGTCTGGGGTGGCTAGTTTCAGTTATATTTGCTATCAGTTTCAACCAACGAACTGTCTTCAGAACCGAATATCGTCACCCCACTAATTTCATCCCCCGATACGTAGAGTTTTCACCCCCCCCCCGCAATAAGATACTTATTAGGGTGTTTATTTTGTCTGATACAAATAATTCCAACACCTCTTCATCTTGAATTACTTTGTATAGATATGAGAAAGATGTGTTTTATTTTTACCTAAGCATCCTTTAACAATATGAAGCAGTAGCGTATGGTTCTTTGTATCTTGTAATCCCATGTGCTACGGATGCACAAAAACGTAAAAATATTTGAATGTTTGTAAAACGCAATGGATGGTTGAAGCCTTTTTGGCATAAGGTGGAGAATGTGGTCCCCATTGTAGAAATTGGAGAATTAATGGAAAACAGAATTTAGTGACAGCATCTAATCCGAATTTTGTTTTTCTTTCATTATTTCTCTTTGCTTTTTTCGCAGTTTGTAACATCGAATGAACGAGGATGTGGAACTTCACAATTTACAACCGGGGCCTCCTCCCCTACATTGTATCAAGAAGGCTTTTACTGTCCATTGCTTTTTTCTTTTACAGACACTAAGATATTTTTTGTGGGTTTTTGTGCATCCGCAGCACACGGTACACCAAAGATAAAGCGCTATACGCCACTAATATGAAGACTGGCAAAAGGTCCGTTGGGTGGGGGTAAAAAGCTTGGATGATGCTCGAAAGTGGCTTAATAGATGAAAGTGTTTTTAACCACTCGACCCCCTTCAAAAACATCAATCGAGGGAGGGGGATAAACAACACTTAATCCCCAAGAAAACATCCAACAAGAATATATGATATATTAGTCGACCCATATCAACAAAAAAGCCATCTGGGTGGGGGGCTTATTTCTTCTTCATTACTTAATGACTCATTTGCAAGGTTTTCCCTTGGTTTGCTACTCCCATATCGTTGAACCCTTATAAAATATTTTGCCCCAAAGATCTCAGCATAGACTTTTGGTATGTTACCCTACATAAAATAAGCTTTCTAACGATACCAAATATAATTGTTTTGAGACCAGGGTATTTCATTATGTAAAGTTTTATGCACACTTTTGACCCCATCTTGGTTCATTTTTCAAACACAACGTTTCGGCCATTGTACCCTCCAGTCGTCTTTAAGTGATTAAACCCTGTCCCGGCGATCGTTCGGGACGTTCACATTCCACTGTCTAACATCGGGTGTGATTGTTTTTTTTTTTTGTTTTTTTTTTTTCCGAACACAGTTGATGGTAGTAATTGGTGTAAAAAATCTGTAGTTGTCTGAAGTTGATGCTGGGAGGGTGAGGTCATTATGGGGCAAAAATCTGCATGAAACTTTACTTAATTTCTTCCGGCTTTAACCTTATTTCACGCAGATTTGGAGACAAACAAAATCTCGTCTTTTGACTGCTTACCTTTCAGACCAGTAATTTCCATCAATTACAAATCCAAACATGTTTTCTGTTTCCAATCCAGGACCAGCAAATCTCTTTTCACCATCAATTTCTTTCAATCCATACCTGACAATACAGAATGAAAATGGCCTAATAGATAGAATTATTTCATGGCAATCTGATTTTCGTCGGAAAGACTCTCTTCACAGTTTTTACCACAGAGATATCCCGATTATCTGAACGAGACCGTTGAGGAGTATTTGATTCAGATAATTGATTATTCAATCAATTGATTTGATCATAAACAAGAACGGTATCCTTATGTGTCTACGTACCCCTGAAAAGGGGGGCATTGGAGGGGAAACGCAGATAATGAGTGATGGGTCTGAACGGTAAACCACGGATGAGAGAGGGTCACCGATAGGAACACTATAAATAAGGGAGACCACTCAAAGAGAAACTGCAGATAAGGGAACTGCTAGAAGGGAAACTATGAATCATATGAATTTATATCTGAAAAAAAGATCTTATTCTGTATCTATCACGAGAATCGATTAAAAGAACAAATAAATTATTGTTCTTTTTTGGTGAAAAGAACTAACACTGAAAGAGAAACCACAGGTATTTTTTTTATCGTGCGAATTGATTAAAAAGGAATAAATGACGTCAGTTAATTGGGGACAGTCAAAGTGAATTATAGAGATGTTGGACACATCTATAAGGAGAAGCCACATTGAGCACAATAATGGGACCTTGAAATCTTTTTCGGATAATCCTAAATTTGGACAATTGATCTTCGGATTATCAAGCTTTCTCTATGGTTTGTTTTTAAGTTAGTCCTCTTATCGTTTACAGCAAAACACCTAATGAACCCGAGACTTCATTCTTTCCTACTTCAACTTCCTCTTTCTAAACAGATACTTTCGCTGTAGGAAACGTATTGCCACGGACAACTGTCATCGATACACGTTAGATGAGCCAGGCGTTCTCGCGCGGTTCGTCGTGGCAAGGGGCGGCTTTGGAACTAATTCAGCTGATGAACCTCAATGTTATGGTGCCATTTATTCGTCTCGACCGCAACCGGGACAAACTCATACCTGTCGGTAAGTGAGCGATATTTAGCCATCTTCCTCTTCTCAGACTATCGGGCGACTATACGTGGCTCGATGGCCGACGAAATCAGGTTGCCGTTTGTGAGGGAGTCACTGCAAGAGGCATTCCGAATAAGTGATTTACTAGCTGCAAATAGGAAAACATTTCATCCATTTCTCGTAGATGATATTTCTAAGAATGGAAAGATGATTATTAAGAGAAATCTTTTAAAAAAATTGTGTCAAAAGTATTTCATCCAATGGTCAAATTTCCTCTGGTTCTATTCTGACTATGATGAAAGTTAAGCAACCGTAGCCACCACAGGGGATGGAGGGTTCTATCCCTTTTTATATGTGCATGTGTTTATGTGTTTTTGTGTTCCATCGTCCCTACCCATACTGTTTTGTTTGGAGACTTTAAAATTGGCATCAGTACTCCATTAGACCCCTTTTAAAAAAGAAATTTTGATGACAATTTTGGAACTTATTTTGGTGGGTTTATTTATAACATTAAGATTCCATATAGTCTAGATGTTTGTAGATGCCTGTTTACTTTATTTAAGATGTTTTATAGCAGAAAACCTCAGTGATGTCATAAATGGAATTTATTCTGACCATATTTATTCTTCGATGGACTTCGTTATACATGCCTTCAAGATTTGAGGCTACGGTTGTTCAGTTATTGACTGTGATGTTTTCTTTAATCTTGAAGGTACGATGCCCAGTTCAAACGATGGTTTATGATACTTCATGTAATAAAAATAAAAATAAACAGAAAATATATTATCGAACTAGTGTGAAGAAATGTCTGTTCTTGAAATTTCGAAACCCTTAAAACAGGGGCCTCTCTACTAATCTTAGAGAAGTTAACTTGAGGGACCTGTCCTGATACACATTGCATACACCAGTCCTTGTAAGACGACCGTCGAGCCTGGTCAGTACCTAGATGGGTGATCGTCTGGATATATCAGGTGCCGTAATCAACTGGGGGTGATTTAGTGAGCATCCCGTAGTGACCGTGTTAATCCTCCTAAGGTGGAGACCAACCTCTGCATTTTACTAAACAGCTCTAACCAAAGTCCGTAACCCCTCAATCTCGGGAGAGGTTCCTCAATACTAGTCCTTGCCGAGTGCTCAGCGGAAAGGCATTGAGTACCATTTTCAAAGTCTTCCGTATGACTCAGCACTGGAATGGATCACGGCCTATCGAACCTGGGTTTAGCGCTTTACCACTAGGTCACAGTGTATCCAACATGATTTGTCTATAACTTCTCCAAGATGAGAAAATTTATAAATTTTAATATAGAAAAATATATGAATTTGAAATAAAACAATGCTACTCACCTTTCCCAGTAACTTTCATTGTCGCAAAGTTCATCAATTACGTTAACCACATCAGATTCTGATAAATCGCGTTTGTTAGGCTTTTTCACAGTTTTTTCGAGACCTTGTTCGAGCTAAAAACGAGAAGACGCATTCATATTCAGTAACTCGTAAACCTTGTCAAAGAACTTGAAGCGCGCAGGATACAACGAATGCAAAATACCAGCAATGAATTACAAAGAAGGAGAGATCTCAGAGGTCAAATTAAGGGAATTTTTCCATTTTCGCAGAGGCAAAATGCAAGGAATTTTTCCCCAACTTTTAGAGGTCAAAATGGAGAGGAAATTTTCATCACCTACTTTTAGGGGTCAAAATGGAGAGGGAATTTTCTTCTCCTATTTTTAAGGGTCCGATTGTAATTGATTTCTTTTCCACTTTTAGCGGTCAATAATAGAGGGAGTATTTTCTCCAGAAGAAAAAGAAACGTTTCCATCTAAGAAAAATAACGTACAATAAAGATAAACGCATACACCGTAAGGGAGAGCATGGTCTTACCTTCGGGGTATTCCCCTGCCCACGTATCCCCAAAATATTTGAAGTAGAAACAAACTTTTTTCTCCGATACTTATTGCATATATAAACAATTAATTAAAACCAAGTAAACACACAAAAATAATAAGAAATTAAAAAATTATTCGCTCCCAATTATGTCTCTTTCTTTTTTTGAACCACCTAAATAGGTTTTCAGTAAAGGGTTATATTTACAATGTAAGTTTATGTCAAATTGGTGCCTTAGTTTCTGTTCGGCAACATTCATGCTTGGGTTTTTGAAAATTCAGACTTTTTTCTCAGTGATCATTGCCCAACAAAAGGCGGGAGAAGTAACTTATTGATTGATCTCACCCTTTTCCAATTTTTCAATTGATCACACCCAACACTGCATGATGCCAAAATACATTGCTCGGTGTCTATTTAGTGACTAACCAGACCTGATTCAAAATGAATTTTAGATCATGTTTTTTTTTTGTAATGAGAATGGTCTGAACACTTAAAATGTAATAATACTACAATAGCATGATAACTAAAATTGATTATTTAGCGAGGAAAATATTTCCAGCAAATAGTCCAAAACCCAAATAGCACAGCAACATATTTCTATATAATTCTTTTCTGTGAACGTTGCATGGTTCCCTGTTTGAGAATCAATCTTTCGTTGAAGTTCCATAGGGGACAGGAGGGTGCATTGGTTGTATAACCTTCTTTTATGACTAGCGGCTTTTGTTTTTAGTTCTGGAAGGTTGAGCTTGCTCTGCCAAAAGCTTGGCAACCTCAAATGATTCTCTGTTTGATTTCTTTTGGGGATTTCATGAAGATTCCTTGTCCTAGGTCGGCGAAATGGTCTACTTTCTTCAACTCAGCGATTACGATCGTTCTGTCTCTGTCCTCGGCATGTTTCTATCGTAGAAACCATGAGAAAACTCAAATGGCAACAGGCTGGTCATGCTGTGAAAATGTCAGACGACCGCTTGACGCCATGACTCACAAATTCACAACGTGGATCCCCAGGGATTATAACCGAAACTGTAGCCGGCAAAAATGAGGTGACGTTTCAAACTAGACAAATTCAGGAAGTATCTGCAAGGCCCATGATAGAGAGATCTGACGGATCATGGGGAAGGTCCAACGACGGCAGATATAAGGCTACTACCAATCTCTATAAGATTCACTAATCTATCCCTTCAAAATGTTTAGAGGAAATTTGTTACTCTTCAATAGATTGAAAATTGTTTTTTTTGTCAAATACCAGTCCAAATTGGATTGGACTTTGTACCCTACGTAACAAGTACAAAAACAACAACCCTCGCCAAATTTAGGTCGATCACGTCACGTTAAACTAAACCTATATATTATATTTCCCTACAGTGATTTAAAATCATGATAATGCGATTGGAAGGCAGTTCTCTTATCAATTGAGCTAAATGGACAAGTTTTATATACCTACGAATATATTCATTATATATATAATGCAAAAGTTGCAGTAATCATATTTAGCTGAAAAAGTATGCAGAGTTTGAACTTGCAGCAACTAGGCTTGTTTACATAGATTTTTGTCGATTACGTGTCCCTAGGTGTTGTTCATAATTTACTGATATGTCTGGTCCAGGAGGGAAAATAACTTTCTTTAAAAAAAATGGTAGAGTGTATTCATTTATGGTCGGTACAGTATGTATGTATCAACGTACTCCGCTTATACCGTTATTGATGGAGTTTCGGGGTTAGGTACACTCAGGGTTAGGGTTAATTTTTAGTAAGATCCAGTTCCGGCTTGCAAGGCCTGTCAAAGCTTCGTTCTATTTACGGTACTTGGTTTCCCTAATGGTCAGCCATCTAAATACTGACTGAACGACGTTACTTCGGTGTTTTCAGTGTAAACCATAAACCTTTGAAAGTCTTTGTTATGACTCGACAGTGAATTGAACGATGGTCTAATTAACTAGACGTAAGCACTCTACCACTGAGTTCGATATCACTTATTTTCAATGATCTTACGAGATTCGACGTATCCAACGCTATTTGGCTGTACTCCTTTAGCCTTTGTCCTTGTGCTGAGTACTTAGCGCGAGAGGTATTGAGTACCATTTTAAAAGTCTTTGGTGGGTTGAAACTAGGCCTACAGAACCGGAGGCGAGCACTCTACCACTGAGTCATGATACACTTATAGACTTATATCTGGAATTGTAGATGAACGAATTATCTACCTCGAATCTTTTCTAACCTTTTCATGATAGGAAATCGATTCCAATGACCTTTTTGCTGACTCAGACAATGGGGGGAGGGAGAAAGGGAGAGAAAGGGAGAGAGGGAGGGATTGATAAAGAATGGCTAAGAAAGGGAGGGAAATTTAGTGGTTAAGAGAGGGGGGGAGTAAAAAGGGTCTGAACAAAGGCAATGATTGGCACAGCTGGCAATGAATTGAAAAATAGAATCCGCCGATGAAGTTCAAATTCCTAAGTCGTCTGGAGCCGGAAATGACTTGAGTTGTAACAAAAGCAGCCGATTTTTACATCAGCATGATTTTGGAATACTAAAGCGACAACTTCCGTTTGTCCCGCTAAAGGGCTGTTATATACGCAGCCTCAACATCAATGAACAGACTACAGACTAAGCATTATCTTATTGCGTTTCAACTGACATTTATATGTATGTACATATCCGAAACTGGAGAGGTACATGTATTACACAGTGTCTTTCCTTGAGTTCTTCCGTCAATCTTTGCGTCAATCTTCCCCTGTTTAAAACTGGAGTCGACTTTCCAACTGTAATAAGAACAACAAGAACAACCCTCACCATTTTTTTCATTACATATCATCATCAGTCTTTCATTGTCCGTCGTTAGACGTAGACCCTTCCCAGGATTCGCCAAACCTCTCTATCGTGGAAGTCGCGGAGCAAATATCTTCTGTACCTATCCAATTCGTTTTGCCATCTCATATTCTGTCGACCTCGATTCCACATTAGATACCAGTGGATCCATGTTGTGAATCAGTGGCAGTTGTCAACAATCCTTGCAGCATGACCGGTTTGAGTTTCCAAATGATTTCTATGATATCTCGGACTCCTGTTTTCCCCTTAATTTACTGTACTGTCATGTGGTCTCTCCATGTGATGTTGAACATAATTCTCTCGTGTGCACATTGCATGGTTCTCAGTTGGCGGGTCGGTGTCTTTTTTAGGCTCCATGTTTCAGCTCCATAGATGACTATCGAGAGGATGTATTGGTTGCATACCTTTCTTCTTTGAACTAAAGGGATCTTCTTGTTCTTGAATGTTTAGTTTTGCTCTACTGAAGGCTTGCAACCCTGGAGTGATTTTTCGCTTGATTTCTTATACATAGTGGGACAGTTTAGTCAAATGATTGTGCATTTTGCGATAGAAGCATATAATTTTGAAATGCACAGAAAGAGACAAGACAAGGATGAAGCTTTTTGTGAAGAGGCACAATGTGCAGCTGATCCCTTCGACAAAGGTCCCCCTAGAGGGGTATTTTAAGAAAGCACCAAAGGGGTAATGTTTTGGATCAGATGCTACTGTCCACAATAAACTACCTTCATCGTGTGGGTGTGGCATATTTTCGTGCCAGTTCCACTGTCCGGAACCACTAAAAGTGTTAACTCAAAAAATATCCCCAAAATGCCAACATGGCCAACAAACACCAAAAAGATGCTAAAAATGAAAAAAAAAAAAAAACGGCCAAAAATGTCAGCGCTGATTTCACGATTTTCGCACAGCAAAAACAAGAAACGCGCTAAATTTAGCACAAAATGTGTTGAATCGGCAACACTGCTTGATCGGCGGTATCCCAACCAATACTTCAACAAGATCAAAGCAACAAGAAAGTACTAAGCAACATAGGTATGATGATAATGCTGCTGCTGCTGATGGTGATAGTAGTAGTAGGAGGAATAGGGGGAAGAGTAGGAGTAGAAGATCAACGGGACGTGGGAAATGGAGACAGAAATAACCTCAGTGTCCATCGAAGAACTGGGACTCGTGAAGAAATGCAATGGAAAAGTTCACCCACCGTGTTCCAGGCAACATCAACACTTACGCTGTACAGAGGATCGCCTTACTCCAGTGATGATACACATATGACCCACGTATCAGCAGTGAATCGCCCGATGGATCTTATCTTAATCATCTTAGGTTTATGAGTATATTTTGAAATTTCAAATTATATATTACTAAATTTCTAATTTTATGAACACATTAGAAAAATAAGGGTGCTGATACCTGTTTATATGTAGTAGATATTCCAATAACAGGATTATTTTAAAAATTAAAATTTCGATGTGCTGGGCTGAAAAGGTTCGTTATCACACACTCGAAACAGTCCATATATCACGCAAAGTGCTGACAATAAAATGGCAACTCCCCTATAGCGCTTCAGGGTAATAACTTGGACTTGGCTTTATTCGACACAGCAGGAAAAACATGGAGCAGAAGAAGAATAACACCACCACCACCACCACCAACAACAACAACACCACCACCACCAACAACAACAACAATAACAGTAGTAGTAGCCATATTAATAATAATATACTTTTTAGATATATCAAGGACTCATCGCAAGTTCCACGCAAATACTTCTTCTCAAGAACAACTGTTACTTGAAATAAATTCCCTTCTGGATGTTTTACCGATAAGTACAATCTCGACATTTTCTAATCCAGAGTGACCAAATGCTTTACTCAATGTAACTCTTTTTAAAATTCTCTCATTGGTTTTCATTTATTGTGTTACTAATTCTTATTAGTCATGCTGCTTTTTTACGTCATTTTTAGACTTCATTTTAGACATACCATCTTTTGGTGCTTCTAACTTAACAATTTTAACACCAATAAACTATTTTAACATGTTTTTTTCTTACTGGTCTTAATTCTGATACACAACTCCCTTCTGACAAACCCTTCGGTGTGAAAAGTGTCCGAAAGGCCTTGCTTTGGTGAACTAAAAGTTAGCTAATAAGAGAAAAGTTGAGCAAGTGCAAACTTACAGAATAAACCACTGCCCAGCATGCATCACACAAATAATCTTCCGGGATATGAGGACTTGATTCTTCTTCTTTTGTAACGCTTGTCTTAAACAATAAATTTTTAATGGCGTCTCCGTTTACGTCTGACTGTACAAAATTCACTAGACAAGTCACAATACCGAATAGCAAACATATTTGTTCATTGCTTTTCCAACGACGAAGCATTTTTCTCCGAAGGGAAGAGAAATCTTATTCTGCTTGCAAAACGATTGACTCAACAATGAAAAAGAAGGGAATCCTTCTTACGTGTCATTCTAACTTTGAAATGACGTGGCTATGATACTTTGGCATTTCATAGAGACATATCGTGATTACGACTTTTCAATACTTACCGCAGTTAAATCAATAAAGTTCGCCCTGACATATATCTTGTCGATGCGAGATTGGTCGTTGTATTTTAATTTATTTACTTCTTTCAATGAATAAGAATCACCTAAAATTTTTTATTCAGTCTGTTCGTCTGTCCATACGATATCTCCGAAAGTATTGAATGGATTTAAATGTTGTTTTGGGGAAATATTTTTTCATTCATTCAAAGATAGCAAAAAAACAAAAAACTAAAAAAAACAAAAACAAAGACAAAAACAAAAAACAAAAAACGAACCCCAGGCGATATGCACCAAGATGATAGTTTTGTGGGGTTTGCATTCAAGTTCATCCGAGTACTATTGATCTGATTTCTATCTATTGAATGTCAAATGGCCAAACTAGCCAGCCAAGTGGGCTACAGATTCTTCTTTCTTCGAGTGTCTGTGAAATAGACACAGACACTATCTATGCATATATCTTTCTATGTGTGTGCCTGTGTCCGGATGCTCGAGGTCACAACCTTGGAAATTTGTATGAGTACACAATTGGGCAACATCTAAAATCGCTTTTGGGTGGTCTGTATGGCCATTTTGGGACCAACCATGCCCCAATCTTGTGCTGGTATTTTTTTTAAAGATAATTTTTGATAAAAGATCTATTTTATTTTGATGATTTCAGATAATCATTTTAGATGAAAATCCACCAACCGCAACCATTTTAATTCTATCTGTCAGTTGCCAAAACGAAGCGTTGTAGCTGAAAGTATTGAATTAAGATACTTTTAAAACAAACACAAAAAAACAAAAAGTTTTATTTGCTGTATAATAATAATAATAATAATAATAATAATAATAATACGGTGTGAAACTTCAAAACTGCAGTATTACTGCGGCCTATGAGAACTAGGAGACAAAGGCTGGAGACTTGAGGAGACTTGCTGTCACTCAAACTCCAGCGCTAACCACCAGGCAACTGGTGTGAGATTGCTAATAATAATAATAATAATAATAATAATAATAATAATAATAATAATAATAATGTGGGGCTTGCTTTCGCACTCATTGTCCCCAAAGTGAAGTAACTGTTGAATGTTAATTATAGAGTAGTCTCTCTTATCTAATCATTTGCATATACCTAAAAGAATCCGGCTGTAATCGGGCCTTTAATTTTAAGGTTCAGAACGGCAGAAATTTTCTAATACAGTTAGACTAGTTACTATGCATGTTTTTTTTTGTTTTTTCAAAATTCTCTTATCACATTTTTTTTATATTTCACTAATTCTCAAAAGTATTCAACAGAATCGATGCCAGAGGCGGAATTTGCGGAAATAAACGTCCCAATAGAAATCTGATCGTACGAACAACAATGTTAATGTATTCCTATCATCATCATCATCATCATCATCAACCTTTTAGCGTCCGTCGTTTGATTCGTCCAAGACTTGGTAGACCTCTCTATCATGGACATCACGGAGCCATTGCTTTTTGAATTCATCTAGCTCGTCATGCCATCTTGCTCTCGGTCGGCCACAATTTCGCATATGATCTCTGGGGATCCATGTTGTGAGTTGCGATGTCTAGTGGTTGTCTGACATTTTTGCAACATATCCAGCCCATAGCCATTTGAGTTTTCTAGCTGTTTCTATGATACCACGGACTCCTGTCTTTTCTCTTATATTCTGTGCTGTCTTATGATTTCTCCACATGAGGTTGCATGGCTTTCAGTTTGAGGGTCAATCTTTTGGTTAGGTTCCTTGTTTCAGCTCCATAGGACAAATTGGTCGTATCCCCATCTTTTGGGATCTGTGTGTTTTTGAGTTTGCCCTACCGGAAGCTTACTAGCCTAGTGTGATCATTTGCTTTATTTTTTACGTTGAAAAGTTTTCATTCGATGTGGAGGAACAGGGAAGATAAAGAGATAGTCACCATAGTCAGTACAATTTAGGTATCAGGAATAATAAAATATGCATCCAATTCTTAATACATAAAAGAAATAAGAAATATATATCCAATTCTTAATACATAAAAGAAATAAGAAATATATATCCAATTCTTAATACATATGAGAAACAAGGAATGTATATCCAATTCTCAATATATATATAAGATATAAAAATAAATATCAAATTATCAATACATATAACTAGAAATATATATTCAATTCTCATCACATGTAAGAAATAAGAAATATATATCCAATTCTCAATACATATAAGAAATAACAAAACCATATCCCAATGGAAAATGCATCATAAAACTATTATATTTTGATATATCATTCAGTGAATGAAGCCCCAGTAATCGTTTTAACATCTAGATTTTTTTTTCAGATCGTCCAAGACAAATTATTTCAGGGCAAGTAAACTGGCTCTCAGCAAAACAAAAGTTAAATGCAATTTTTTTGCTTTCACCTTTTTTTTCAAAAGAGAGAGAATGCCAAAAAGCACCGTTTGAAAAGCGGTGATTGCCTTTATTTGAATTCTACTAGATTTTTTAGGAAAGAAACAAAAAACTCGTTTCAGTGGAAGAGTCCATTATTCAAATGGTATTTAGGAGATATTTCCATCATCAAACGTTACTCATAAGTGGAAGACTTCATGGTTACAAACAGAGGACCAAGAAAGTCACACTGTTCTTTATATAAGTAGATATTACCTCAAAGCGGAAGAGTCCATGTTTACGGATCGATAACCAAGAAACTCACAATGTTCATTATATAAGTAGATATTATCTTAAAGAAAAAGAATTCATGTTTTCAAACAGAGGACCATGAAAATCACGCTGTTTTTTGCTTTTTTTGTATAGGTAGATATTACCTTGAACTGAAAGACTCCATGTTTACGGATAGATAACTAAGAAAATCACAACGTTCATTATATAAGTGGATATTACCTTAAATTGGAAGAGAAGACTTCATAGTTACGGATAAATAGAATCCCTGTGTCCATCATATAAGTAGATATAAGGGAAGAGTCCGTGATTTCGGACAGAGAACCAAGAAAATCACACTTCATTATATAAATAGATTCATGTAAGGGTCAGTTAAAAATGTCATCTGGATATCCTTCACTTTAAAAAGAAAAGCAATCTTGGAGAAACAAATGCCAAAGAAACTTAAAGGTTGTTTAAGTTGTTTTGAAGAAATCTCTCAAGTAAATGTGATCTCTCAAGGAAATAGATGGAGTGAGATATCAGAAACCTTCTAACAAAACTGTCAACATAGGTTCTTTCAGTTTTTATGTGGGTCTGGATGTTTGGCAATGTAGTATCGTGTGTACACGCTGCGACCAATGGAACTTTTTTGTTTTCTTGACCCCCACCCCTAGATTTTTTGGTGGGGAGGGGTCAACCGACAGTGAAAGTTTATGGATTTGTCCCTTAGTTAGTGTCTAGCAGCGTACAATGTTTGTTTTTTTAATTCTTTTTCTGGAAATTTGAACTTTTTTTAGTGACCGTGGCCCAACAAAAAGGCGGGAGGCGTAATTAATTCACTGATCACCCGTTTATCCATTTTTAAAAAATTGATCACCTCAATATGCAGCCAAAAGACGTTGGTCCCGTGACAGTTTCTATTGAGTGACTAACCAGAGCTGTGAACCTTTTGCTTTATAAATAAAGCTAAATTTAGTACTTTTAGGTAGGATTGGATAGGAAAAGAACCAATGTTTCTTTTCAAGAAATTGGAAGTGTTCGTACGTGAGGAAGATTAACAGGAACCAGTAGTGGATCAAATAAACATTGTCGAATTAGATGAATCCCAGATGCTGCTGCTGTTCCGAGGTAATGAGAAAACCAGGACAAATGTACATAGATCAAGGCGATACTTACTATAGATTAATTTTGCTGGATGTTGATCTATGTAATGTCGAGTGCAAGGGTGAGGGTGGATGATTTTAATTCTGCTCTTTCCTTCGACGGAAGATAGCATTCAAAATGGCGTCAGATAACAAAATATTTTCCCACTGTAGTGCCTTTTCCTTTAAGCAATTAATTACACCTGAGAATTTTTTTTCGTGAGCAGAGGAAATGAAAACATCATATAGAATAGAAGTTGTTCACCTGGAACGGGTTCTGAAACATACGAGATAATTCTGCCAGAAATATGTAGTCCAGTGTTTCCCAAACTTTTTTTTCCCATTATGACCCTCTTTTAGAACGTAAATTTCATCAACGCCTATTCTTGGTCAAAAATGATACATTGGATATTGAATTTTGATATTTTCAAAAAAAATACGAGCATTTATTTTATAGCCTTTAAAATATGTATAAATGCATTAGAAAAGACTTGATTAATTAATATGAAAATAATTAATGAGAGGGATGGGTTGTATGTGACGAGACTAATCTTTCACGTCCGATTCAATATTAGGGAGCAGCATCTTCAAATCATCCCAATCAACTATTTGTAGTTAGTTTCTCCCTCTTCAAAGCCACCCACCCACCACGCCAGTTCCTTCCAACGTTCCTAGAATCTCCCAGCGTCCCCAAGGGGTTGCTGGCGCCCACTTGAAGAATCACAAGTCGCGTCATCCAATTTCTGCGCTGTCAGGTATTATTGACATGAGATATAAAAGGAATCACCCAAAGATATTGGTTTACCAACCAATCAGTTCCAATATTAAAGAGATAAAGAAAACCAGAAGCGTATATAATGATTTTTATTGGGGATACAGGCTTCTAATTTGCGGTCAAAGTGAGCATGAAGCATCTAATTCACTAACAATGTGTACGTGTCGGCCTCTGATTTGCCAACAAAGTGGTCGTGCAGGCCAGAAAAGGGAAGATATTTCCCAACTGTGAGAACCTTGGAGCGAGCATGGCATTACCAACTCCACTTAGGTACGTCCCTGTAGAAAACTATCCTATTACTGCAAAGTAATGATAGAGTTTAAAATCTAGATTTTAATTTGAAAACATTCTCAGATCATTTAAGCAACGTATCATCTTATCACATTCACATATTAAATGATATACTTGCTAGGATATACTTGCATATAAACAGTATCAGCCATAAATAAGTACACCCTTTCTGATCATTCGATAGAGATTCATTTTCTACTAAACAAAACAAGTCTTGTATATTTACAAACTTATTTATTATGTATATTAAACAAAAGTTGCAGAAATCATCTACAGTCGAAATAGAATTTTACTATATGAATCATTAAAATACTGTAAGTGGTTAAATTTGCAATCGATAATGTTCACTATTTTTCATATTGTTGAATGATTTTTCACACTAGTAATAGTTGATCTTTGCCGTAAAAGTGATAGAATTTAGTATTTAGATAAAGTTCTCAATTTAAGCTAATTAAATTAGCTTCTTTACTGATAATAGCTAACTTATGTATTTTTAATATAAGTCAAGTTTGATTAAAAAACGAGTACCGAATCGAGCATAAAAGTTCAGAAAATCAACTGATTCAACTTTAAGCCAAGTCCGCTATTTTGCCAAAACGTCGTCATATGAGATATTCCCTTCTTATGAATACACCGTTAATGGCACTAAGTCAACTCTCACAGAAATATTAATTTTGTCCATCTTTTACAAATTGATCATTGCTTTAAGGTCGTCAAAGTGAAATTCTTGTCAGTGATGACATCATAGAAACTATTTAAAAACTCAAATGGCAATGAGCAGGCCATGTTGCAAGAATGAAAGACAACCGATGGACATCACGTCTCATAACATGGATCCCCAGAGATTAGATAAGAAACCGATGCCGACAGAACATAAGATGGAGAGATGAACTGGACAGATTCAGGAAATACTGGCTCTGCGACACCCATGATAGAGAAGTATGGCGAATCCTGGGGAAGGTCTATGTCCAATGACGGACGTTGAAAGACTGATGATGATGATGATGATGATGATGATGACCTCTGCTTGAAATACTTAATTGATTCTATAACCCGCTCAGACCTTACTCTTTAACAAATTTTAAGCAATCGGTACATCAAACACCTGGTTAGGACAGAAAGTAGCAACAGACTGAACCATGAATCGATGCCTCAAGCACCTACCGGTCACCCCAACCAGCTTAGTTGACGCCACACGACACGTACAGTATGTCAAATAAATCTATCAACAACCCCCATTATACTATTTCTACAGACTATAATCTACAAAAAGTATTTACCTTATTATAAGTCTCACTAACACCGACAATTCAAACGATTTACAGATAGTACATTGAGGTATTACTCTATTACTGGTAATACATTCGATGTATTTAATTCTTTGTATTATGGGTTGGCCATGTTGAAAGAATATTAAAATGTGAAACTGTGACTGGCAAAATAGAAAATGATGCGAAGAACTAGACAAGTTCAGAGAGTATTGGCTCTGCAACGCCCATGACAGAGAGATCCGGTAAATCATTTCCAACGACTGATGCTAAGAGTCTGATGATGACGATTGGTACATCAGCGTAACGGTTGATTGGAGCTGAAACATGGAACCTAACCAAGAGACAGACCTACAAATTGAGAAGTATGCAACGTGCACATGAGAGAATCATGCTCAACCTTACATGGAGAGATCATAAGACAGCATAGATTATTAGGAAGAAAACAGGTGTTTGTGACATCATAGAAACTATCAAAAAACTCAAATGGCAATGGGCAGGCCATGCTGCAAGAATGAAAGACAACCGATGGACATCACGTCTCACATCATGGATCCCCAGAGATCACATAAGAGACCGAAGTCGACAGAACACATGATAGAGAGATGAACTTGACAGATTCAGGAAATACTGGCTCTGCGACGCCCATGATAGAAAATTGTGGCGAATACTGGGGAAGGTCCATGTCCAACGACGGACGTTAAAAGAATGATGATGATGATGATGATGATGATGATGGTGATGACGATGACGATCTCATCTCCACCACTGAAGATTTGGTAATTTGAGGGTTGTCTTATACCATCGATAAAAGCTAAAACCACGAGATTTAGACTGATATTGATGTCTCGTCTTATCTGAAGGTCGCCTTATCCATCGAAGTGTACTATAGTTGTCGTCAGCTCTCTGCTCTACCTACAACCTATTCTTACGTTTTCAGCCTCCTTCTCTCATTTCCATCCCATGTGACTTCGAGTCAATGATTGCATGCATACATCTACCTGTATTTCTGATTAATGAGTTTTGCTCATTCTGACACGAAAATCGAAAGTAATATCTTGCGGCCTGAAGCTGAAAGATACATTGCGAAAGAGTTCTTATGTTTCATTAATTAATTAGCAAACTTCATAATTGGGAGGGTGTATTCAATATATTTGTAGCATATCATATTCTATGATCGGAAGTACGTCAAAAATGCTAAAACGCGTCAATGACTCTATTTTTAGCCCCATCACAAATACCCAGCCCAACCGACCAGCCAAACAGGCTACAGATTCTTCTCTGTTTGCTGGTCTGTGCGGGTGTGTGAGTCGTCGGGTGCCCCTGGTCACGTTTTGGGGGCTAAAACCTAGATAATTTTCATGAATACCCCACTAGGCACCATCTAAAAAATGTTTTTCCTCCCAAAACGTGCAGATATATTAGCTTCATTTCATCTAACCCGTTTCACTCGGGTTTGTTCAGCTGAGCACTTTGAGTTGAAAGAAGAGAAGACACGTCTGGTTAGTCACTCAATAGAAATTGTCACATGACCAACGTCTTCTGGTTGCATTTCGTGTTTGGGGTGATCAATGAAAATTGGAAAAAGTGTGATCGATGAATAAGGTACTTTTGTCTATTTTTGGGTTACTAAAAAGTCTGATTTTTCAAGAAAACAAGTGTGAATACAGTTGGGCTCAAAATAATGACTGCTTCAACATAAGTTTAGATTGTAAATTGAACCCTCACTCGAATACGAGTACGGCAGCTCCTAGAATAGCACACTATCAAGTGTCTGCTATGGGGCCACTTTGAGAAAGGGACTGGGATCACAGTCTGATCCTTGCTTGGTAAGATGTTCTGTAAATCAGCAGAAGAGCATAGGGGCTAAGACGACTGCAGGACAATCTTGTTGCTGCATATGGCACCCGATATTACTAGACGGTCAACCATCATTTTTTAGGGGGAGTTCTATTTACGATGTAGTTATATTGATAAACAGGACCTTCATTTTAAGCGTATCTGGAATCAACAGCTCACAATTTGCCTACAGCACACATTTTGAGATCAAATTTCCCAGAACAAGTCCGTCAATTTCTATGGAGTCTATATTTGCACTGACATAAAAAAAAACAAATTTTGGCGTTAAAGAAATCAGCGAGAGCAGCAATACACCAGTATCTAGAAACGGTATAAATGCCATCGGTGGACCGAGTTCAGAACGATCAGCCAAAATAATTTCCTAATTTTCAGGGTTTCCATATTGTGCTATAAATTTGCTATATATATATATATATATATATATATATATATAGCCAACCAGATCCACTTGAAAACTGAAGAAACCAATATTGATAGTTTTGGTGACAGTTTTGGTTGACGGCATCTAACAGGACGAAAAGGTAGACTGAACAGCAAGTAGAGCAGAAATTTGTCTTTGAGGCACCCACGCTTCACGTACTCAGTTTGTCTCAGTTTTTGCGCTAAATCGACCCAAAAAAGCGTCAAAAAAGCCCAACCAACCCCAGAGATTGTTAGCCATTTTATGGCCATTTCTACAGCTACGAGTTGCTATATTCATGGGAATAGCTAAAAACTGGTCAAAATAGCTCGAAAATAGCGTTAAATTTGGCTAAAAATAGCACCTACTGTAGAATTTTCGTGCTGCCGAAACAAGAAACGCGCTAAATTAGTTATTAGGGCATTTCAAAATGTGAATATTCACATACACTCTCTTTACTAACACAAATACATACAGGTCTAGTCAGTCATTCAACAGAAACTGTCACATGATCGTTGTCAATTGGCAGCGTGCCATGATCAATTAAAAGAATTAGAAAGACCGAAAGATGACATGACCGAATGCATATACCCCTTCAATTTCGTTAGAGGTTAATATATTCTGACAAATGAGCACCCTTGTCTATGTGCATCTATATTCATAAGTGGCTAGATTTATTTGTGACTTTATACATTGCCGCTGTTGCGCTAATTAACAAAAATAATTCGATTTGAGTCAATTTATTTCCTAAATTTGTCTTCTTTATTTTTTTTATTCACATAAGACTGTAAAAATCGAAGCGATGGTCGAAGGTATCCATTCTGAAAATTTCACCAGATGAAAAAAAAAAGAGAATTATTATTGTGAGTGTGACACTTAACTCGTTGTCAATGATATATATATATGTGTGTGTGTGTGTTTATGTGAGTGTAGGGTATGTGCATAGAAGAATTCATCGCAGGGTCTCACCGATATATAAAATACACCTGTTCCAGAAAGTACATCATTTGTTGCAGACTTAGTAGCAGTTCGGGAGCTGAAACCATGCTGACTAGGGTACGCGATATTATTACAGAAGATAGCTTGCATATCACGTGACATAGATCTCCATTCAGCTCCCTCCCTTGGAGGAATATTGTGTTACAACTCTTTCTGTCCGAGTTAGAATTTACTGACTATCTGCTCTTCTAAATATAATAACAACTGATACCAGGCTGTTGAATCTGTCTGATAGAGAGGCTGAGACATCATGAAAGAGGGACACACGATTATATCCATGCTACACGTCTTCTCCTCTAACAGAGGAGTAAGTAGAGAATAAGTAGTGCCCTTGCGCTGGCAATATCTAATAAATACATGTAGCCACTTATAAATATATGAACACAGTCAAGTGCGCTCACCCGCAATAGTATTCAAATCATCATCATCATCATCATCATCATCATCATCATCATCGAAAACAACAACAGCAGCTGTTTAGCGTCTGTTGTTGGACAAGGACCTTTCACGAGATTCGCCAGGCCTCTCTATCATGGGCATCGCAGTGCCAGTCCTTTCTGAACATGTCCAGTTCATCATGCAATCTTGTTTCCTGTTGACCAAAGATTAGCATTTATCGGGATATAGCCACTGAACGGTATTTGTCATCACTATCATCATTGTCAGTCTTTTAATGTCCGTCGTTGGACAAAGACCTTCCCAAGGATTCGCCACCATTCTCTATCATAGGCGTCGCAGAGCCAGTACTTTCTGAATTTGTCTATCTCGTCTCTCCATCTAATATTCTGACGGCCTCAGTTGCGCATGTGATCTCTAGGGAACCATGTCGTGAGTCACGATATCCACCGGTTGTCTTCCATTCTTGCAACATGGCCAGCCCAATGCCGTTTGAGATTATTAATGGATTCTGTAATGTCCCTGACTTCTGTCTTTTCCCGGATGTATTGTGCTGGCTTGTGGTCTCTCCATGAGAGGTTGAGCATAATTCTTTCACGTGCACGTTGCATGGTTCTCAATTCGCAGGTCTATCTCTTGGTTTGGTTCTATGTTTCAGCTCCATAAGTGACTATCAGGAGGATGCATTGGTTGTAAAAATGGCTGGATCAGTCAAAATATGGCTGAAATCACGTAGATTTAATTTCCAGGTGACTGGACTGTTGTAGACGCTTCAAAAACACGTACGTTCGGAGATATTGTGTGAACAAGAATTTTGGGGATATTGTGTGGTTTGGACATATAATTACGACGTAGGGGAGATAATTGTGCATGAATCTGCTCCAGAAATTAATCAGCACTTCCGGATCCTATTCTTCAATCTACCACAAAATATCATAGAATTATCATTGTCCAGGACATTTGGAGATATCTTACGGTCAGAAAAAAGAATTTGGCAATATCATGTTGTTTTAGCATACAACTGCGACTCGGGGGAGATAATTGTGTGTGGATCTGCTCAAAAATTTAATCAGTTCTTCCGTAGCGTCTTGTCCATCCTTCCACAAAATGTCATAGAAATTCATTTTGAACTTTTGGAGATTTCACGTGGACAGTAATGAGCGTATATATAAATTTGATTGAAAAAAAAAACAAAAACGGGAAGATATTTCTCCAACAGGAAATGATTTCTGGATCCGCCCCAAATTTAACCACCTCTTTTTTTACCCCATTGCCCACCCTCCTAAGAAATTTTATTGAAATTCCTCCAGTTCTTCCGGTGATATTGTGTGGACAGACTAACGAACGGACACGACCGAGTACACATACCAATTTTCAGCTTAACAGAGGTTTACTAATATGATATTTATGTAGTCCAGCTCAAGCCGAATTTTTTTCGTATCGCGATAGCAGTTCACTATTTACCCAGAAATCATTTTCTTATATATTTCGCTGCATAACTTTCTTTACGTAATTTTCACCTCTAACTTAGTTTTCATTACCTAAATCCTGTATTAAGTTGTTTTTACGTCGGTTTGATTTTCGCCTGCTGACAATTGTGATCCTGTAGACATTAACTTTAGTTAATGTCGCAACTCTTTTTAATCTCCTTTTAATCTGGTAACCTCTTATAATCCGCCCTCTAAACCAGTAACTCCTTTAAAGAACAAAGAAGAAAAATGATTTCTACGGTTATCGTGGACTGCTACTGCGATTCACTCTTTCAGTAATAACCACTGGTTAAACTTATGATTGAACATGATAAATAATAAAGTAAGACGTGCCCTTACGCAGGCTATGGCTTCAAGTGAATCCGCTTAGGATCCACACACCACATTCACTGCTTACTCGTCCCGTTCGTGATATGTATGAGACACTTGGTGGAGAGCATCTGGAGTGGCGTCACTCGCTTCACAATATGCGCTATTTTACCTGTAATTAAGGGAAGATATGGATTCATGCTTTTCCCCAGAGCATTAGCGCGAAGGGAAATTCAGCCAAATGCGCTGAGTTCATTCTCTGTGCTGATGAAAATTAAAAGAAATACGTCTGGTGAGTCACTAAATAGAAAGCGTCATATGACCAATATCTTTTGGCTGTAAGCCATGTTGGGAGTGATCAATCGAAAATTGGATTAAGGGGTGATCAATAGATAAGTTGTATCACTGAAAAGTTTAAATTAAAAAAAGGAGAAGGTAGAAATTAGTGACCTATTAAGCATAAACTTACATTGTGAATTGAAACCCCCACTAAAAACCTGAAAAAGAAAAAAAAAACACTTTTTTTTCCAGATATAATGAAGAGTAAATGTTGAAAATTTCCACCCACTAGCTCCATCGTTGCGATCAGTCCACATAACACATATATACTCACATACCCAGGTAGACCAACTTGAAAACTGAAGAAACTTATTTTGATAGTTTTGGTGACAGTTTTCGGTTCACAGTTTCTAATATATCTGACATTTCAGTTGTAGTATTTGTTTTCGTTTTGATCTTTGTGCGGTGTCTATGACTTCAGTTTCAAATACCTTCGAATATACGTGTCGTATGCGTAGTGCATAAATATCACACTCCCATTAATCACTGTATTAAAATATTTACCCCGATTCGAATTGCCAACTTTGAATGTCGAGACATTCCTAAAAGTTGAAGGCAGTTTAGTACAATAGTGGTAGATCAAGTACATGATCACGAGGTCAGAATTGATGGCTTGCAAGCATTTAGTGCGGGGCCCATGGAATTGTGGGGCCCGTAGTACATACAACCTTTGATACCTAGTTGATCTTGTTTTGCCAACAGCCAATCGGCACTCACTGTTCATCCTGCATTGCCTCCTCCTCTCTATCAGACTGATGAAGGAGTAAAAGTAAAAGCAAGGAATCTATCCATAATGCTCGCAATGTTTCAAATAAAGAAGCTTGTGAAGCATATTCCATTCAACAGGATGTTCTCGAATGAAATTTATTTGAAACTTGCCACCACAGTCAATCATTGAACAACCGTAGCGTCAAAAATTGCAGCCATGTTAAAAGAATCGATCGAAGAATAAATATGGTCAGAATAATTTCCGTTTAAGACAACACTGGCATTTTCCACAGGAAAACATTCAAAATAAAGTAAAAAATATCGAGAAACATCTAGATTCTGAAGAATTTAGATACTCATACAAAACGCCCGAAAATTGCCGGGAAAGCTTTTTGAAAAAAAAAAGAAAAAAAAAAGTTTTTCGAATGGGTTTAGTGGAGCACTGATGCCAATTTCTAAGTCTGTAGACAAAACGGTATGCCCAGAAACGATGGGACACACAAGCACAAATACCCACCAATACATAAACACATGCACAGAGATAGATAGAACCCTTCTCCACCTTTGGTGACTATGGTTGTTTAGGGAAAATTATGACATAAAACCTAACTTTCCATCTTTCATTTTTAACTAAAAATATTTTTAGAATTAAAAGAAATTTCAAAAGTTCCAAATTAGTTTTCTAACCTTAAAAGTTGAACAATTGAATCATTTAGAGGCGTGGCTACAGATTTAGGGGACATTCGGTGAGATTTAAGAGTAGAAATGCCGTAGATATCCGTATCTTGCATATATGAACCCCTGTGGCCCATATGTTTACCAGAAGTAATCGCGTAAACAAATAATTAATCTAAAAAATAATTCTTTTATCTAAAATCATCTTTGAAAAATAGATCTTTTATCAAAATTATACAAAATGTGGGCATAGCGGGCGCAAAATGATCATAAAGACCAAAGAAAAACTTTTTTAAAGAAACCAATAAATAGTTTTAGATGGTACCTAGCGGTTTATTCATGCCAATTTTCAGGGTTGTAGTCCAAAAAATGTGGCCCAGGAACACCCATAGATACACTGACACTCAAAAAGAAAAGAATCTGTAGTCCATTTGACTGGTTTGTCGGTAATTGATGGGGCTATGGTAATTCAATATACCTCTGTTTATGAAGTATTTTGCTAGCCCTCTCCATTGGAGTTTTTTTTTTTCAAATGACCCCCTGCATCGAATTACACCTCTGGGATGACGAACCGTCTACAGAGCGATGGCTTAGCACAGGTGAATTATATCTTATCAGTATGCAATAGAAATATCAATAAATTGTTTTAATGACATCCTGAGTAAAACGATAATAATTAGCATATACATTTGTTTTTCTTTTCGGCAAACGTACTACTTTATTAAATTTTTTATTATTGAAATCCCTGTCTTGCAGGTCAATATTGTCAAGATGAATTAGGTGACAATTTTGGCTTCAGCTCATGAGAAGAATGACTAAACAATTGCGTCATGAGAATGACAAAACAATTCTTAACAAGAAATTCTGTAACGTTTCTAATTTAGTTTAAAAAAACAACAAGGCTGAAATATCAACGATAAAAATTTAAATAAAGTGGTGAGTTCACTGGAAAGAAAAACAAACATATATACTTAGATATTGATAAAATATATTTCGATAAAATTATCACTTATGTGTTACATAGGGTTTATTAGGAACCACAATCCAAAACAATCACCAAAATTGTCTACATAAGTTTCTCCAGTTTATGAGATGAAATACTGTTTTCTTGTGAAACTAACGTTGTTTACGAAAAACGCCTATAACCGGTTTGATTGATTTATGTGTTTTTTTTTCTTTTCATTTTTGCGTAATTATTTTGTAGAGTTTTAATGACAATATATATATGACAATACACGTAGATATGTCATGCTTAGTGTGTGTTAATACAATATCCAGCAAGAATTGTAATAATTGACTGTATGGAAATGAGAGGAATGAAAATGTTTAAGTGCATCTCAAAATTTTGATTATAAACCAGTTGAGTATCACCCCTAATACTCAGAATGGATCAGCCCAATGAATCGCGTAACGAGGCAGGCCATAAATCACTGGCGGATTATAATGAGGAGGAAATCTCATTCCAGATCCTCGCGAAGCCGTCAGTATTTCCTTGAGGTGTGAAACGGTGAACTTAATCGACTGTGTGTCAATTAGTAAAAACTAACTTTATGCCGCACTCTTATATAAAAGCGATTCTGCTCAACTGTCAACACTATATTTTATCTTTTTAACACCCAACCAATATTAAAACTAGTATACTGCAGTGGCAGTGTACAACTAATTCCGACACGTTTCGCCTGTGTTAAAGCGTCTTCAGAGATAAATGGAATTAACAGATGAGGTAAACAAAACTAATACGCAGAGAAAAAAACCCGATGTTTATTAGAAGGAGGTTTGTCATAGATCACTGTTAACATCCTATTGGAGGAAAGAAAGAAGCACCGTATGCCATTCGCGGATATTATCAGAATGATCCAATCTATTCAATGTATGTTATTTATGTCTAAGTAAGTAGGGTTTATCGAGGATCATGTTGCAGAGGTCATTTAGTACAATGGCTCTGTTGTGTCTGAGGAGAGTTTGTGTTTTGTTCAAACGTGGTGAGATTTCGTTATCTGTGTTTGTTTACGGTGCTTGATATGTGTATATGTATAGAGAGTGCGATTGACGTAGTCGATAATGGCTCGGACAGTGGAATCGGCGACGAGAGTTTAAACTCCGGCTGTTTATGTTCATTGCAGATTAATTCTCTTGGGAAAGGCATGGATCCATCTGAAGGGAAGATCGGGTTCTCTAGTGTCTGATTAAAAAAAACAAAAAAAAAACAGGGAGATTGTTGTCCTGTCAGTCGTATCGCTCCCTTCTCTTTATATAAAGCCGACTTGACATCCAAGGATCTCCTTACACTTCGTCCAGGCATATGCCCTGAAAGGAACATCCCATTGTTTGTAGTGATAGAACGAGGACAATTCATTGAGTTTTCGTTCTCCGTGTTTATGGTAATTTGTATGCGTATATGTGTGTAGCAGTGATCATACATAGTGGGTTGGTACGTTTGTGGGTAAAAATCTAATACCCCAAGTGGAAAAATGACGGGACGGCAAATGATATTTTGGTAAGTCAGTAGTGTTTGTGCGTGTGAGAATAGACACATCAACTTTAAGTCAATACCCTTCATTAAATGATCTAAACAGTTCAAGAATATTTTATTATGCTTATCAAATATTTAGCTGACATTACATATATATAGTCCATAAAGCTTCTTAGCTTTAAAGTCAATATACAGTCACTTATTTCGCAATATCTGTCAATGTAATTTATGCAATTTTAATCAGTTTTCTTTATGTTTTCCATATACTTTGTTATTATGGTACTATGAATAAACTTTCTCTTGTTGGGATCATCAGTTGTTTACCATGTAACCATTTCGAGATTTTCAAAAACAAAACAGCTATATTAACCCGAAACCCCAGCAGTGTTGATCAAACACCACTTCCCAGCTATGATTTTGATGTATTGCTTATGTCATGCATGTAGTTTATTTTATATACGGCATTATCATGATTTATTGTACATGGGTGTTATTTCATGCTACACACCATTCAATCTTTTTGAAACAGGGTTCACTCACGTAGGTTACACCAAAACGTATTTAACGATAAGGGATCAGTAAGTATAACAATAAACAAATGGACCAGAGCCAAATGTTTTCATCTTTCCTTGGTTCCAGTCATTACAATGATCTTTCACACTGACAAAAAAGTAGATCCATCTTTTTTGGTAACCTTATTCCCTAACATTATTACACTTTATTTTGATTTTAATATACATTATCTATTTATTCTATTTTCTTACTCCCGTCAAAATATTCTCCAATTTTCATTACTATTTAATTATAGTCAAGCTAATAAGTTTTAAAGGAATCAGGATGTCTAGTCATGGCTTAATTGAATTGTCTAAAAATCTTACTAATTCTGCCGCCTTGATTGACCATTCTTACAACTTGAGTAACAATTTTTGGGATAATATCAACAAATCTAAGTATAGTTCGTGCTATCCTTAAATATACTGATAAGATAGTTCCATAAAATATATGACATGGAATTCTACTTGTTCTAAATGGCAAAAGTACGATATGGAACGGAAATGAGTCTCGTTCATCAAACAATTAATATACAAACATTCCACCCTTTTGATGTCAAAATCTACGAACGTTGCTTGCATTCCGTTATGTTCTCACATTAGTTGAAGATCGTTAAGGTATACAGTACAATACGATTCTCCGAATTCTCCGTCATTAAGAGAACATAAGTCGTCAATAAAACGGGTACAAGCTAAAAATGAAGGGGCTCACTTTATTAGTTCTGATTAAAGACGACACAGGATCAATTCAAGAATACACACACACACACACACACGCATATATATATATATATATATATATATATATATGATTGTGTCATCCACAGACAGTTGTTTCGTTGTAATATAACTCTTCAGTGTGGCTATAGACTATCTGTTATCCCATCCAGTACCACGAGACAGGATTGAAACTCTCAGACCCAGCAACCGATATCGTACCTCTGCGCTAGGGAACTGGACGGTCAGTAAGGCTGAATATAAGCAGTGTATTTATTTAGTTTGAATTCCCCGTCCATCAGAGTGCTCTATTCCTATGGAAGAGCATTGCATAAGCTTACAATGAACAAGTTACCTCACTTAAAGAGTGCTTAACCCTGGATACACACACACACACACACACATATATATACATATATACTGATACTGATATATATATATATGTATATATATATGTATATACATACATACATACATACATACATATATATATATATATATATATATATATATATATATATATATATATATATATATATATATATAATACCCGAATACTAAATAGAATTAACTGTATTAATAGACTTTAAATAATAGAATCGCTCATGATAAAGTCAACAAGTCCCACACTTGATGATATACTCTTCAGTTGAGGTGCTGGTATATTAAATGCATTTAACAATTATTTAGTTGATTGATTATTGATTATCTAAATAATCAATTGATTGATGACTTGGATATATTGAAAAACTGAACAATCCCTCCGAACGAAAAGAAAAGAAATCCCCTAATGCAAACACATCACCAAATTTCATTATTGGGACATGAATCAACTGACAAAAACTAACAGCAACTTCGTGTATGTCAATACAATATATCAGTCAGTATGTATTTGGTTGACAATAAGGGAAAATAGTTGTATTTAAAATAGATCTATTATTGTAACTTCTATCATGATACGTTTCAATATTGTTTCATCTAAAATAGTTATTTAGACAAAGTCGGAAGGCGGAATGTGTTAGTATAATAAATTCAATTTCAATACAACTATTTTTCCTTATCGTCAATCTAATATATATATATATATATATATATATATATATATATACATATATATATATATATATATATATATATATATATAGAGAGAGAGAGAGAGAGAGAGAGAGAGAGAAATCAGATAGTGTGAATTTTGTCTGTTTTTAAAAGTAATATTTGTGACTTTAAGAGTTTTTTACGATCTCAGAAAAATGTTGAATACACATACATACCGTTCAACAGAAAATAAAAAAGTCATTCTTCCTCTCAATCTCAACCCCTCTCTATGAACGATAACCCCCTAGGCAGGATGTCCGTCGAAGGAATACTTTCATCCTTATCACAGAGCTCAGAGTGTACTCAGTTAGCTGCTGAGTGCACTGGGAATTCTTTCTGCGAGGAAGACGTTCCAATCGTTATATCCTTCGAGCAGATTAGGCAACATTGAAATGAGGCAAATCTTCTATTGTAGGAGATTTTCTGGATCTTTTGTTCATTTCAAAATCCTAATTCCAGAAAGACCAAGACATATCCAATAAAAACATCTAAGGAAACTTGGCCGCGTGAATCTCTCAATAGCCTAAAAAGCTACTATTCTGGCGTTCTTTGTTGCTTTATGGTGCTTACTGCAATCCTATTTGTTTTCCAAATAACCATTATTGAACACTGAGAAAAGTCACTGTAGAAGAGATATGTACTTTTCGGAATAGACATTTCCTATGCACCGTGAAAGCTTACAATGAAGAGAGCTCAGAACTGTAAATATAGCAGGGGCGCGATTGGTATTGTTGGTAACGGCTCAGGCAAAAGAATTGGCGACTCGATTTCAAATTCTGGTTTGGACTATTTATGTTCATTTTGCACTAATGCCCTTCAGAAAGGCATGAATCTATCTCTTCTTCATCTAGCTATGAGTAAAATAGCAGGTCAGATTGTGCTTTCTAGCTCTCTAGCATTGGAAAGGCAACCAGTCGAGGAGAAGGGCAACTCATATTCAAAACCAGGGAGCGGAGCCCCCCTTAAGGTGGTTTTGATATCCTATGACGCCCTTCCGGTTGTCCCTGAAGCCAAGCTGATGCTCGGGGAATTGCTCTCAACTTTCCATCAGACTACATCAAGAAGGTTGAGAGAGGGATTCCGATGACTGAGCATCGAAGGATCTCCATACGCTTCGCCCAAGCATGTGCCTCGGAGACCGGACGTTCCTTTGTCTATAGAGACAGAACGGAGGTCATTCAGAGGATAGTGCTCAAATCAGTCTAAAAGCAGTTGTAAGTTATCATGTCAACATTCACTTGTATAATTAAGTGTGATTTTTTTCTGTTTTTCTATCTATAACAATAGACTCTTCCATTTGAAGGTAAGTTTGCTGATAAGAATAACTCCTATCCACCATTTGAAACAATGGGCTCTTCCAATTAAACGATTTTTTTTTTCTTAAAAGAAATAATTTAATTGAATTTGAACACCGGTTTTGCTCGCTTTTCAAAAATTTACTTTACGCCAACTTTTCGCTGGGTGAAAAGCAAAAATAGCCCTCAGCTTTTTTTTTCTTTTTTTTTTTTGCAGCAAGCCATCACAGAGGAAGCGCACACCCTTTTCCTCTTTCTTCTACGTCCCAGTTTTCTGCACCTTCCAATATCACCCTGATATACTATCCACTTTGGGTGTCGGGGTACGCTGAAGAATTTTCCCTGTACGACTGATAGTTGCGTTTTTGCTTTACGCCATTTCAGCTTACGAAAGGCTTATATAGGAACGGATAGCTCTTTTTTTAAAGCAACAAACACCGCTTCTACAAGTGAAGATGTGCTTTTTAAGAGTCTTAATCTTGGAATGTCTGAAACAAAATGATATACAAATCAAAATGTATATAACTAAGAGAGTGCCCCTTCCCAAGGTGCATCTTTGGAAGGGGCAGGACTTAATGATCTATTGATCAACCTACCCTAATAGTCACGTAAAATAATTTTCCGTCCGTTGTACGAAACTATAGCTTCGAATTATTTTGATTACTTAGATGGATATATTATATATTAAAATTTAGACATAATTATAGATAAAAGTTCTAAAAAAAATATTCATATATCTAATTAAATTTCCCAAGAACCACTGACCTGAAAAACTTCAATCACAGCTTTACACAGCCTTGCGTACTGCCTTGCGAATGCCAAGTTTGTACGATGGTTAGTTGCTGAGTAATCGTGCTGCATTGGATTTCTCGAGAACCGCTGATCCAAGAAACTTCCAAATCGACTCTACAATGCCTAGTATGCTGACTATCATATCAAGTAGATATGAATTTAGTATAATGACCGGTTAAATAGCGTGACGAACTGGATAAGTTCAGAAAGTATCGGCCCGTGACGCCTATGAAATGTAGAGATGCATGGCGAAAGTGTGTGGGGGGAGCCATGTGTCCAACGACGGATGCTATTCATTTACAATGATATATATTATTAACCAAAAAGACATCTCTGAAGAATGAAATATCCGGAATTCGTAAATTATGTTCATTACTATACAAAACAAAGAAGAAAATCATCGTCACACGCAGACAATTTATGGACCACGAATTGAGAGCAGCTTATCATGAAGGAGAAACTGGATTCCTGTCGGATCTCCAAGCCTATCTCTGACTTTGTTTTTGAACTGCATTTTTTTCTGATTTTATCTCCATGAACACTCATCGTACATAACCTAGATAAGCAATCATCAGACATTGTGGATCTTAGCCAAATTTTAATTTTGTGTACTAAAAGATTGGTCTACACCACAGGATATCGCTTGCGAGGCCAAGGCCGACAGTAAAGCCTTGCAAACAGCTGGATATCACTATAATTCATTACGTCGGTTATATTTTCCACGACATTAGATCTTGATTCGAACCACTAGAAAGCTCCAGTGCCGAAATTTTCAATTCTGTAAATCGATTCAATGTTGGTTGACATTATAGCTCTGTCTATTTTGTACGCACTGCGAAGAAATATATTAATGTACTCATCATCATCAGTCTTTCAACGTCTATCTTTGGACATACACCTTCCCCAGGATCCACCATATTTCTCTATTGTGGGCGTCGCGGAGCCAGTACTTTCTGAATTTATCTAGCTCGTCTCTCCATCTAATACTCTGCCAGCCTCGGTTGCGCATGTGATCTCTGGGGATCAATGTGTCCATCGGTTGTCCGCCATTCTTACAACATGGCCAGCCCATTGACATTTGAGATTTTTAATGGATTCTATGATGTCCCTGACTCTTGTCTTTTCCCAGATAAACTGCGCTGTCTTGTGGTCTCTCCATTTGAGGCCAAGCATAATTCTTTCATGCGCACGTTGCATGGTTCTCAATTTGCAGATCTGTAGCTACTAATTTTACTATTTTGATTTCCCTACCATCATTACAAACAACAGAATTGAAATTCTAAAATTATTTCCCAATTTCAAAATTTTGTTTTTGTATAACTTTTGATTCTTTTGGATAATTAGGATATAATAAAAAGTTTTCCCATCCTTAGTCATTACTATTTCAAAAAATGCATTTTACACCGTTCTTTGTGGGTGCCATCGACCTACATGCATGTATGTGTGTGTATGCATGTATGTATGTGTGTGTGTGTGTGTGTGTGCGTGTCGAGATAACTCGACAACTGACTATTCTACGAAGTTGAAATTCGCCATATACATCAATCTGCACTCAAGACATTGCAGTGTCGAGTTAAACTTGTTTTGATCTGAGGAAACCTAATAAGAATGAATAAAACAATTACATTAAGATTATAGATTTTTTATCTAAAATTATAGATCTAAATTTAGATATAAAATATCCAAGTTGACAATAGATCTAAATTTAGATATCCAATATCTATACTCACAACACTGAAGAGAAGTAACTTAAATACTTCGAAGTCATAGTTTCGTACGAGGGGCGAACATTTATTCTACACGACTCTTATGGTAGACTGTTCTACACACCATACAATACTTTAGTATTGTGTGTATATATACATACATACATATATATATATATATATATATATATATATATATATATATATATATATATATATATATATATATATACATTAGTATGAAAAAAGTACGTGTGTATCTGTATGATAAATTTTCGTTAATATCTAAAACTTGTCAATTAAGGTCAGTCAGTAAGACAGCCTACTGGCAATCAGTTGGTCGTAAGTTCAAATTGTGGTAGGGTAATGTAATTTTACACAACGGTTTGTATCCTTAATTTTTATGAGAATTGTTCTTGTCGTTCTTATTAGAGTAGAAAAATAAAGTCAACTCCAAGCTAAGAGTTTGACAATAAAAACTGATTTATGGTTTACATCAACATTTCTTTTTTTTTCCTCAGGCAAATATGGAAATACAAATAAATAACCATTTCACATTTAGCCTAGATCACTGTGAGATTGAGATTAGTTCAGTAACCATACTGGGAATATTAAAAATCTTAAAGCATATGGTGTGAATACGTACAAGCAGAGATGTGATAAAAAAAGAGTTTACGTTTTAGGTAAGTAAACCTCAGTAAAGAACGTGAGGTTATAATTGTGTTGCACGCTGTATATTTTAGTGTATGAATTATTTACTGATTATGAGTCGAGTATTTCTGAAGGTTTTAAAATATATACTTTTCAGGAATCCTTATGATTCTATGATAAATGAATTAAACCACAACTTCTGCTTATTTGTGATGGCTGCCGATAATTGATGTCTGCTACTGATATGTAATGGCCGCTACTGATGTGTTATGAAACCGTGTTCAGGCGTTTCATCGACGAACGTTCCGTCTAAGCAAGCAGATATTTCGGTGAGAGCTTTTTATTGAATTTTTCAATTGCGTTTTGGAATAATTAGTCGAACAGACATTTGAGTTTTACTCGTGATTCTATATATTTACTGTTTCGAAATATTTATATTTCATATAACAAAAAATATATGCCGATTTGAAGTAAATTGTATGTTATTGTGGTGGTGGTGTAGGGGGGAGCTCGTTATTATCTTTGAAACTTTCAAATTTTTTTTTATTTCTAATGTTTTAAACTTTTAGTCATCTCAAGCATAGCCCCCTGGACACTTTCCACATAAAGATTAGTAAGAAGGGCGTTATTTATGCCATAGAATCAAGACCAGAAAAAAATATTGAATTACTTGTCGATATCAAAATTGTGGAATTGGAAACACCAAGACATGGCGTGTGTCAAATGATGACTAAAAGACTAACATTGGATAAAGCACTCATTTACTTTTGATTTAAAGATCTCGAGAATGTACTCGCCGGTAAAACATTCAGAAGGGAGTTTATTCCTCATAGAAGATAAGGAACATATGTAAAATTGAATGTGTTTAGAGGGCTCACTACTCACTGCTATGCTAATCTTTATTATCCACGTATATAAAATGCAACGTACATAGAAAGCTATTCTCCTATCTCACTGCAATGCTAATCTCTCTTATCAAAGAATATAAAATGCAATAAAATGCAATGTGTATCTTTATATTTATTTATTCCATATACGTCGTCATTTTGACGAGACAGGTTATGTAGTTACAGTTCATTGTCAAAAGCAAAGTTGATTGAATTAAAGTTCAATTCAAATTGAATCAATCGTCAGCTTTTATTTATTATTCAATAGAATTGGTTTTCGTTGAAACAGGCGGAAGTGTTTTTCTTTTTGCTGAATGGATTTTCAGCGAAATGTTTCTCTTTGAAATAACAGCTTTAAATAAAGACATTAACAAAAGTATAGTTATATTGATGGTTTAAAAATGGAGTTCCTAATAGAATACGTATGAGAGATATGATGGTTGCCATTCGTATATGATCCGACTACTGGAAGAGCAGACTTCCATACGTCCTCCAGAGAGCAGCGTGTGCGTGGAACAAGACCGGATACACTGTCCAATCCTAACTTGGCAAGATGATCTGTTAATCGACGGCAGAACATAGGCTAAGGCGGTCACTGAACGCCTTGATGCTGCATACGGCACCGGGGTAGTGACCAGACTCGACGTTGCTTTCAATTATTTCGATTACTTATATTGTAATATTATATAACAGAATTTAGATTTATTGCCCATTTAGATATTTATATCTAAATTTACATCTATAATTTCAGATAAAAGTTCTGAAGGTTTAGATGTTTTATCAAATTTCCCAAGAACCACAGAACCAAACACGGCATTACACCGCCTTGTGTACTGACCAATATACCTGGTGGATATTAAGTTCGTAGAATGGTCAGTTGCTGAGTAATCTCAGTGCATTGGATTTCTCGAGAACTACTGATAAAAAAAAACTCCTGACTCGATACTGCAATGCCTGGTATGCTGACAATTATTTCAAGCGAATATCAACTTAGTAAAATGGCCAGTTGTTGAGTTATCTCGATGTATACAGACAGTGATTTCTTCGAATATAGTAAGATTATGTAATTCTGCGAGAACCGGTGCATCCTACGCGATTTGGCTGTACAATTCAATTTTTTTTTTCAAGTAATGTGTTCCAAACAACTATACATACGTATCAACGTTCTCTGCTTATACTCTCATCGAGGGTATCGCATGGTTGGTTGCACGCAGGCAATTGTTTGTAAGTTTCTCTTCGCCCTACCAGTCCTGTTTAAGCTTCGTTCCTGCCTACGGCATTTGGTATTTCCAAATGGTTACCCAACTAGGTATGGAACAGGCTCAACAATGTTCAGCTTTGGAGATCTCACGAGAACTGAAGTATACAACATGATTTGGCCTTGAACCCCAGGGAGAGCTTCTTTAATCCTAGTCCTTATGCTGAGTGCTTTGCAGAGATGCATTGAGTACCATTTTGAAAGTTTTTGGTACCGAATCGGAGCCACGTTGATCTGTACTAAAACTATTTGTCTTTTCTGAAACGGAGAACACACACACATTTGCACATAGACATATTTTCAATTGGGTAAAATGATTTTATATGTGCAATATAAAAATCAATTGAGATCATTGAAAGTACAAAACAAATTTGTTTTGAGAAAACATCATGTATTTTTCAAAACTTTAGCTTTACCTTATTAGTATTGATACTATATTTTCAAAGCCAACAGATCTCACCCAATATATATATACAATTAACGCTCCCTTATTCAGGGTTGAGGACTCTTTAGCTTGTTCATTACAAGCTTATGCAATGCTCTTTTAACTTTAGAATAGAGCATTCTGGTGGATGGGGGATTGTGCGTAAATAAATATACTGCTTAAATTCAACCTTACTGACCGTCCATTTCTGCTTAGGGCAGAGGTAAGATGCCAGCCTCTGGGTCTGAAGCGAATGTTTCGATCCTACCTCGTGGTACTGGATGGGATAATTGATAGTCTATAGCCACACTCATGAGTTGTAATACAATGAAACAGCTGTCTGTGGATGATTCAATTATATATATATATATATATATATATATATATATATATATATATATTACTCGTAAAAAATAAAAGGATTTTTTAAATGATATCTATGAATAGATTAATACTTCAGAATATTTATATTTTTAAACATCGTTTTCAGTCATCTTAGTCTCTCTCTCTCCCTCTCTAATCAGCTTTAAAGGGTGGAATATATTCATAAATGGATACACATTGCATTTCATATACTTTGATAATAGAGATTTGCATTGCAGTGAGATTTGAGAATAGCCTTTTATACACATTGCATTTTATAGACGTGGACAATAAACATAGACATCTCCACATTGACACAGCTATAGCAGTCTACCACACTTTAGCTGCTAGCCACTATCAGTCATACAAGTCTTCCTTTCTTCTTTTCTTTAACAAGCTTGAAAGAGAGGAAAACTTGCGTCCCCACCGCGATATGATCAGACAAACAAACATACAAGCAAATAAATTTTGTGACTATGGTCTTTATATGAATAGATTCTTTTTAAAAGAAGTAACCGATTTATAGTTACGTACAATGAAGCGATTTTCAATTTTGATCACCGAAAGCAAACTCTTGTTAAAAGGATTATCGGATAACTATATGCAATGGCGATCATAGACGTTATCGGACACCGAAAGATAAAAATGACATTACACAAAATCTGTCGTTCAGGTAGTAACATCCAATCAACTGAAAGGGACATTGAGATCCACCTGGGAAAAGCCCGGAACACACTTGAAAGGCTGAACAAAACCCAAGAGTCGACACTTTCCGATAAACTGAAAAGAAAGTTCTTCTGAGCAACTGTTGAATCTGTCTTGCTTTATGGCTCCATAACGTGGATGCTTACTAAGCAACAAGAAACCGCCCTGGGTGGTGCATAAATGAGAATGCTTCGAGCCGCTTTCAACATCTGCTGGAAAAAAAACGCACGACAATAAGCATTTGTACTGATATATCCCTCCATTTACAACCTTTGTAAGGGAGAGAAGACTCCGCCTCGCCGGCCATTCTTCGTTCAACGAGGATGAATCTGTGAGTTGAATGTTGCTATGGCACCTATCACATGGAATTACCTCAATTAGCAGACCCCCCCCCCTGCACACATACATTGATCAACTGGCTGATGGGGTTGGATGGCTTCCAGAAGATTTCCCTCCTGTGAAGGAGGACCGAGCACGATGGACGTTTTAGGTACATCCGGGAAGATCTTAAGACAGAATGATGATGATGATGATGATGATGATGATGATGATGATATTTTATTCTAAGAACGTGAAATGGGTCATATATAAATGAGATAGAGAGAGAGAGGGTGTTGAATGCGCAGCATTTTGAACGTTTCAGGTTGCATCGGTCGTTATGACTAAGATTCTATTAGAGATTTTTATCATTTCTAGCTGAACCGGATTCTGCCGAACAAAAGAGAATTTGTACAAGTTGACTCAGGCCCAGAAGCGCTCGCTGCATATTGACGTTTCAACAATCAGGATGTTGATAATGGCCAAGACAGCCGAAACATTTACACCAAAGACATCCATTAAACAATGAACAAGATAGACCGACGATTGTAAGAACTTGAAAATTTAAAGGTTTTAAAAAATTTGATTTAAAAAAAATGATTTCAATAATGATTTGTATAATAAACGTCTAAGAACCCTGACAAGAAAAGAAAAAAATATTTCAATTTTCATAATTTATTGTAAGCTAAAAGGTAGATAAAATACTTTGCAACCGTTCAAATGTATTCTTCATAAGAACCAGTGGGAACGTAGGCTATAACTGCAAGAATTTTTGTTTCTTCTTTTTTATAAATGGCTATATACTCTGATTTTTTCCCTAGAGCAAAGTAACCTACGTAATAAGAGCTATCCGATACATTCTCACACGCAGAAACATATGTACGGCATTAGGAGTTGGGTAGTACCTACTCTTCCGTTTTTTGTACATCAGGGATATTATCTCTCTTGAAATTGATACCTGAAAAACAGGGCCTGCCTTATGCTTACTGGGGCCAAATGGAAACATTTTTATGGGGTCCAGGTTGCAAAAAGCTCACAACTCTGGGCCGAAACATCTTTTAGATAAAAGCCATGTTACACGGTAGTACCAGTGAATAATTATAATTTTTTTTCATGATAATTGGGTTTGGATTACATAAAAAAATTGTACAGCACCATTATTCTTTCCCAACTTCCAAACCCGCCTCGCCCTCGGTGAGAAGCCTGATTGGGTTTGTCCCCACCCTGCGTGCTTCGTAGATATATGTTGATCAATTAACCATTATAATTGGAGGGATAAGTGCGTACCTCTTCCTGAGTCTAGAGTGACATTAAAATACTAGATATACACCGGGCACTTTGAAAGGATAACATGGGCTGATATGTAATAAGGGGGTTTGAAGGTTCTATTGCAGATCCAACTAAATAATAGGACAGCAAATACAGTAGGAGAAGACCAGACACAAGATGGAAAGGTTTGCCGGTAAGACATGGCAGAGATTACATTAGATTGTAAAGGCATTTGTCCAGCAGTGGATTCACAATGGCAGACGACGACGACGACGACGAGGACGACAACGACAACGACAACGACGATGATGATGATGATGATGATGATGATGATGATGATTAATTCATGTAGTTAAAAGGGGACTAGATCCTACATTTCATTCTTGTTTCGATTACAGCAAATTTGCGCTTTTGAATTGAATCAATTATGGGGTCCAGATTCTCGACTTGATCCGGTGATCCACAAAGAAAATAACAATTCTGATCTTCAGCCAACTAATGAAGTAATAATATCATTAGCGATCTGCATAAGTAATTCAAACATTTAAATTCATTATGCCGATATGCTCCGTATTTGAAAATAAGGTGTTTGTATTAATACTGTTACTTGCATTCAAGTTCTTTAGATGAGGATTTATTGTTGTTCACAATAGTATTTCTGAAACTATTTCGGTGTCACTCACTCATGATTACAAAATATCGTTCCTCCAAAATGATTAAATTTCCTTATGTTTTTGCTTATTTCCATTCTACGTATAATTTCATACATAATCTATTTTGTTTCATGTGTAAAAAGTGTAAATATTCTATTCATATTGTTTGAACATCCTAAAAATATGTAAAGAAAAGAATGACAAAAAATTAGAATTTGCGTAGTTTTAAAAAGTTAATAAATAAAAGTCATAGAACTTGAAATAGGATTTTTTTTAGAAACAATGCTTTCTTATTGTATATTTTAAGTGAATTGTGTCTTCATGTTTCATCCATCCTTCATTCACCCTTCTGGTTTCATTCTCCTTCAAAATAATTTCATTCACATTTTAGTGAATCATTCCCCAGTTCAAGAAGCCCTGATCTATAATACCAAGTCAGCCAGGGATGTCTAGGATTTGCGCGCTTTTTTCATCATTTTCTATCGAGATCTCCAGGAGTTTTTGTCAAACAACAATACTTTTTCATAATTGCCAAATGCCATGAAGGCATTACCAAGGCTCCAGCAGGTAAGGCCCTCTTCGATCCTGTCTGCTAACCGTTGTGTAATCTATAAGTGGCGAAGGTGATATTCAATAGCTTTTTCGTAATCCTCTAACAAAGTGTCTGTGTTGCGCAAGTTGTAATATTCTTGTGCTACCATAAAACTATATCAGACAGCTGTTTGGCAATCTGTAAGTTTTTTTGTGATAGTATTCAGATGCATTCTGAATCTCGCCAAGGAATATAGAAACATAGTACAAGTTTGTTTAGGCTGTCTGTTCTGTTGATTGGTCTCTGGCGGTTGTTAATCCCATTCCATGGTAACGAATAGCCTCCTGAAAAACTCCCAACAGATTGCAGGTGTTGGCTAGGTTACCACAGGCTCGCCCTACTGATTCCACATCCCATAATTATCAGTGTCGGTATAATTATGCAGTAAAAATAGCATATCCAACGGGCCCCACAATTCCAAGAGCACCGCGCTAAATGCTTGCAAGCTATCAATTCCTATTTAGTGATTACTATGGTACTATACAGCGGTGGGCATTGCTAACGAAAAAGCTAAACTGATTAAGCGCCAAAAATTTAACGGAAACAACAATAACTGCTGACTTTTAACATTTAGTATATGAATTTAGCTTTGGTTTAGTATTTTTTTGTTGCTCTAAAACCATTGAAAACAGACATAAATCTTCATATGTTGTAGCTTAGACAAAGAGCTTGTCTAACAGATCTTGCTTGCCAATTTCAAATGATGAACGAAGTGTGAATAAATAATTAAATGAACAAATGAAATTAAGGAGTAGTCTACATTCAACATATAGTTTGTTTATAGTCAGACTGCTAACAGGATGGATTGAGTCTGTCTGTGAAACGGCAGTTTTATTCCAGGCTTCGTCTTACATACCTTGCCATTAACTGCACAAGTTGTATTGTCGGGATTTAGCCAACCAGACCAACTTGAAAACTGAAGAAACCCATGTTGACAGTTTTTGTGTTAGTTCCGTTTACTATTATTGAAATGTCTGACATATTCGTCGAGAAAATATATGTAAAAATGCAAGCAAAAAATTCGTGTATTTTGATATTACGTGTATTTTTTGATAATTCGGGCGTATGCTATCGGCCCTTCTTCGACTCTATCCGGTGAAAATCCTTCTGCTTATTTCAAAATATTCTATTTCTTTTTAAAGGTATCCTCTGACTTGTGGTAACTCATCACACTATTATGGCCCCTACGGTCTCCTCTTCGTATTACAGACATTGCATAAACCCTATTAGTCCTAAAACCGATGCCACCTCCTGATAGTCACCTATGGAGCTGTGACATGGAATCTAACCAAAAAGGGTGATCCCCAGACATGTCCAAGAGAGGATTATTCTCAACATCACATGAAGAGATCACAAGATAACCCAGTATATTAAACAAAAAAAAAAAAAAAAAAAAACAGAAGTTGGAGATATCAAAGAAACAATTAGAAAAAATCAATGTTAATGTGTACGTCAAGTTGCGAAAATATCAGACAACCACTGGACATTCCAACGTGGATCACCAGAGATCATAATCGAAACTGTGGCTGGCAAAAAATAAGCTGGTGTGATGAACGAGACAAGTTCAGAAAGTATTGGCTCTGCAACGCCCATGATAGAGAGAAGGTATATGTCCAACGACGGACGCTACTGATGATCATGAAATTGCCGATGAAAATATCGCCACATAGCCTCTTTTGATTTTCAGATTGACCTGTACCTTTCAAGGGGTTTTTGAGACTCACTTTTGCTGTTTTCTCTAGTTGGTTTGCCATTCTTATGTCAAACGCTGATATTTCATTTCAACTATTCATAAGGCTCTTAGTTCATGTTCACTAATGCCCTTGGGAAGGTCATGAATTCGTCCTCCCTTCAGCTATGGATAAATAGTTGGAGTGGAGCCCTATCAAGGCGGCTGGGCGATCAATCAGACGTCCTTCCAGCAGCTGATACGGCCAAGCCGATGCCAGATGTATTCTTCTTTGCTTTCTCCTGGACTACATCAGCAAGAACGAAGATGGGATTCTGACGACTGGACATACCAAGATCTCCATTCGCTTTGCCAATACATACTGGAGGGGCGTTCCACTGTCTGTAAAAACAGAACGGAGGTCATTCCGTTATTCACCCGGCTAATCAATTTATTTCTTGCTGCTCGCTGTCAGACCAGTCAGGAGTGAGGCAGGGTAGGAATGGCCTTTGGCTTATGTTTGTTTGGCAAGCTCTCGATAGAGCACGCTCAACCTTTAAGAACAAGCAAGTTCAATTAGTCGTTAAAAGAAGAGTCTACAACCAATGCATCCTACCGATAGTCACCTATGGAGCTGAAGCGCCAAAGATTTAACGGAAACGACGATAACTGCTGACTACTAACATTTAGTATATGAATTTAGCTTTGGTTTATTTTTTTTTTGCTCTAAACCCATTGAAAACTGACATGAAGCATTGCCAAAAGATTGACCCCTTAATGGAGATCCATGCAACGTGCATAGGATAGAATCATGCTCAACATCACATAGAAATCACAAAACTGCACAGCACATTAGAGAAAGGATACAAGTCAGGGTTATCATAGAATCCATTAGAAAACACAAATGGCGATGGGCTGGTCATGTTGCAAGAATGTTAGACAATTGCTGAATATCACGACTCATGGCTTCGATCGACAGAAATTATAAGCTGAGGAAACTTTATCCAGCAAAATATAAAATGGCGGGCCGAACTAGACAAGTTCAGAAAATTTTAAGCTCTGCTACGCCCATGATAGAGAGGTCTGGTGTATCCTGAAGAAGGTCTGTGTCTAACGACGAACGCCAAAAGGATGATGATGATGATGATGATGATGATGATGATGATGATGATAGAGATTTGTCTCCTCTTAGGAGAATTAAAGTGATCCCCAAAGGAGGTTCTCTGAATGATCGCTAGCTGCTTACAGCACCATGTTCATACAGAAAAAAACTCATTGTTGCTTAAATCCGGTGAGTGTTCGAGAACCGGAGTATCCAACGCGACCATAACAGAGACTTGGTTGTATTTCATTTTGCCAATTTTTCCTATTAATCAACCGTCTAATCAAACTTGGTGAGCTTTACATTATGGGTGTATAATTTGTTAAGAATACAGACAGTGCGGCCTTGGTGAGGAGATCGTCATCATAGTGGGATCAGCAGGGTATTTATTTTGTGTGACCACGTTGGGTTGATTGAAAGTGTTATGATAACATGGTAATAAAAGATGGGAAACACAACCCCGAGGAAATTAAATATCTATTTATTTTTCAACCATCAAGAAAAGACACATTTTACTGATGTCTTTGTATGCGACCGTTCCTTATATATTTAGGGTTATTTGTGCGTTTAAGGTAGAATCAATTGTTGAATGCGATAGCGAGTTATGCGTAACATTTATACAGAAAAGAAAATAAGATGAAAATGATAAAAGATACAGATAGGTACACAAGACTCTGTGGGAAAATTGGGGCAACTTCAGGCTTACCGATTCCACGAACATCTCAGAGTGTGAAAATGGTGAAAGAGAGGGAGCGCATCTGAGTGCTTTTTCTTCTAATGAGAGGATTACTTTCAGAACTCACACAGAGTGACATCACTGGTACTACTTGAGGGCCAATATGGTACGTAGTGATTTTCTATTAAATGGGGAGAAACAGCTTCTCTCAATTATTACTTTTTTTTGTTTTTCTTTTACTCACTGACCGCCATGGTCCTTTGGATGATTTGAAAACAACATACAATGCCTTGGCCATTGCACGCAGGGTTTGAGATTTGATGATATCCAAGTGAACACTATATCAACAAATCTGTTCCCCAGGGTTTTTAAATAACCGTAGAATGAACTAAAATGGGATCAATACAACGGTTCGTCCAGGAAAAATAGTTTTGTTATTCCATATTTCAGATAACTTCGCGCTGGGTAATCATCCCGAGGTTATTAGATTTCTTTTCTTAACCTACTATTTCATAGTTCATAAAAATATATTTGTCGGCCAAAACCAGTGTTGCCAACTGCTTTTAAAAATGGCTGAAATCAGCCAAATGTTCCCGACTTTCGGCTAACTTTATGGCTAAAATTATCATTCACACATTAAAAGCCCAATTATCAAATTAAATAGCTATATACTAAGATCCCAGAAAAAATTATAAATAAAAATTGCACATTTTCTTCCATTAAAATTACCAGACTTGTAAGGGATTCGCTAAAAAGAATTTAGTATCTGACTCCAAAATTATTCTCAAAGCAAAAGTTACGGATAAAATTCAGCTAGTTTTACGGCTAAAAATATTGAATTACATTTTGAGTTGGCTCTTAAATAAAATCAAATAGGCTAATTATTTTTTTCAAATGCTACGTATTTCGCTGGTTTTATCGGCTAAATAGGAAAATATCGGCTAGATCTAGCTAAAAGATGTCTGATTTGGCACCCCTGGCCAAAACCCAAGGAAAATACGTTGCCGCTGCTCTATTTGTTTATTCGTAGGTTCGTCGGGTGTGGCAAGGTGAGCCCAGGGTCGGGAAAGCGGATGAACATTAATGATCGTCTCACACCGTCCTAGATTCTTCCAGGCAGGGATTCGGAATCAGCCATTTTCCGGCTAAATGTAGGTGATATCCGCCTTATTCTTTAGCTGATGAAAATCTGCGATAGTAAAGAGCCGAAAATCTGGCCATTTAAAAAAATTGATCAGCAGATTTAATTTAATTTTGTAGCTAACTCAAAGCAATATTTGTAGCCATTAAATTAGCTGAAATGGTAACTTTTCAGCCAATTTTAGTAATTTTGCAATCATAGCAAATCAAACGACTAAAATTTTTCATAATCATTTTTAAAAAAACCTGAATTTCAACTGAAACTTGCTTAAAGAATATCTTTAGAGTCAGGTACTGAAAATTGTTTTAAACAAATCTACTGCAAATCAGGTAAGTTTATTGAAAGTAAATGTTCAATTTTTATTAAATATTCCCCCTGGGATTTTAGAATATAGTTATTTTATTCAATGATTGGGTTTTAAACGAGTACAACATTTTTAGTCATAAAATAAGCCGAAAGTGGCAAGGATTTAGCAGATTTTAGCCATTCTCCAAAGCAATTTTATCTGAAAAAGAAAACCAAATCTGAGTTGGCAACACTGACGTGATAGACTCTTTCAGATCCTAGGGGTATGGATTTCTGGGTTACGCTATCAAATTTTATTTTTCTTTGTCTTTCGTAAACAACTGTCATTTTGCCAACGCGTACGGTGAATAGAGATAAATTTCAAGTATCAAACTGTAACGTACAATTGAGGTTTTTTTATGATAAAACAACATTTAATCTGGTGTTTCCTGAACGATTTTAGTGTCATTCGGCCTCAAGTCTTCGGGACAAAATTTTATTCGTTCGTGACTAACTTTCACTTTATTTTTGATAGTTTTCGTCTTATTTTCCCAATGCGTAACTCGCTATCATAGTCAATGATTGAACAGCAATAGCGTCAAAATTTGAAGTCATGTAAAAGAGTTCAATCAGAGAATAAATACGGTCAGAATGAATTCTATTTATGACATCACTGGGATTTTCCACTGAGAAACATCTAAAATAGTGTAAAAGCATCTAGAAACTGAAGACTCCAAATGTTATTAATAAAACCGTCTGGATAAGGCCCCAAAGGTAAAAAAGACTTGTTTTTCAAAAATCAAAAAAATTAATTCTAAGAGTGGATCTTGTGGAGTACTAGTGCCAATATTATGTTGAATAGTCTGTAGATAAAATGGTGTGGCCAGGATTGCAGACACAAACAGTAAACAAATTGATAAATTTTCCCCAAACAAAAAAAGTGTTTTTAAAAGGGTGTAGTGGAGTACTGATGTCAATTTTCAAATCTATGGACAAATCTCATTCATTCATTTGTATTTTTGTTCTCAACATGTAGCGGGCTGCAACGGGTGGTTGATTCCACAATTTCCTGTACTAAAACACCTGATCAAGCCTTGGGATGAGGCGAAATGCATAAAGTTTAATCTTGATAACAAATTTCCATGTGTAACATACATCTTTCCAATCTTTTATTTTCCACATTCATTACTACCATAATTTATCATATATCATGAGCAAAAAGAATTAATGAACTCATTTCTCGAGTATTTAGATTATTCATGGTTTTTTGAACACCCTAAAATATCTAAAGGAAACTGGTGACGAGAATGCAAGAAAAAATATAAGGATTTTTCTTGTTAATATAAAGTTAGCAATTAACAGTCCCTGAATTTATAATTAGATTTTTTTAGAAATGAAGTTTTATGGTATATATTTATGTAAATTAACCCAATAAATACTGCGGCTGAACAGTGACTGGAAACTCAGGAATGCTGCAAACCGCTGCTGGGATGTGGGTCGGAACAGAATCAGTTCAGGCAGGTTCGCCTGGGTGTGGGGGTCTGATGTTGGGAGACCCAAAACCCCACATGAACCAAGGGGGAAAACATCACTGATAACGCATCCCAGTGTATTAAAGAGATGATTTATCGAAACAACATACGTTTTGAGCAGAGGAAAAATATAAATCTGAGTAAATTAAGTCATTCATCTCTTAAATTTCATTCAACCTTCAATCACTTCTATAGTTTCATTCACTCCCACGCAATTTCATTCATACTTGGCTGAATCATTCACCTGATCAAGAATCAATGATTTAATCTACGTTAAGAAACGCTGTATAATATTTCACAGATATTTGCATTCAAGTGAAAAGAATTATTTCATTTTTTTTGCATGATTAGAAACCATCAACTAAGACTGTGACTAAAACAGTCAACATATGTATCTTCAGTTTTTAAGTTGGTCTAGCTATGTATGCATGTATGTATATATGTATGTATGTGTGCAGTACAGGCTGCATTGATGGAGTGAAAGGGCAAAAAATTCAAACATTTGCGTCTTATCATGTCGAGAAAAATGCTATTTTGTTCTTATAAAACCCAACACTTACATGGGTGTTTAGAGGGAATTCAATGTACAGTATATGTTTACGATAAATTGATCCCTCATTTTGTGTCCAGTAAAGTTAGAGCTTTCTCTTTGAAATTTCAGATTTCTTTTTTGTGATCACTTTGAGGGAAGTATCGTATTCATTGATATTTCCTTTTCCAAACTTTTTATTGATCACCCTAACACAGCATGCTGCCTAAAGATGTTGGTCTTCTGACAGATTCTATAGAGTTTTTATTGAGTGATAATGTTCATAGGTCATTTGATAACAATCCTAAAAATCTGACCATAGATGTGCCAGTTTTTTTTCTCGTGTGAAGATCTAGTAGAGGTTGCCAAATTTTTCAAGTCAACACATATAATTAAACCAAAACATCTGAAAATATCTACATTCCCCAGATATATATATCTAAAATCTAGGAAATACATTATATGCCACCAACAAATTAAATCAGACTTTAGCGTTGACTTCAACATTTATTGATTCAAAACATTACTTATTTCCCAAATTTGGAATGGAGCACTCTGATGGATGAGGAATTGTGCGTAAGTAAATATATCGCTTAAATTCAGTTCTGCGTAGGGCAGGGGTAAGATGCCAGCCTCTGAGTATGAAGCGAGGGTTTCGATCCTGTCTCGCGGTACTGGATGGGATAATGGATAGTCTATAGTCACACTTAAGAGTTGTAATACAACAAAACAGCTGTTTGAGGATGAATCAATCATATATATATATATATAAAAGTATTCATTGGATCTGGGCCTTGTTTATGGAATTATTCGAATGTGTGTAAAATAAACTCTTGAATAAATAAGTAAGAACAAAGCTTACCGAGAGAAATAGACATATAAACGACTACTGACTGAATAGCATTCGTGTTACGTAAATAACCAAGATGTTTTCAATTTTAACGTAACTGTTAAAAATAAGTACTTGGAATTTAGTTGAGTCATAATGTGTTGAGAAAATTATAAAGAATGGATTATCACACAAGAAAGAATAGGAAAGAACATGTGCAAATATACGAAAATATCACATTGTTTCATGGAACTCCTGGAAAAACCTCATGGGACAGAATACGGTTTGAATACCGCTGTTTTCTGTGCACACAAAACAGCTCTCACATGATAAGGCATGAACTCTACAAGACGTCTATAGGTTTCCTCTGTGGTCTGAAGGTAGGATCTTTTAAATGCAGTGAATTAAGTCGTAGAGGTCCTTCAGGACGTATTTGTTGGTCCAAATCATCCCATAATTGCTCACTAGGATTGAGATTCGGATAGTTTGTTTCGATGCAAAGGCAACACACTTAAGTCTTCTTCATGTTCCTGAAACTATTCCAACACAACTCGCTTTGTGTGGAAGGATTGTCTTGCTGAGAAGTGCGACTGCCATCATAGAAGATTGTTGCCATTAAGGGAGTGTACCTGGTCTTCGAAGATGCTGAGGTAGGTGGGATAAAGTACCTTCCATATGAATGATAGAACCCAGTGTTTCACGCCAGAACATACCCGAAACACGTCCCCATCGACTCGTTGCTTTCCCACGAAGTAGCCCGGTATCGCTGCTATACTCAACACTTTGAGTCATTTACAGGGTGTTTATTCATTTTTAACTGTTGAATTATAATGAATCATTATTTTTAATTTTTTTGACAATTTTCAACCATCTTAGATCCATCAGTTGGTTTTTATTGAAAATCTTTACTCAGACCGATTACTCTCCAATAAATAATTAAAAAAATTCTAAGTGGAAATCGAACTCACATTCCCGTAGCCAGGGTAAGTACCATTTAGTCCGGCTTCCTTTGCCATTGAAGCCACCAATACTCCAACTGAACAAAGGGGTTCAAATGACATCCTTAATTCCGTTCGTAAAGAATTATGCTGGGCCTCAAACGGAGAGACCACAAGACAGTAAAGTACATCTGGGAAAAGACAAAAGTCAGGGACATCATAAAATCCATTTAAAATCTCAAATGGCAGTGGGCAGGCCATGTTGCAAAAATGGCAGACAACCGATGGACATCGTGACTCACGACATAGATCCCCCAAGATCACATGCACAACCGAGGCCGGTAGAATATCAGATTGAGAGACGAGCTAGACAAATTTAGAAAGTACTGACTCCGCGACGCCCATGATAGAGAAGTGTGGCGAATCCTGGGGAAGGTCTGTGTCCAACGACGGACGTTGAAAGACTGATGATGATGATGTTGATGATGATGATGGTGATGATGATGATGATGATGATGATGGTAAGGATGATGATGATTTATAATACTTCATCCGATGAAAAAAGCGGAAAATATTAAATCCTATAACTACCTGAATGTACAACAAACATGGCTACGATCAGAATTAAGGAAAGGTTTAAGGATGTTATCACTAACGTATAACACTTGTCGAAAACCAGAGAACAATACAAGTGTTACATCATCCATAATTCAAAATACTAATTTGTTACTTTCACGATCTTTGAGAGCAATAAACTCTTGCAACATCTAAAGGTAATTTCCAACGAGTGCGTGGGAACAGTGTTCCCTTACTCTGTTTTCAAAGGGTGGCGTTCCCACATTATCTATATACTGCTGACATTTTCAGGTTGTAGATGTCTTTACTCTCAAATTATCTAAAACTGTAGTGTGTAGCTATGTATATGTTTAATCAAATTATCCCTAAAATGCACCTCCGGACCATCCAGCTTTAGAATTTGCTTTGCTCACCGGATTCATAAATATACATATGACAGAATAATTATAAATTTATTTGAAACACCAATACTGACATCCAATTGTTACACGGTGAATCTGTCAGTCGGCCTAGACAGCGTAAATAGAATAAACAATCAAAGAAATAGACTGCTGCAGGAATCGAACCGACGTTCAACAAGAGGCCGTCGGATTATATATATCCATTCCTTTGAAATAGAACTTTCTGCGCTGAGAAATAATAGAGCAGATATGGACAGTGAATGAACAAGATAGGATTTGAGTATGAAGTAGGTATTTGGGCCACCGACTTACAAGCCAGTTACTTAGCTCTATGATAAGAGCGGTGTCGAGTTTAAACGGCTTCTTATTGGACATGGATTTGATTCCTGCGTTGGTCCATCTCTTTGATTGTTCATTCTATTTACACTGTCTAATCCAACTGACACATTTACTGTCTAATAACCAGATGTCAGTTCAAATAGTTTAAAATAAAAATAAGGTATATATATATATATATATATAGTTAATAGTACATATTCTTAATTTGTGAAAATACTGACAAAGACAGAAAACAAATTTTATCCATTGTAGATGTGTAATCAGAATGCTCAATATTGAACATAGTACATAGAGCTATAAATATATCCCTGTTTTTCTCATATATATATATATATATATATATATATATATATATATGAGTGTGTGTGTGTGTGTGTGTATGTGTGTGCGCTTCTTGTGTCCTTCGTGAATCAGGTGATAAGTTGATTTCCCCGTGCGTCAAAAGTGGAATGGTATAAGGTTGTGTCTGATGGTAATTCAAGCCATACTTCATAATTTCTTCGGCATTGATAACATTCAAGTCGTGATGTGATGTTCAATATTAATGACTATTTAATCCCTGTGAGAAAAATCCGTGTATATGTTACACCGAATCGGCGAAATTTATTCATTTTTTGTAAAAATAAAAAAAAGTTTGTTTACATATGGTTTTGATCAGATGTTTTGATTAAATGAACTTTTGATCAAATATTGAAAATCTATTTTTTTGTGAAAAGAATTGAATCAACGTATTTATTTAGATTTTCATGGAAATGATTGAGTCAAATTACTTACTTTTTATAGTAAAGTAATCAGTAATGGGCGACATGTGAGGAGATTATCGGATGCTGAGTCACCTTTGTTGTAGTTCAAAGGAAAGCAGGATGAGAGCTATACATCTAGCATCAAGGGCATCTAGCCGCCTCAAAGGGGTTCCACTCTCTGGTTTGGGATCAGAGTTGTCCTTCTCCGAGACTGGTTACCTTCTCAAAGCCCGATCTGCTCTGCTAATTTACCCATAGTTGGTTGAGAAGAGATTGATTCATGCCTTTCCCAGGGGCATTGGACTTAAATTCAAACAACCTCAGCCAGAGTTTGAATTCGGGTCGCCAATTCCATCACCTGCACCGTTACTGTTACTCGAATCGCACCCCAGACAAAGAACTATACAGGAACATAAGCTCCAACTTATGTACACCGACGGAGATGACGTCTGGGAACTAGATATGCGGAGAGGCTGTATCTGGGATATATGCTCGGGGATCACCGAGGTGTCTGTCAAGGATTAGCGCAGTGAGTCATGCAGTTAGGGGTTTAAGGGCACTCTAAGCCAAATAGTTTTTTTTTCAGATATGGCCAATTTTAGGTCCTATTTCAGGCAATATAAGTGGGAACACATGATAAGTGTCCAACAAGCCATTTTTTCCTTCGAAAGGTAAGAAAATTGGATTCAAAGTTTGACAAACTTTCGCTCACAATATTTTCATTGATTTTAGAACTACAATGCTCAGCATTTGTATCAATTTTAATTTTAATTTTGTACACTCTGCATTACGATTCTGAATGCATATTACAATGGCTGTTATATGGATTCGTCATGTTATTTGAACATTATCACTACATCTACCTAGGACAACGAATCTCCATGAAACCCTCAAAAGAAGAAGAAATCAAGTGAAGAATCACACTGGGATGGCAAGCCTTTGGCAGAGCTAGCTCAACCTTCAAAAATAATAAGATCCCATTAATCCTAAAGAGAAGGGTGTATAACCAATGCATCCTCCCAATAGTCGCTTATGGAGCTGAAACATGGAACTTGACCAAGAGACAGACCCGTAAATTGAGAACCATGCAACGTGCACATGAAAGAATTATGCTGGGCCTCACATGGAGAGACCACAAAACAGCACAGCACATCCAGGAAAAGACAAAAGTTAGAGACATCATAGAATCCATAAAAAATCTCAAATTGCGGTGGGCTGGCCATGTTGCAAGAATGGCGGACAATCGATGGACATCACGACTCACGACATGGATTCCCCGAGACCACATGCACAACCGAGGCCTACAAAATGTTAGATGGAGAGACGAGCTAGACAAGTTCAGGAAGTACTGGCTCCGCGACGCCCATGATAGGGAAATGTGGCAAATCCTGGGAAAGGTCTATGTCCAACGACGGACGTTGAAAGACTGATGATGATGATGATGATGATGATGATGATGTTGATGATGATGATGATGATGATGATGATGATGATCACTGATTTTGTTTTTGTTGATGACCGAGTCTCACTAGAAATATTTCCCTTTATTTTTGCAGTTAGGATGCTCATTTTAGTTTTGTTTCCAAGTTCTGATACTTGACTTTCGATTTTGATCAGCTCTACAATGTTCCTAAAAAACTTTTAGCGAGAATTAGCAAATATATTGGAGCTTCCGTTTTTGTTTGTTTTGTTGAATAAAAACACGGAAAAAAATCTCACGCTACGCATTATAACTTAGTAAGTATTTGAGATCCATTAATACAGTAAGCAATGTATTCCTTAGGTAAAGTGTTTAAGTTTTAAAATAAAAGCGAAAACCTGAGCATTGTGGATAAAAAATAACGAAAATAAAGTACGTCAAACTTTAAATCCAATTTTCTCGAATTTTAGAAACGTCTCGTTGGGCACTTATCATGCGCGTCCTCTCATACAACCAAAACTGAAATTGAAAAGTAGGCAATCGCCGTACCCCAATCCCTATTTCCATTTCTGTACACAGAACACACGCTCGCGTACGTGTGTAATTAGTACTGGAAGGACACATGTCCCTATGAGCACGCACACACGTACGCAAGACTCATAGGAGGAGTGTTTGCGTACGAATCTAGCCCCGGTCCCGGCACCGGCCCCAGCACCAGCGGTGGCGGTGGCACCAGCGGCGGGGGTGACGGCACGTAAACAGAACTTTTTCCCATTCAGTCCAGAATATCCGCCATGAGGCGCCCGAACGCGGTGCCTGCCTGTTGCTAGCTAAAATCTGCCTTGGTTTGGGTGGACGACCGACGATGCACGCGCCCACCCCCAACGGTCCCCCACCCCATCCCGCACCCGCACGTGAACAGGCACGCGCTGACTCGTGCGTGGTAAATCCACCCCTACCCCCCATGTACTACTCTCTCCCTTTTTCCACCTTGTACCCTCAACCCCCCCCCGTCACGCACTCGCGCCTTTACCCGACCAGTATCGTTCCCTCGTCTTCTCTCTCTCATTTCCAACCTCTCCCACCTCTCTCTCATCCTATCTATTGCTCTCCTTCTCCCTAATCTGCAGACATTCTCGAACCTTCGTAACCAACAAGTGAGTGAAAGAGAGATAGGGAGATAGATAGAAAGATAGATAGATAGAAAGATAGATAGATAGATAGATAGATAGATAGATAGAGAGAGAGAGAGAGAGAGAGAGAGAGAGAGAGAGAGAGAGAGAGAGAGAGAGAGCAACAGTCGTAGATTTCAGGTCCCAGAATTCCCCCTAGAAACCAGATATAATTGGAAGGTAGGTTTTTTCTCAACATATATCAGGCTCCTCGGTTACGGCTGCTGATTTACTGTTGAGTCAAGACCGAGAGCGTCAGGACTGGATTTATCAAGTACGGGGCCTGTAGCATATGTTATAAAGGCACCTTTAATTGAAAAGATACCCACGAGCAGGTCTGGTTAGTCACTCAATAGAGACTGTCAAGTAACTGATAACCTTTATAAGCAAGTCAAGTAAGGGGCAATCAATTAAAAAAATAGGAAAAAAACGAGGGATCAAAAATAAATCTTTCACCTATTGTTTGGTATTGATCACTAGAAAGTCTGAATTTTCATCCCCCCCCCAAAAAAAACACGCATGAATGCTTCTGGATACAAACTAAGGGACCCATCTAATGTAAACTTACATTGCAAATTGAACACCCCACCGGATTAACTCTTATTTAGAGAGAAATTTTCAAACAACAAAAAACAAGCTTTCTTCCCAGGCATGAAAAGGAGTAAATGTTAAAATGATCATCCCTCAAGCTTCGTTGGGGCTACCATTAGGCGTAATAAATACATAGTCAGCTAGTCGGACTGACTTGAAAACTGAAGAAACCTATTTCGACAGTTTATAGTTGACAGTGTCTAATATATAAATCTTTTGCTTGCATAGTTAAGTAATCTTTTTTTTTTCTATTTGCTCTTGGAAATCAAAATTAATTACCATTATGCAAAATAAATCTGACATCTAATTTATGGTATCACTTCGTTTCCATTTTGATCTTTGTGCATCGGCTATGACTTCAGTTTCAAATCTTTCCGTATTTAGGTGTCTTATATATATCATATAGATACCACACTCGCATCAATTGCTGTGTTGAGATAATAGAAGGTTAGGTTAATGGTCGGGTTGACGTAGGTGACTTGAAGGCCCCTCTTTCGTTCGCTACTTAGCTTTCAGATAGGGTGGCTGTGACTCCTATCCCTGATACATACCCCCACCCTGAGTGCGCATGTAAATTTGTTCATACCGGGAATCGAACCTAGAACCTTCTGCGTTTGAGGAAGCCGTACTAACCATCAGATTATTCGAGCGGACCGATGGCAATAACCCCATGTAAAAGGTAAAGGTGATACTTGACTAAAATCGCTAACCTTACAAACACAGTTGTTTATAAAAGTTCATGGCATTACAGTACTATAGAACTATAATAAGTGCTGAATCACTTAATCGGAATTGATAGTTTGCAAGCATTTTAGTGGTTGGCCTTTGAAAATGTCGGGCTCGCATATACTACTTTTATTGTTCGGTACGAAGATGAAATCTTTTGGTATAAAATAAAGGTGTTTGTGAATGGAGGTCTGTGGTTTGAACATTTTGATTTCATACAAAAAGATTTTTTTCGAGCGATTGAACTTGTTCTTGCTCTTTTATTTTGTTCGAGCGATGTTTCGACCGATCAATTCTACGGCTGTCTTCAAGTGTACTATTCGAATGTTATGGTAGTAAACAGGAGGTTTTTCCCACTCGAATACAGTAGCCCTTGTAGCATAGGTTTCAGATGTTTTTGATTCTCTCCTTTTTCTGGCCAGGATTCCCATGCTTTGTCCCTGTTGATCGGCCTCAAACAAAGCAGAATAAATATTGAAGAGAACATGTTAAGCTTTCATAAATAGAGCAAGATTCACACTTGAAAATAGTATATTACAGAAACATTGTTAAATAAAACCTCATTTTGAAATAAGCATCAAAATTGAAAATTACAAAAATATCAATTATTTTTTGCACTGACCTATCATTTTACATATATTGTAACAGTAAGTTTGGGGACGTCTTCATTCATATGGTTCTTTTTGTATATTCCGTAGATAATATTCTATAATAGACCACCGCGTCATTTTGTAAATCTATCTTTTGTCTGTAACACTCAAAAGGGAAGGAAAATGGTAATGAGCATTTACAAAATTGCAAATAAGCTTGGCTGTCCGAGGATCAAATTCCAAAGCTTCATTAAACTCTAAAAAGTAAACAAAACAGAATTCATTTCTCCATACAATATTATTCCAAATGTCCCATTTCAACTTCTTTCCTGGTAGGTCATGTAGATGGGATTTACAAACTTCAGCATAACAGCTTTAGATGCGAAAGTGAGTTCGTCATTAGTTTTTGCTTACGTCACCGTGTCACTGTTTGTGATGGCGTCATTGGTTTTTGGTCTGGTCATTGCCATCCGTCGTTGTTGTTACTTACAGAAATAAAGTCTAATCTCAATTGTAGGAATTTGACAAGAAGAAGAAGAAGAAGAAGAAGAAGAAGAAGAAGAAGAAGAAGAAGAAGAAGAAGAAGAAGAAGAAGAAGAAGAAGAAGAAGAAATTACAAGAATAATCTTAGAAGCTTCCACCAGTAGTATACCTAAGACATGACATGCGTACTGTTTGTCTTGGGCGCCATTTAAAGGGGGCGCCACTGAGCAGTTTCTGTCAAAATCAGCGAAAAGAGATTTTTTACGGTATGTATTATCGGTTGATCGTTGGTTATGATAGATGAGAAGCACTTGAATGGACAGATCGTTAAACCATTTATATGAATTATTATTAGGTAAGACTACGGCATGCCCCTTCAAAAGGTGCATCCGGTCTTGAAACTTAGACTTGAAATAATGAGACTTTATTTATGATGTCGTTGATCGCAACCATCAAAACAGAATTTTTTAACGCCGTTAAGTTATCTAACTATGATTTGATTCAATCATCAGAAAAAATAAACCTGATACTCTCTCTCTTTTCTTTCTTTCTTTCCCTCTCTCTCTTTCTCTTCTTTCGCCACCTTCTCTCTCTCTATATATATACTCACCAAAAATTCTAAAGCTATATACTCACGCTCATGAACGCTGGTGACATACCATATAATTGGACAAAAACTGTATCCATTTCAAGATGAATATTTATTGTTAGTCGAGCACGTCGAGAACTATAAGTCCAAACGACTTCAAACTTAACACTGCAATGTCCGGTGCATTTCGCTATAATTTGAGAAATCTCTGTGTGTATGTACCGAGATAACTCGACAACTAGCCATTGTACGAAGTTGATATTCGTCAGTTAAAGATATGCAAAAATACAAAAGGTTGTCAAATCAAAGCGATTTGATGACTTAGTTGCAGCCTGAACTAGAAGGCACCCAGAGAGTGCATACCTCTGTCAACGCCATTGATACTAAAAAACTGAACAATCAGTTTACCGAACCCAGACTAAGCAATGACGAAAGTTAGTAATAATATTGTGTAACTCGACTTTTGTTCCTGGTAGTGAGAGTTATTTTTTAGTTGCTTATGAATAAAAAGTATTGGAAATGGCTGCAATTCCCTTCAAACTTTGCTTTTGTGGCTTGTACAATGATATTCATCTGTAATAGTTTTCTCGCTTTGTTGGATGAAAAATGTGTAAATTCGCCCGTTCTTCAATTGGAAATGAGAGGATTTCAAATTATCATTATCTTGGTCACAAAAGCAAAGTTTGAAGGGAATCGTTCACATTTTCTATACTTTTTTCCCAACAAAACAATTACTGTCTGAATTTTTTCAGATGTGGGTATATCATTTCGTAAGTTTTTTGCAGACTTGCCCTCATCTTGGTTCAATTTTTGAACACAACGTTTCGGCCGTTGTATCCTACGGACGTCTTCAAGAAGTGAATAGGTGTATTTTTTCTATAATCAGGACGAAAAACGCCCGTCTCGTCAGTTGCATGGAAACGTTCACATTCCATTGTCTAATATCGGTTGTGGCTGATTTTTGTTTCCAGTTGTTAGCTGTAATTAGTGTCAAAAATCCGTGGTTGTCTGGAGTTGATGCTTTGAAGAGGGGAGAGATAGGGGGCTGGGCCAGAAGCATCTTGGTCGGACACAGTCTGTTGTACTAGCCACCAGTGACCTTTTTAAGGTCATTCTCCGTTACCATTTTTCTTGGAACTTTGACACGAGTGATCACCCCTGGTTTCAAACATTCACGAAATGAAAATGGCGGCTAGTGTATGTTGAGCATTTCTTGGGCAACAGTTTGGAATTACCAAATTAGTTAACCAATCAATCTTTGTCTTTACTGTCTCTGGCAGACGATCTCACAATCTATAATGTAACTGATCAAACCTGTGTTGAATGCAATTTCTGGTAACAGGGAGTCAACGCTCAAATGTTTTTGGATTGAATTCCTTGTTGCTGTTTATGTTGACCTATCGGCCGATTCACTTTACGGCTTTCTTCAAGTGTAATGTGTAATATCCGTTAGGAGAGAGGATCTTCTCCCTGGACTCTTTCCCCAGTATTGCAAAGTACAAATCAAACAAAGAAAGTACGGTCTCAAACAGTAAATATGAACGTTAACAAGAAAGCTAATAAATCAGTATCCTTACAAACAACAAGGAGTTAAATTGTCCAAAAAACTCTTTGAATCTTATTGGCTCCTCTCAAAACTATAAATAGTATCTTGAGATTCAATGTGATTAAATAACGATTGGATTCGAGAAATTTCTTTTCATTTTTATACTACAAGATGGATAAAGAAAAGGTTTTGTGATTCATGTGATCGATGCCAATTAATATACCCGAAGACGTTATCTTTTTAGTTATACTCGTTCATAAGGAATACATAGTGTAAAAATAATAACTAACAGAATATTTCCTTATCTCACGCATATATCAATACTAAGAAAACTTATTGGTCATATATATTGTCGCTATATGGAAACATTTGATTTTTCGAGGAAATGTGAAGTGTAACAAAATAAGAACCATAAGTTCAACGATACGTCCACCATCCATGGTAGTTGTACTCGAAGAAGTTAAGTGGATGAAGAAGAGCAAATAGTCTTCCCTTGAGTCAATTGATTTTCATACTTGTTACATATTGGGATATGGAAATATTTTACAAATATTATTTTTAATGAAAATCGTAAATGAGCATTTCGGTTTTTCTCCCATTTTTGACTTTTTTAAAATCACGAAACATCTTCTATGACATCATTAGTAGCTGGTAAAAAATTGACCGGAATAGATGTTATTTTAATGACGTCATGCCTTTCCATGGCGTCATATATCTTAATGACACCAAACCTCTTCCTTCCTTCCTTCCTATTTCTGTTGTTTAACATAACTGGAACCAACCGACTGACGAACAGACCGACCGACCGAAAAGCATATTATAGAGATGTGTGGACACATCAAAAAAGTTAATTGCAATTATCTTATCTGGCTTGTTTTATAAAGGGTTTGGTCTTTAACTTTTTGATATTAGTATTAATCAGTTTAGTTAAAATTGAAATCTCCTCGCAGCTCTTCATACAAGAAGGATATTTTTCACTTTCTTCTTTCATTACTTAACCTGCACTCTACTAAAATCACTCATACAGAAAGCCATACCGATCACCGTGGTAGAGTAATCAACTCTGCTCGGCGGTGATTCAATCCACCGCTAAGTCGTACCAGACTTTTAAAATGGTATCTAATACCTCTTTGCTCAGCACCCAGCACATGGATTGAGATTGAGAAACATCTCCCCGAGGATCACGCCCAAAATACTTCGGATGCACCAGTTCTTGTAAAATCACTGAAGTTATGCCATGTTTTGCCTGGTCAGCACCTAGATGGGTGATCATTGTGGAATACATGGTGCTGTAAACAGAACGAAGCTTGATAGACCTGGCAAGCCGGACGAGGGTCTTACTAAGAATTTTCATGGATTTAAATTACAACGATTAAAATAGAGCAATTTTGTCATGGGCAACATCAGATCATTTTGCAAATTCGACTAGAGTTAACCCAGCAACTACAGAAAGTATAAGAGTTACAAATTGCAAGATAAAAGCCCTTGTCCACTGCAAAATGATCAATGGCAAGATATCTATTTAAGGTAATCCAGTGTAAGATAAAAGCCCAGACTCACAGGTAGAACTGTGTTTCCACTAGCACAATAATAGTTAGTGCTAGAACTGCGATGGCTGAACTTTCCGACATCCGCATTGAATGGTAAAAGGGAATTTCTCTGAGTAGAGATTAGATAGTAAGGCGGTAAAAGGGTTATTTTAGTAATTGGAACCTGGTCGACTTGAACGAGATAAAAAAACGAATTTGTTCTCTGAAGAAAGTGGAGGCAGAGCTACCAACGGGATTTTGAGGGAATCCCCCAGATGAGGATTGCAAAAAAAAAAAAAAAAAAAAATCCCAAGGGACAAAAAACAGACTATGAAAATATCAAGTCTAAATAGAAAGTGAATACATTTTACTTATATATATATATATATATATATATATATATATATATATATATATATATATATATATATATATATATATGCGCGCGCACACACACACACACACACACACACACACACACACATATATATATATATATATATATATATATATATATATATATATATATATATATATTACTACAATTAATCCTTTTCTTCAATTTCTCTTGAAAGAGTAAACGATTTATCATTAACGTCCCAAAGATTTTGACGATAAAATTACCTTTTATATAAAGTTGGGCCTTTTTTTTCGGGTATCGATTTTCCACCGACATTTTGCGATTATAGATAGGATTAAAACAATACACGTATAATACGAAATTCCACATTCAGTTGAAGAGTAATCTATTAACAGCTTATTTGGTGATAAAGGCTAAACATTTTCAAATCACTCCAATCACATTTACGTATATATGACTTTCAAGAATTTGCTCAAGAAAAAACAACCAGATAATAAATAACACGCCATCACAGTCAATAATTGAACAACCGTAGCGTCAAAATTTGAAGCCATCGAAGAATAAATATGGTCAGAATAAATTCTAATTATGACATCACTGGCGTTTTCAGCTAGAAACCATATAAAGTAGATTAAAAAGCATTTAGATGCATCTATATTCTGTAGAATCTAGATTTTATTGATAACCCATTCAAAATATGGTCCCTAGAGGCTAAAGAAGTTTTTTCCCCAAAACTGGAAAAAAAAAAAAAAAAAAAAAGAGCGGGAGTCTAGTGGAGGACTGATGCCAATTTTTCAAGTCTGTAGACAAAACGGTTTAGCCAAGAGCGCTGGAACGTATGAACAAACAACTACACAGATTGAACGCTTCACCATCGCTGATGGCTACGGTTGTTCAATTTCCGAAATTTCCCAAGGGAGCAGCATTGGCAACCCTGAGAGGAAGTAGCTGGAAATATCTTAGGGGAATCATACGAATGTAATTTGATCCGATGAAGGTGGAAATCCTCGTCTGAAAGCAGGGTGGAAGTCGATGTTTCTTTACCCGGTTGATATAAAAGGGTGGAAGTTGAGGAGGCCTGGCCCGGTTAATGAAACAGGGTAGAAGTTGAGCCCCCCCCCCTACCCGATGAAATACGCCCGTTCTGTTCAGATCCATGTGCCTGTTTCTCTTCATAACTGATAACACATGCATACATAGCATCAGAATCGACATTTATCAAAAGTACTTATGGCATTTTTGCAACAAACAGCCCGTAATTTAGCGAAAATTCCATAAATATAGTTTTTGCATTATGATATAGATACAAATAGTCAATACCTGTGAAAGAAAATTCAAGTATATACGAATTCCCACCGCTATCTGGAAGTAGAACGTTCCTATAGAAGCCGAAATGGCATTAAGCCAAGAAGCAATTAACATTAACTTACACAGGAATTTTCTTTGAGCGTCCACAGACCCCAAAATGTTCAAGGTAGCATTTCAGGCTGAGTATTCAGAGTTCGTGGTAGTCGGAGGTACAGGAGATGAAAGGAAGAAGAGAGTTTCTGCATCCGGGCTTTTAGGAAGCGCATAAAAACCCTAAGTGATAAATTTAAAAAAATGAAACAGAGCTTAAATTTGCCATAAATTATACTCGTATGATATTGACGACATTCAGGTTCAATTTCGCATCAAGTCAAAGAGTTTCCCCAGGTTATCATACAGTAGTACCTCGGTTAACGCTCTGAAAACGTTCCTAAAAATGCAACCCTAAATTACAGTGATAACATCGTGAACAAGATGGAATGGATTAGTACTGAATATCCCATATATATAACAACACGAGAAATTATTGAGTAGTTATTTTAGTGCACATAGCATATTAAACAAAGTGTATTGTATTCAGTTATTACTGAGACTGTTCAAGTTGCTATCTTTCATAATTCGTTATTCATTTGAAAAATTTAACATCATTAAATTTATCACAAAAATATTTGAAAAAGGACTTTGGTGAAACAGTGCTAAAGTGGGTAGCGCTTAGAAATGGAGTATTGCTGTATCTTCGAAATAAAAAGGATTTTGATCTATACTCCCTAAATATGAGGCTAAGAAAACAGATTTTTCATTGCTTGTTGAATATTTCTGGTGCAAAATCTAAAAAGGAAACGCTATTCTTACAATTGTTCTTATTGTCAAAATCCAGTCTAAACCTGGAATAGACAGTGTTCTTCTACTGTAAGAAAATCAAGGAAAAGAACTATCATCAACAGATTTAGGAGAGTGATAACATTCCTCTAATTGACGTTAGGGTCAACTAATTGGTTGTTATCTCCCACAGACTGTATGTACTAAATTGACAAGTCTTTCATATCTATGAAAATTTAAGTAAGAAATGCACTGGGGCTTATTTCATTCTGATAAATAAATACATTTGTAAAATTTGAAAGCACGAACAAGTGATTGGTAGCCGGCTCTCTTACCGACTTAGATAAACTGACAGGTCTTGCATGTCAACGAAATTTATCTCACAAATACGGTCTTATTTCATTCTAATAAATACACGCATTTATACTTAAAAATATAATTTCATGATCTTTTATTTATCATATATAAAATACAAAAGTTACAGAAATCATCTTCAGTCTAAATAGAAGTGGAAGCCGAGTTTGACCCTGAAGCTGTCAGGCTTGTTTGTGCTTGTTATCTCAAGGAAATTGGGAGGGTCAGACGATCTGGATGAATTGAGAGAAACCAAGGAAAAATTCCTCCATATTAACCCAATAACTACAGATAACGGACATCTCCGACATGGCAGGTCTTTGGCTCACTCAATAAATGTTCCGTTTAATCGTGATTGTTGGCAACTCAGTTGTATTTGTGAGTCAGGACTTTTATCTTGCAATAGATAACTTGCACTGAATTATCTTTTATCTTGCAGTGGATAACTATTACACGGTTGTATGGCTATACATGTCGCGTTTAATTGTGATTGGTGGCAATTCAGTTCTATCCGTGAGTGTGGGCTTTTGCTAAAGATTATCTTGTTATGGACAAGGGCTGTTATCTTGCGATGGATAAATATTACTCTTTACCACCTGCTGCAGTTGAAGGGTTAAGAAACAGGAATGTGGGATGATCAAGTAAAAAATGATTAAATTGCGATTACTTGTTGCTACCTATTCATAGCATCAAAAAGAAAATAGAAAATAAGCTTGGCTGTGGCAGGGTCAAACTTTCTTGCTTCATTAAAAGGTAAACAAAACAGAAGTCATTTCTCAATACACTAGTACAGTAAAACTACACGTCACATTCCATCCCTTTATTAGTACTTTCTGTTATGACTTGAGTGAATTCGTTGTCAGTTTTTGTGTACCTCACTGTTATTCGTGCATGACGTCGCTGGTTTTTAGTGTGGTCATTGTAATCATCACTGTTGTGGCTTACGAAAATAAAGTCAAACCTCAGCAATACTAGAGATTGACAATAAGAAAAGGTTTGATTTCAAACAAAACAAAAGGTTCATATTTATGTATTCAGTTTTGTACAAGAAAAATTCTGTACGGCAAAGTCTTACGAAAAAATACGAGATAGAAAATATTTCATGTTTTAAATACTATCACCTGACCAGATCGAGTAGATTTGACGTACCTGATTATATTTCATCACATGACCCGGTTTTGCATTGTTGTTACGAGTTCTCCCCTTTGCAAATTAGTATCCCCACAGACATTGTCTAAATACGTTATGTATGGACGGTCCCTTCATCTATTCTCCCGGGTGAGTTCCCAAAGAAGCAATAGGTGCAGTGTTTGGGTTTTCCCCTCTTCAGCAATGCCCACCGATGCCTGTTAACTTTTATCTTAGATCTCCCAATAAACATTTCTTCAAACTTTTGTCATCACTATATCGGGTCGAGCGGACTTGGACGTTCCTGACCATGTTCCGCCACTCAACCAAGTTTTGCATAAATGTTGCGAGTTCTTCCATTTTCAGATTGGTATCGAACCAGGCTTGATCCAAGAATGTTAAAATATGGACAGCCTTTATATCTTTTCCCCTGGGTGGGATCCTATAGGAATTGTGGTGGCAGTGTTTGGCTAATCATAATTGTCTTTCTGTATGCTAAAGTTTAAATAACCGCATATTTTTCGAACTTCTATGGGTTTAAATTACATTATTAGTTATTCTTTACCTGAATAACCTTACCAGATCAACGTCAATCCAATTGAAAAAGTATTTTATGAATTATCGTACCGTGAAAAATCCTTTTACATTAAGGTTGCCATGAATCAAAAAAGTTTGAGAACCACTTGTTTTGCCCAAATTTCTCGCTGATAAAATCATTCCATCTAAAAAAAAAGAAAAAGAATTCGTTCCTATCGAACTGGAAAATGTCAATTCCACAATCTCAGCTAATCACAGTTTCAACTCTCTATGAAGATAGAAAGCTCAGACTAGTAAAATCCTAACCACTTTTGTCGGGATCCAGGTTACATTATGATGAGAATAAGGTGAATGCTGATAAATGATGATGGGAGAGTTCGTATTGAAAAATTGCATCATAGTCGGTTGAATAATGATATGAAAATCGTCATCGTGGTTGGATAAAAAAAAAACAAAACTTTTGCTATATTGTTTCACCAAAGTTATAAATAAGTAGCAGGTTTACTGGTGTGGTCCTTGTCACGGCCTGAATAAAGAAGCCTACCGCCACAACCAACTTTTCACGTAGTGACCACGTTTAAGTAAACAAAAAATAATCAATTAATTGTTAACGTAACAAATTCATTATCCATATTCACTATAAATGAAGTCAATTCAGGTTATTCCTTCATGCAGCAAAACCTAAACAATCAAAATTTATAATGATATGAATGAATGAAGGTGGATTTATCACTGTGTGTGCGCACCACTCTTCACAAAAATGGCGTCTTGCGCACGGGTGCTTATTCATAAACGTAAATAAAGGCTACATGTGTTGTATTGTGTTACCAAAGTTATAAATAAGCTGCAGGTTTACTGGTAAGGTCCTTGCCACGGCCTAAACAGAAGAGCCTATCGCCAGAACCATCCTAGGCAGGAGGCAAACACAGAACTGGCTTTCAAGTCTTCCATAAGAACGGGTAAACAAACACTTTTTTTTTTTACACCTTAAGGGTTTTTATACGGAGAGTGCAGAGTGTATTCGATGCATTTCACGAAGTTCATTTTAACATCTCTACACAGTTTCAAAATTGATCGATTTGGGACCCAAGATTAAAAAATACAAAAATAAAAAATTATTCAAACATCATTGAACACTGGGGAGTTATGTATGAGAATCAGAAATCTTTTTTTTAATTCTGTCAATTTTGAAGGTGTCAAAATGGACTTTTTGATAAGTATCGGACACTTTAACACTCACTGGATTTCATTTGATGAGCTTGCTAATAATATTCTTAATCTTTCTGCTTCTTTTGATTTATTGATTTTTCAAATGTAAAATTTGAATAAATTCTTCTCTCTATAATTTTAGTTGAAGAATAATTTCCAGTTTTGTAATCTGAAATTTTACCCTTTTCTAATTTATCAGACCTCTAAGAATACAGCAATACTTCGAGTAGTGCGGTTTTGATGATTGTCGGTTTTCATATTGTACGGTTATGGTATTTCTGTAAAAAGTAACGTAATCAAATATAAGCTGAAAATAAACGCATTAAATCATAGTAAACCCTCGACCAGAGTGGTTATGATTAGTGCGTATTTTGATGTATTGCAGTCTAGGTATTATTGAAGAAATTAATGTAGTTAAGTATAAGCTGTACAAAAAAACACGTTTAATTATAATAACACCTTGAACAGTACAGTTTTGATTAGCGTTAGTTTAGATGAAATACAGTTAAGGTAATGCTGTACAAATTAATGTAACTAACTATAAGCTGAATAAACACTTATCAAATTATGATAAGACCTTGAACAGTACAGTTCTTAACAGTACGGAAAATATTGGGACGAATTAACCGAACTATTCCAGGTATATCTGTACTGTTATTGTTTGAAAGTTGTATTAATTTCTGACTTTCTATTCTATTTTTTTTTTTCAGAGCCTGTTGGTGTTTATACCCCTTCGCCTCCCCGGGTTTCTTTTGCACAGATAATCGTTGCTGCTATCCCATTCGTTGCTCACCCCACGAAATCATCACACAATCGCCTTCTCCCCTTCACACTGGCACCTTATCCGCCAGCCAGCATCTCAACTTGCTAGCATTTCTTCAACAAATCAAGATTTTTCGTACCTTAGGTGCGCGAGAGAGAGAGAAAGAGAGAAAGAGATAAGAGAGTGAGGGTGTGTGTATTTATAGAGAAAAAAAAAGACGAAGAAATATTGGCTAAAGTAAGAGTGAAGACAGGTGAGAAAGAGAGGGCGAGAGAAGTCAGGGCAGTTGTGAGAGAGATCATAAAGAGAGCGGGAAAGAGAAGTGTATTTGAAGAGAGGCTGAGGCCGAAAAATTGTAGCCAAAGCTAAAGAGGGGACAGTTAAGAGAGAGAGAGAGAGAGAGAGAGAGAGAGAGAGAGAGAGAGAGAGAGAGAGAGAGCAGGCGAAAGAAGTCAGGGGGTTGGTTGTGTGAGACGGCTACCCAAAGACAACGTTTGGTGCCTCCTCATTACTCCTCTTCTCAGCCAACATGGAATGACGTGCTCTGTGAGGAAGGTAGTGAATAACTACCGCCTCCGTAGCTGCCGTTGTCTACACCTACAGTCCGTTACCTTCGAAGTCACAGGCTTCTTTTTACCAACAAGAGCCGTAGCTAGCAGGCTGAGCTCAGTTAATTCTCAAACACAAACTTGCTAGCTTTTTACGGCACATTTGAAGAAAAAAAGCAAGAAAAAGCTTGTTCCTGAAATTAAGTTAAAATCCCCGTCAAAGAAAACCCAGGACTCAGGTGTACAACTATTGTATACCTTTAGTCCAGAACAAGCTCTGAGCCAGCCAATCCGGGTCTTTTAACGAACAAAAGACCCCCAGGTCATTTTTGATTTATAGATTTTGGAGGTAAACAATAGTACCATGACTGTTTCTGGGAACATGAACGTCCAAATTGAAGGGGGGTCACCATGGGGTTTTAGGTTACAAGGAGGTGGAAACTTCCCATTACAAGTAATCAAGGTAAGTGACCTTTGAACTCTCCGCCATAGATTATTTATGTAATCCGATCCGACAAGGCCAAAAATGGTGGTTCATATCCTTGTTGTTAAAAGACTTCATATTCTTTTGATATTTAACTGAAATTCATACTCTATAAAGATTAGGTGAAAGCCTTTGAAAGTTCACATAACATTTTTATAGACTTTTTATTGTTCTTTCTTTGTATACATCAACATCATTATTTATACATTTTGTCATCCAGTGGTGTAGGTAGAGACAGCAAGAAATCTTGGGAGCGGGGGGCTTGGCTTCATGAGGGGCCGCTAAGATTTGGTGAGATTTGATAAAAAGATGAAATTTGCAATAAATAAACACACACTATCAATTAATCGGTGAAAAACAACCCCAGGTTTAATTATCATTCATGCAATTCATGTATGTACAAATATATCCATGTTATTGTATAAATTTCAGTAGAAAAATGCGTAGGGTAGATTAACTATAATCTATAAAGCTTTTCGGGCCCCCTCAATTGGGGAGTTCAAATAGCCCCCTCCAACTCCTCGGCTATGCCTCTGGCCTTTACACGAAAGCTGTTTTCATCCAGAATCTGGTAACATTTTCCGAATTACGCCATGTTAAATCATTAAACACAGCAATAATAAAATATAAATATTTTCATTGAAATGACATTCTCATTGTTTGAAGAAAAATATGACCTAAAGGATTTTGTAACGCACTTAATGTTATTGCTTATTAATGACCATTTAATTTTGTTATTGATGATTATGACCACATAATCTTACGATTGTTGATGACCATATAATCTTATTGTTGATGACTATAAAAATCTAATCATTGCTGATGTCTATATAATATTATTGCTGATGACCATATAAACTTACTTGTTGATGTCTATATAATTTTATTATTGTTGATGACCATATAATTTTATAATCGTTAATGACCATATAATTTCATAATTGTTGATGACCATATGATGTTATCATTGTTGCTTACTGTATAATTTTGTGTTGACTATATAACTTGACTATTGTTGATGACCATGTAATATTAGTATTGTTTATGATCATATTCTTTTATAATTGTTGATGATTATATACGTCTAATTATTGTTATATACCATTGTTATAATATTATATTATTCACTTTCGATATATTTCACTGTATCAAGTTTTTTTTGTGTATTAAGTATGATTTCAATGATTGACAAGGTTCGTTGTTTTTATTCGTGTGACAGATTGTTCAATACTGATTCAAAAATATCATTATTGAACCTCAATGGTAGAGTCTAACATAGTTTGATCTAGTTTAGACCTGTTGACAGCACACACACACACATGCATACATACACATGCATACATACACCAACCCACACACATATCATGACATACACACATAAACATGCACACAAATACATAACCCTACACACACGTACACTCACATATACAAACGTGCGTCAGCAAATTACCAAGAAAACGCTAACCTTAAGTTATTATAGAAATAAAACTAAATATAATTGAGGTTTTATTTAACACTACATCAACCCCCCCTCCATTTTATGAACTGAAAATAGTAGGAACCAGCTTGGCTGACATAGAGTCAAACTCTGCTTTTACGTCTATTACGACTGAAGTGTTGTATTGTATACATGATAAATAAAAAAATATTTGAAAAAAGTTTCTATTCCTAGAGTGTAATAACACATTCTATAAGATACATTACGTAAATATGTAAGACTTGTCAGTCGGTAAAGGAGCCGGCTACCAACCACTTGGTGGTGATTTCAAATCACAATAGGTAAATGTTAATCCAATAGATATATATTTATTTAGTAAAACGAAGTAAGCACTTGCGTATTTATAACGCAAGTGTTGGCACAGATGCAATACTTGTCAATCTAGCTCAGTCGACGAGAGAGCCGCCAACCAATCAGTTGGTTGGCAGACGTTATCTTTTACTCCCCTAAATTTGATGAGGATTATTCTTGTTATTCTCATTGTTCTTGTTACGGTACAAAAAAAAGTTAACTCTTAGAGTGGGTCCTTCCAACATTGAGATTTTTCAGTAAAAATGCAATTGGCCAATTACTATTTATAAAGCTTTTGATGGCTATTGAGAGCCCCTGGGGCGTTTTTAAATAGCCCTCCCCTCTTCTAAGTCTCTAAGTCTGTTATCTCTTTCAAATACTTTGAATATAATTATTTGATAGCGTAATTTCTGAAATTTTTGACCTCGATTGAGTAATATAAGACCTAAGACTATTTTCTTACCTCCCCTGAGTCCTAATTAGAAACAGACGTTCTAATTGTAGCACCTGTCACCTAAAATATTCCAGCTTAGAAACAGAAGCTGATGTGTAGGTATTTCTTTCGCTCTCGGTTGCTCAGGTAAAAACCTGTTCTTCTGCCCAAAAAGGGCCGATCAAATTACCGAAGTAATTCGATATTTCTCACCATCAACGTCGTTCTGATCTAGATTCTTCTTTTTTATTTCTTTTTTTGCAAAAAGTGAACCCTGCTTCTCATCAACAGCGAATAAACTTACCTGGTTTTTTAACCCCAAAAATGCATCAGACATGCATTTTTAAATAATGCATACGTCCAAAATTAAAGTTTGATATTCACCGGCGTCAAAAGAGTAGCTGACAGGGGCTATTTGGAAAGCCTCCCCCAAAAGCTCTGTAAATGGTAGTTCATCTACTGCATTTCTGTAGACATTATGCAATAACATGGATATTGCTTGTACGTGAATTGCATAAATAATAATTCAAACTTTCAGCTTGTTTTTCACCAATTAAATGATAGTCAATGTCTATTATAGCAAGTTTTGAAAAATTATCAAATCTCACCGAATGTTGGAGGGGGACCTCAAGGTGTCAACCCCCCCCCCGCATCCCCCCCCCGAATCTCTAACTACACCATTGTAAGAAATTCAATTTTGGACTTTCTACAAATACCACTTATAAAATTTCTGAAGATAAAAAGGGCTGCTTAGTGACACAGTAGTAATCGTCACGTGACTGACATCTTTTGGCAGCATGCCGTGTTCAGGGCGATCAATCAAAAATTGGAATGAGGAGATGGTCACTGAACAAAGTTTCTTCTCACGCCTTTTGTTGGGTCACTAAAAAGTTTAGATTTTCAAGAAGTGATGAACACATAAAACCAGCCGGACCAATTTAAAAACTGAAGAAACCTTTGTTGACAGTTTTAGTTGACGGTTTCTAATTACTAGCTGAAAAACCTAGGGTCCTACGGTCAGGATTTTCAGATATTTCCAGCGGAAAGCCCAATGAGATCTTAACGAGATACCAAAATCTTTTCTGTAACACTTGCTATGTTCACTATTTGGGTTACCTACACGTCATATACGCTTGAATGGAATAATATTTCTTGTATTATTTAGAGAGATAGATACATGGAAATCTATCATTATCAACAGGATGAGCAAGTGAATTAATGAAAAAGTAAATCGATCATTCATTTACCAAAATATACGAAACGAACATAAAGAAACAGTTTTGGTTACGCCTTACATAAAGTATATTAGTAATGAATACATACAATTACTGTTAATTCTCGGTATCATGTTGATGATGCATTGCAATTCTTTTATTGTAAAAACTTTTCTACTCATCAGTTGCAGAATTCATCTTAAAATGTAGCAGTGTATGTGTGTACATAGAATTGTGTCAGCTTGACTTTTTTCTGATGAATTCAGTGGTATAGTGCTGTGGGAACGCGTAGGAGCGGCGCTCCCTCACTTTGTTAGGGAGGGGGTGCAGTGTCCCCTCACTATCTATATCGTCCTAAAATACTCGACCTATTTACCTGTTTATACACTCAAAATGGTGCATTGTTGCTATAATTATTGAATCAAGTTACCATTAAGATGTGTCTTGAACTCCCCAGCTGTAGAGGCTTGTTTCGGTTACCGGATTGCTGCACTTGCAAGGTCAGACAGCCCTGCACTCCCACATTTTATTCATTTATTTATTCAAAGCACTACATATCTAGATGTATTGAAACATGAAAAATAGTTGCAAATTAAGGGGAAAGAGATACGATTGAAATATAAGGTTTGTATGTCGAATTCAAAATGAATATTTCAAGCGGACAGTTCTTGCAATAACGCATCAGGCCCAGCCATTTTGAAATTAGCTATTTTCAAATTGGCCATTTCAAAATCGTCTGAAAGTGGCTAGATTTTTTTACTGTCAATCTAAAATACCTTGTCGTTTCCAACTTGGATAAAGTAAAATCATACAACATATTGATCAGGTATAAACACCATGATGAAAATTAGGAGCCATTTATTTTTATTTTGGGTTTTGTGAGGGGACACTGCACCCCCTCCCAAACAAAGCAAGGGAGCACCGCTCCCAGGCGTTCCCACACCACTATACCACTGAATGCATTAAAAAAGTCAAGCTGACACGATTTTATTTACACACATGCACTGGTACATTTTAAGATGAATTCCCCACCCGGTGAGTAGAAAAGTTTTTGCAATAAAAGAATTACAATATATTATCAGCGTGACATCGAGTATTAAGGGTAATTTTATGTATCATACCAGATGGCTGGAAGGCTTACCAAGGAATTTGAAATATGTACGACTACATTTTGAATATGATAGTTCTATTCAACGAAAAGTAACGTTAACAGGTCTGGTTAGTCACTCGATAAAAACCGTTATCTGACCAATATCTTTTAGCTGTAGGATGTATAGTGGGTGATTAATAAAAGAATGGATGATCAATGAATAAGTTACTTCTCTTGTCTTTTGTTGGGCAGTGATAACTAAAATTAATTTTTTTAAAATCAGGCGGGCACAAACTGAAGGATTAATTTAGCATAAACTTACGTTGCAACCCCCCCCCTCTGAAAAAAGCATTTAGGGCAGTTTGAAAAAAAGCAGGAAATTTTTTTTTTACTGAAGCAGTAAGGAGAAAATGTTGAAATTTCCAGCCCTCTAGCTCCAATGGGGAAGCCTGTACGCATGATACATATATAGCCAGCCTACTAACCACACCAACTTGAAAACTGAAGGAACTTATGTTGGCAGTTTTGTTGACAGATTTGATTGACGGTTACTAATGAAGGAAATGGAATTGATCCAGTCACCAAAGAATTAAATCAACCTAACAGCCATTTAAAAAAAATCTAGCCACTTCTTGCCATTAAAAATTGCCAATTTAAAAATGGTCGCGTCTTATGTAATTTTGCAACGATTCTATCTACTGATGCAGTGATGCCAAAATTAGACATAGATAGGAAGGCATATTGGACTCTCTAGCCTCGGGAAGGCGATTAGTATAGGAGAAGGACAGCTCTGATTCCTAACCAAGGAGTGATGCCCACTTAAGTTGGTTGGACAGCCAATTTGAAGTCCTTCCGGCAGCTCCTGCAGCCAAGCCCATGTCAGACGTATCGCTTTCTGCTTTCCTCTTGCCTAAATGACCGGGAGAGGATTCTGACGACTGGGCTCCCCGGGATCTCCACACGCTTCTCCAAGGCAAGCGCCCTGCAGGGGACGTTCCATGATCTGAAGAGTAGTAACTACCAGTGTTTATTGCTGTGGGAACGACGTTCTCTCACTATGAATTTACTACTCAAACTCTCTATTTGAACAACCCACTTATAAAAAAACATTAGCCAGTATATTTCTAAATGCTCATCACCGATGCCCCCAAGACATATCTGAAATTGCTTAAATGTTCTCAGGGAGGGAGAAGCTTCAGAGCATATCCTCTCTTGTTTCACTCAGCCGTAGAGGCGTGCTTCACACACCGAATCGCTGCGCTCCTAAGAACAGGCACCCCTGCGCCCCCCTTCTTTATAGCACTGAGCAGCCGGTTATTGCCCTCGCGTATTCGCGTGAGAATTTGAAGCTTCAAGAGCGATACTTTACCAGCAATGCTTTGAAACAAGATACTTGGGTTGTTCATATCAACATCTGCAAAGTTGCTTTCTTTCCCTCTGAAAACTATCAAATCACGATAGTCCTTCAAATGTCCCACCCGACCAACCAGCTAAGAGGACTACTGATTCTTCTCTCTTTGCTCGTCTGTCTGTCTACATGTTTGTGTGTCTGTGGGTAACCCTCGTCACATTTTTGGGCTACAACTTGATAATTTGCATGAGTACACCACTAAACATTATCTAAAACGATTTTTTTAAAATATAATTTTTGATCATTTTATGTAATTATTTCTGGTACATGCACAGGCAGCAGTGATTATTTTACGCGAAGTATAGATATTTTCTACAACGAAGTCATCTAATCAATTCTGTAACTTTTATTTTGTCATTTGGGTTAATTCTTTAAAGGATTATCTCGATTGTATACACTACTGGATCAACGATGTTGCAAACATATTATATGCTACGGGTCCTCAAGGGCCTTGGGCTAAATGTTTACAAGCTATTGATTCTGAATCAGTGATTCTGCACTTACTCTAATCATCATAATCACCACCACCACCACCATCATCATCATCATCATCATCATCATCATCATCATCATCATCATCATCAGTCTTTTAACGTCCGTCGTTGGACATAGACCTTCCCAAGGATTCGCCACAATTCTCTATCAATGGCTTCGCAGAGGCAATACTTTCTGAATTTGTCTAGTTCATCTCTCCATCTTGTGTTCTGTCGACCTCAGTTTCTCATGTGATCTCTGGGGATACATGTTGTGAGTCGTGATGTCCACCGGTTGCCTTTCATTCTTGCAACTTAGCCTGCCCATTGCCATTTAAGTTTTTTTAATAGTTTCTATGATGTCTCGGACTCCCGTTTTCTTCTTTATACACTGTGCTGTCTTGTGATCTCTTCATTATTCTCTACTGGATGTTTAAAGTTAGCAATTTTAGCCGATTATCACTTTCATTTGGAGTTGATATTTTAACGTAGTAATCAATGGGAGTGTGGCATATATGAGATACATATATAACACATAAATACGAAGGTATTTGAAACTGAAGTCATAGCCGGTGCACAACGATCAAAAGAAGAACAAAGTAATTTTATCACTGAAATGCCAGACTTATTTTCATATTATCTGGGTCTATAGCAAATGAAACATTTTATTTACTGTTTCTATGCAAACAAAAAAGTGCACTTGTTTTAATATTTACGCGTATTTTCTCCTTTTAGGGCCCCTTTGTAATATATGCTATATGCCCCACTCTAGCTTAAAACAGTTCTCGTTGTATTCGATGTGATTTGTAGAAATGGGCTTCTCAGCTATTCATAAGAGAGAAACATATTTAGCATTTGTTATGACAACATGACATTTGATACGATAAAAATGTCATGGTACTATTTACAGCGCTTTCTCCTTGTTCGACATAGTGGCATCAGCTGATCGCGTTTCATAGCAATGAATACCAACATCAGTTAAGAAATCTTCTATCCCAACCAGGACCGGGTAAAACTGGTTATAGGCCCAGGCCTGGTGGGAAATGTAGGCCCCACTTCAAACTGCTCCTTAAGTATTTTTGTAACCAGTGCTAAATACATTTGATTTATGTATGTATATATACCATGAGCCTATGGGAACACTTTCGTTAACGTGGGGCAAATGTCTTGATTTCCCCGAAGTTTTATGATGATTTGCCCGAAATTCAACTCTTTTGTCCGAACCTGGGGGCATTTGGCTCCCCCCTTGTTCGTCTGGCTCGTAGGATTATGGTACATGAATACAAATATACATACGAATCTAGTGTATACGATGTACTTTACAAGTAAGAGAACATAATCAAAGAACTAGAACGATTAATTAACTCTGGAGTCCCCCCAACACCCCCCTCAAATACCTCCCCCACAAAAAATGTAGGCCCCTGCCAATTGGTCCACCAAAATGCAACATATATTTTGAAACAGTTTATAGCATTCAATTTCATACCATTTAAGTAAAGTTACCATTCAAGTTGAAAACTAATTTGAAGCAGAGACTGTGATGCTGGACAATGGATAGTGACCTTGTGGAAACTACCAATTGTTTTAGTAAGCTGAGTCAAATGAGTAATGAAATTTTTAAATACAGGATCATTATTATTATCATTATTATTATTATTATTATTATTATTATTATTATTATTATTATTATTATTATTATTATTAGTAGTAGTAGTAGTAGTAGTAGTAGTAGTAGTAGTAGTGGTGGTTTCCATATCATCATATTCATCTTCATAATTATCATTGGTTTCTATAATCTAAAAAAATCATCATCATTATCATGGTTTTCATAATTTAAAAGATATGAAGTAGTTTAATGGTTAGACCATTGGACTGTTGATCAGAAGATTTATAATTTTATTTGCTTCGAATAAATAAAACCATCTTCAGAATAGACGTGCAACATTTGTCACGATTGGTCAATCATTCAATTATAAACACATGATGTTACGTAACAAGATGCCTATCATTTAAACATATTAATATTTAATAGATTTCTCTGTATTTGCTATACAGCCCATCATCGTTGAAGCGGACTAATCGAGAGGGTGGTTTGATTTCTGTTTTAGTCAATTGTCCAAGTTAACTAATGGTAGGGGTTAATAATGTATAAATAATGTATACATATGCGATATTGGAAAGTATTTTCGCTGTACACTGAGGACGATAAATCATTTAACTATATAAAACATATCTGGAATTATTTGACTCATAACTATATTAATTAGTTCAGGTTGATTAAGATCTAACCCCGAAAATCCCTGAAACATTATAAGTTTATTTACTTCTAAATGTGGTGATATAATTGTAGTAATAATTCTAAAAAGGTCCACGTGCGATACCATCGCGCGAACACTTCCAGAAGCAAACATCCTGTCCCCTATAGCCGACACAAACAGTCATTCTCTTGACTCAAATTTCGTCTTTTTTTACGCAATATCCGGATTAATGGGGTGTGTTTCATTGGGATTCATCGTTTTTGACTTCAATACTCTTTATTTCCTTACATTTGTATTATTTTCATTATCTCAGCTATATGACTTTATGATTTATCCAACTCGAATGAACAGATAACATGATAGTGGATTTCGGTTAATAGCACCACACTGTGACCAACGATTTTGGACCCAATAACCGGCTTGACCCGATCAACCAAACAGCTCTTTTTTGATATACGAAACACCCGAGGTTTTTTCTAATTCAAGGGGAACAACTTGCATAAAACCAAAATAACCTTCTTTCATTTTTTTTCTTTTTTTACTTTTTTTTCTTTTCAAAATTTTTGCGTTCAACCTGAGTCATGTGCTAAAACATTTGAAAGATAGTTGCTTGGGGAACTAGAAAATATATTTGTAGTAATTTGATCATATTTCATGATTTTATGAATCATAAAATGTTAATTCAGTAGCACTACTTATTGGTCAGAATAAACGGTGCATTGGCCCTAATAAACGATGCATTGGTCATAATAAACGATGCATATTGATGATGAATACATACGTTTGAAACGAGCAGTGATTCTTGAAGTATTTGAATATCGTCAACCCTTCATTATAAAACCTTATTCACTCATGACTAAGTCTCTTTTGGATCATATTGTGTATAATTCTATGCAGCATTCATTTTGCCTCATGAGCAGAAAGCGTGAATTTATTCATTTCTCAAGTGTTTTTTATTAATGTTTTCTGAACACCCTTAAAACATATAAGAATAGAAATTAGGAATAACAAAAAATAGTTCAAGTAAAATTATCAGAATTTTCCAATTTACATAAACTTAGTAAACAGTTTTAAAACTTAAAATGAGATTTTTGAAATGGCTTTCTTATTATTCAGGTTTACCCCAAAATTACTTTTTTAAGAATTCAAAAATATAAATACCTGAGTAAAGTAAATCTTCCACTCTTCATGTTCAATTCACACGTCATTCTCCCCACCCCCATTTCATTCACCACCGAAAAAAATTAATTCACTCTTGACTGAATCATCCATCAGTTCAAAAAACACTGATTTAGAGATTCAAGTTTGGACTGAGTTCCTTCTCAGCTGCTTTCAAAAGCCAATCGGCAAGACAGCATAACCTGAATATTATGTACGAGTCTGATCAATGTAACTCAAGAAAGGAAAAAGTCCTTAAAAAGTCAAGAGATGAGCGACTAAATTAATACCATAATTAAAATATATGATCTATGAGGAAAGATTACGAGAGTTAGGGTTAACACCGTTAGAAAATAGGAGATATTGGGCAGACTCGATAGAAATATCTAAAATTATGCGTCGTTTAGAATTAGTAAATCCAAATATATCTTTCTTTTTTTTTTAAAACCAAAAGCGGTTTATAAAGGCAGTCAGGCCTTGTATATACTGTAAAAGGGAATCAAAGTTGATACATTTCTTTTTTTAGCAATAGAGCGGTAAGTTTATCGAATGGAATACTGGAATTTATAGCGTTATCAACAAATGTAAATGAGTTTAAAAAGAATCATAATGCTCATTACATCACCTCTAAACTTAATGGCTTAGATATTGTGTAAATATGATTACTTGATATGTGCTATTATGTGCAAATTGTACAGCTATCTTCCACACTAAAACAAATGTTTAAATGTTCAAATTGAGGTGATTCTTTTCTGATTCAGAGAATCATGTGTACTTAAGAACTCAAGATAAATGTGTGTAATAATATCATAATGTTGTTTTGGTGTAAATTTTTTTTTAGATTCCCAGATTAACAAAGAACTGAATACATCATGATATAGTGAATCCTCTTTATAATGGTCCAAATGTAAGCATAACCAAAACTGCTGCTGATAACTAATGTCTGTTCCTTCTATGTTAGCTTTGTGTTGTTGATGAATTGATAAAATTCACATTGTGAACAATATATGATTAATTCAATCGACTATTCATGGGTTGTTGATAAAGAGTTATCTGATGATAATCGACTGTACGATAAACCATGTTACTGTTGTCATTTACTAAATTATATTCACATATTATATTATATTATACAGCATTTTATTTCAAAATATATGAAAATAAGGTATGCTGGGCAGGATGTCGTTTATATGTTGTTGGATACATAATGCCATCGACGGTACTCTTCAGATCGACTTACTTCAGCAGTACAAATACTGAAATAGAAACGATATAGGAATATTCTACATCTTTATTACTAATGAACTTTATGTAAGGCGTAACCAAAACCGCTGCTGATAATTTGATACCTCCTCAATCCTTTCAAGCTTTTTTTATAGTAAAATGAATGGTAATCAAGGTATCTTTATTTCTAATGATCTCAACCAAAACTGCTGCTGATAATTTAATGTCCCCCTCAGTTTTATTTAGCTTTTTTGTAGTAAAATTAATGGTAATCAAGGTATCTTTATTTCTAATGTTCTTAACCAAAACTGCTGCTGATAATTTAATGCCCCCCCCTCAATTCTATCTAGCCTCTTTGTGGTAAAATGAATGGGAATCGAGGTACACCTGAAAAATAGTTTTAATCTCATTTGGACCGAAGCCCCATTAGGGCCTTATGCAAGAACTCCCAATTGTAGGGACGGTTTTCAATCCTAACATAAGGATATGTAATCAAAACCCAGTGGATGAATCCATTTATTTAAATGATATAGGGGATATTTTCCTCGGCAAATTACCTTTAGGTGAAAGAGTCCGTGGTTACAGACAGAGTTACAAATAGAGAAAAAGAAGTTCACTACATATACTAGCAGCCAGGATGGGAAATATATGACCTTACGGGTACATGCAGCTTTCTAGACCTTCTCCGGCCTTGGTATCCCAATGCTTTCTCGAAAAAAGCAGCTTCAAAAAAGTCATTAAAAGGCGAGTACTTTTAAATAGTTCATGATAATTTAATGAGGACATACGTTTTTGACCAAATGTTTAAAACTTTAGAATTTCGGTGTAAATGTAGGGGAGACTGGGGAAAGTTGCAACAAGGGGCGATGGTAACAAATCTTGTTCCTTCAATCAAAAATACGCCAGCAATGACACTCGAACTGCATATACACAGCTAGACCCCAACCAGAAGGACAGACGATGCATTCAGCATTTGCTGCTGTATTTATTGAAAGGAATGTGTTTGGGGGTGAATGAAAGTCATTTTTTTCATGAGCTATATTTTTGTCATATAGTTTTGACCATTTGCATGAATTGATCAAAACGTAGTGTGAATCATTGTTTTGTTGACTTCTAAGTGACATTGTTGGCATGTGTCAAAGTCAGTATGTCAAGCTAGCACATGGTGTTCTGATTGGGTTTGGCACCGTTGCAACTAGTTTAAAAGGCGTAAAAAGTCCATTAGCCGTGTGAATTTCGGATGTCTATGAAAATAGTTCTCTTATTCGTGTCTAACATTGAAATGTGGAGACTGAATAACATGTGACATCTGCATTCCTATCTGATAAATAAATAAATGATACTATGATACTATTATAAAAGATATTTTCAGAATACTATGCTCATTGAGACAAAAAGCAAAATCTAATGGGTGGAATGTAACATGTTGCAAGCGTCCCTGATTAATATGGCAACTGTCTCCAGAATTGGGGTCAGTTGCAACTTCTATCTTCTTTCATTCAAACAAACATTCTGAACAATGTCATATGCAATGATCTTTACATAGTATGCGTAATCAAAAGGCAGATGTACGTTTGATATATAAAAGTTTGGTTGGCCTCATCCAAATAGTCACTGAGTAACTATGAGAAACGCAAAAAAAGTGTTGCAACCGTCCCCAGTGTCCTCCACTCAAAATTTCTTGAGTGTGACCTTATTACGAGAAAATTTCAATATGGCTTCTTAACATGAAAAGGTTCTCCATCCCAGTACCAACCGAATAACCCTTCTCTAGGACGGGTAATAAAAGTCAAAGGATAATAAGATAGCTAGCGAGAAGGATGGTAGCATACCACTCAGAGAGTGATTACTTGATATTAATACCGGCAGCCCAAGGTAGGCCAAGGTTGTTAAAGGCGTAGCTGTGACTCCTGAACAGTCAGAAGGTATTTGGATCAGTGCAACATGCTGGATAATATTTCAAGACTTACTAGTAATGAAAAGAATCCTTGAAAACCGTGGCACTGCTCTCTGTTCGTTAAGTTGGCCTGCTTGTCAGAAATAGCATCGGAATATTTGATATTAGCGAAGAATTTCACCCTGGACGATTCCCGTAGGTATTTTTCGACTTATGATAGACAAAGAATATCAACTTTCGAATCAGCCTCATTTTTTTCGCGACATGAAAAAATAGATATTTATCGCAACGAGATAACAGGTTTTCTTTTACGAGTGCAGAACTAAATCATAGCCAAGTGAAAATGATCCATGTTCTTGTCTAAAAGTACATTCGGAGATATAACTAGAGATTTGAGGGTCCAGGGGGATTGGCTCCTTGAGAGACCCCTCCGACATTTAGTGAGATTTGTTAGTAGAAATGCAGTAGATGAAAGGCTATTTATAAAGCTCCCCGCCCCATTTTGGATTCGGGGGCGTTTTCAAATACTCCCGTCTCAGCTTCGTCTCTGAGTACGTTATTAGGAACCATCAACCGATACTGTCAACAAAGGTCTCTTAAGTTTTCAAGACAGTCTGGTTGGCTGGCTATGCATGAGTGCATCACGCATACAGACTACACTGATGGAGCTAGAGGGTTAAATATTTAAACATTTAGTCCTTATTTTGTGTAACAAAAACTTTTTTTTATTTCTTAAAATAGATAATCTTTTAAAGGGGGTTCATTTTGCAACGCAAGTGTACGCTAAATTGATCCCTAGTTTATGTCCACCCTTGTTTCTCGAAAATTCAAACTTTTTAGGGGTCATGGCTCAACAACAACAAAAAGAAAAAATGAAGGAAGTAATCTATCCATTGATCCTTCCCTTTTTCCAATTTTTTAATAGATCACCCCTAACATGGCATGCTGCCAAAAGATATAGGTCACGTGACAGTTTCTGTTGAGTGACTAACCAAACTTGTTCTTATGTTTCTGTTCATGACAATATTCATCTGATCCAGAATTTAGAAAAAAACCCTAGAAACTCTGGTCCACAGCCAAGGTTAGATTACGCTAAGACCTTGAATTAAGAGAATACACATAAATACTAAAACATATATTTTTACTCGCATAGTAATGTAATTTTAAAAAAATGCTTTGCAGTCTGATAATACGGTAAATATGTCTGACATTTTAGGAATAATATTACTTTATACTCGTTTTGATCTTTGTGCAGCATCTATGACTTCGGTTTCATATACCTTCGTATTTATGCGTTGAATATTTCTTACATTGATACTACACTCATATTATTTGCTGTATTCAAATAACATCTCAAATTAAAGGAGATAATTGGCCATAATCGCTGATCCCAACACCCTGACGTCCATAAAAGTTGAGGACAGTTAATACTTTCGTAATAGAACAAGTGCTGAACCACAGAATCTGAATTGATAGCTTGTAAGAATCAAGTACGGGGTCCTTAGAGATGCTACTTTTGCTGTGTAGGTAACCCAGCACTGCCTACAGCCTACTGATACACAATGTTGAAAACAATCAGACACTGTCAATCAAAACTGTCACCCGAACTATCAACCTTGGTTTCTTCAGTTTTTAAGTGATTATGTCTGTCAGTTTATGTATGTTTGTGTCAGGCGTACTGGCTACACCAATGGATTGAGAGGGTTCAAAATTAATACATTCACTCCTTACTATGTCTTGAAAAACATTTTTTTGGTGTGGGGAGTTTCAATGGTGGTGTAGGGTTAAATTTACAATATAATTTTATGCTTGATTGGTTTCCCAGTTTGTTTTTGTTTGTATTCAGGCTTACTATCTGAGAATATGGACTTTTTAGTGATCAAACAAAAGGCGAGATAAGTGACTTATTGATTGATCACCCGATCTTTTTTTAATTGATCTCCCCCAACACGGCATGCATATTCAGTGAGCAAGCCACAACCTCCCATAAAATGAAAATCGGTCAGTAGAAAAACTTTGCCAAAATAACGGTTTTAACTATTTCGTAGTTGCTAAAAACGGAGTCCAACTGTACTTCAGAATGGTAATTGCACTCATAAAATAAATAACAGAATTATCTTTTCGAAGACATTCTTTTACATTCAATTTTTTTGCCATCTTTGTTCTTAAGATTTAAGCTCAGTGCCTCTAATCCTGGCCTCTTAGGACAGCTCACATTAATGCCCCTGGGAAAGGCATGAGTATAACTAGCTATGAGTAGAATAGCAGGTGACATAATTGAGGCCACCTTGGATATTTGTCACCTTCAAAGTGTATCACAAACGGGAAGCAAGTAAGTAATGATGTAATATGTGGAGCCTAAGCAGAAATAGCTGAAGCCGTTGCCAGTGTAAGGGCACTTTTTGTAGAGGCCGGTGTATGAAAAAGTTGCGTCTTGGTTCAAAAGTCTCCATCTCAATCCGACCATCTATAGGTCGAGTTCGTTGGAAAAACAAAGACAACTCCGATGGAACAGACCTACTTGCCAGATCGGGTCGGGAAGTAGGTGTGCACGTCTCCTACCCACTTTTCTTCACCACTCAATCAATGATGTTAACCAAACACTTTATTATATTGTAATACTTCCATTTATATCAAAGAAATGGCGTAAGCTGATTTGCATAAACCCATTTTGATTGTAAAGTGTTACACAGAAATAATCAAGTCTTGTTATGTTTAGTTCAGAAGAAAATCAACTTTCAATAAAAAAGAGAGTAGTTGAGTGTACTCGTTTATGGACGGCACAGTATACGCTAATTCTTGTGTAGTACATTCCCAAGATTTATTGCACAGATTGTAAAACATAGTTCTTCCAACTTAAACTTAGTCTACAATACTCGCTCACTAACTGGATTTTGATTTGAAAATTTCACTGCATAATATTGGACCCATGGGATTAGCATTCACACTGAATAAGTGAATTGAAAAGGAAAGAGATTATATTGAGAAATAAACATTTTTTTTTGTAAATCAAATGATATTTTCATCATTAGGACATAGACTTTGTGAATTACCTACGTATGTAAGAAAATCGTTTGATATAAGGTAGTATTGTTATACTATGTACTTAGTGGGATAAAGCAACCTTCAGGTAAGACGAGACCCTGATTTCAGTCTGAATTTCATGGTTTTAATCCATATATATATCACCAATAATAGGGTAAGGCCTTTATGTATAACCTGTAAATGGTTAGAATTGACGGAATGTTGTCAGTGGAGCATACAATAAAGTAAATACCATACGTAGATTATCGTCTGTAGTGGTAGTATTTTGACGAACGTCATTGACCGGTTTGTTTACATGCCATACATTTCGTGCGGTGTTGACTGAGCTGGTGGGCGTTGCTGGTAGGTGGATGAAGCACCGATTTACGATTCAGTCTGTTGCCAGCTTCAGTTTTTTCATCAAATTGTTGTCATGGAGCCACCAGCAAAACGGAGAAAGTATGGTGTAACTTTCAAGTTAAAAGTCAGTGGAAGATTTCACGTGGTTTTGGGGTTAGAGTTTTTAGAAACCGTAAACCAAAACTGTCACCCAAACTGTCAAAATATTCTTCAGTTTTTAAGTAGGTATGGCCAGCTATGTATGTATGTACCACGCGTACAGGCCACACCAATGGAGTTAGAGGGCTGAAAGCTTAAAAATTTACCCCTTATGTCTACAAAAGGTTGTACTTTTTACCCAATAGGTTTTTAGTAGGATTTTTTAGTTTACTATGTAAGTTTAAGCTAAATTGGTCCCAAGTTTGTGCCTGTTTGGTTTTTTTTTTGTTTTTTTGTCGAAAATTCAGACTTTTTAATGTTTACTACCCAACAAAAGACAGGAGGATATATTCATTGATCAACCCCCTTTTCCAATGTTCTGATTGATCACCCCCAACACAGCATGCTACCAGAAGACATTGATCACATTGCAGTTTCTACTGAGTGAGTAACCCGACCAGACAAATAATAATAATAATAATAATAATAATAATAATAATAATAATATTAATAATAATGATAAATGTAACGTGGGTAGCGCTTTGTAATGACCAAAGGAAAAGTCTTTTTTTAGCGTAATCGACACTAGCAAATTTTTTCCCTTTCGGTGCTCGGCCATCATCTCGGGCTTGCTACCCAGCGTTACCGGTGATATTAATGCTGTGCCGGCATGTTTGTTTGTCAGACGTTTGATATATCAGTGACATGAAAATATTCATAGGGTGGGGTCCGGGTGGGTTATCAGATCAATCAAGAGGTATTTTGAATAGAATTTCACGATCACTGTTTTTGTATTTGGCCTATAAGGCGACCCCATCTTGGGGGATGTTTTGCATGCTTCAAGTATCGTCTTATCCGCCGAGATATGCGTCAACTAAAACTGTCAACGTAAGTTTCTTCAGTTTTCATGGTGGTCTGTTTGTCTGGCTGATTATGTACGTATCACTCATGCAGGCTGCACCAATAGAGCTAGAAGGCTGGGATCTTTTACGTTTACATTTATCATATCCAGAAAAAAACCTCTCTTGTTTTTAGACCACCATAGGTTTTCACTGTGTGGCTGGACGCAACAAAAGGTGAAAAAAGGAACTTACTCATAATCCCTCCTCTCTTAATTGATTACCCTCAACACAACATGGTGCCAAAAAACGTTGGTCACGTGATGGTTTCTATTGAATGTTTAGTTTATAGATTCGTCCATCCGCTTCTTTATAAGAGGGTCTGTAGGTCGATGAGTCCGTCCCCAATATGTTTGATTTTTGACATCTGGCACAAAGGATGTTTTTAGCCCCCCCCCATCTTCGCCGGGCTCTCAGAGAATAAAACTAAACCTAGTAGTTTCTGCCCGTTACACCATGCTTCATAAGGGGTTTAATTAAATATACAAATACAATACAGAATTGTAGACTGACTTTATGGCCACTTGAAATTTCATCATTCAGAGAATTTAAAAAGATCTCTGATGATCTCATGAAAGTTCAACGAGAGGCAACAGAAGTAACTTATTAATTGATCACCTCCTAATCCATTCTTTTAATTGATCAGCATCAATACGACATGCTGTGAAAAGACGTTGGTCACATGACGATTTCTATCGAGTGACTGACCAGACCTGTTTATGCTTCATGTAAATCAATAGATGATAATCGTGAAAAAAAAAATCCACGAATATATCTAAATTTCTAAGAAACTATTTTCAAAGGAAAAACAGTGAATTTGATTAATTTGAACAGCTCATAGTTTCACAATGTTGGTAGGAGGTATTTTTACCTAAAAATATTTACGCCCGAGTAAAAAAAAGTCCAGCGTTACGGACAAATAAGTCATTGCTCATTAAATAGATATATAAACTTAGTATGGGTTGCTATCAGTCCACCTATACAGGGATGAGGATCGAACTCATAGACAACTGCCAGTAAGATTGGCTTGTTGATCATTGCTATACGACGTACCTCCAGAATCTTTTTTTTTTTTCATATCATTAATCAACAAAGCAGTTCTTGATTTGACCATCAATTTTCTTCTATAATATATTCGATAACTCAAGTGAAAAAAATCAATGGATATATTTGAATTCAAGTGTTGGGATTTTTTTTTAGAAAACAATTCTGAATTCGTTTATTATTATCATTTGAAACTGTGGGTAGGACGTATTTTTTCGACAAAATCTCTCATGGAAGAGTCCAGGACAGCAAACCAAGAAAATCACACTGTTCGCTATTGATATATGTGAATTATTGGACGTAGAACCAGACAATAGAATATAGATATTTGTAGATTATCTAAGTTCTATTTTAGATGTTTTCCAGTGGAAGACGTCAGTGGTGTCATAAATAGGATTTATTCTGACCATATTTATTCTTCCATGTCACACTTTTAATGGCATCACATCTCTTCTTTCTTTCCTTCTTTCTTTTCTTCCTTCTTTCTTTCTTTCTTTCCTTCTTTCTTTTCTTCCTTCTTTCTTTCTTTTCTTCTTTCTTTCTCTCCTTCTTTCTTTTCTTCTTTCTTTCTTTCCTTCTTTCTTTTCTTCTTTCTTTCTTTCTTTCTTTCTTTCTTTCTTTCTTTCTTTCTTTCTTTCTTCCTTCCTTTCTTTCTTCCTTCATATTTCTGCTGTTTAACGTAATTATGACCGACTGAAACGCGTCTTAATGAGATGTGTGGGCACATCTAGTAAAAAGTACACTCTCTAGATTTGAAAAAACAAAACAACTCATACTTGAGATAGTCGTACTAGGCTTTACTTAAGTGTTGTCGCTATCTATAGCAAATATAGGTCGTTTATTTGTTCAACGGGTGTGGATATAAGTACTAAAGCATATGTAATAGGTATAAGTAAAGCATACTTACTGAATGTTTATTCGGGAAGTTACCTCCAGACACTTGGCTCTACAGGAAATTCTCGTTTAGATACACAACACATCTGCGGATTCTCAGGATCTCATTTTTTCGCCCGAAGAGAATATAAACTCGTCTCATTATCTAGCTAGACTAATCAGAAAACTGCCGAGTGTTTGAATGTTTTGTTTATACCCTGCTTTGTTCACTAGATATGTTCCTAAAGATGCAGTGCTGAACGAAACACTATTATGGGGGGTCGTAATAACAAATCATCAATGAAATATATGAGCTTTTGTCAAACTCCGGTTGGAGTCAGAGGCTGGAGTTGACTTTGTTTTCTTACCGTAAGAACATGAACAATCCTCATCTAAATTAGGTAGTAGAACTATAAAACATCCCATTCGAAGACGGACTTCAAAAACTCATTCATATTTCGGAACTTAAAGATTTCTAAATTTATCTCGAAGAATATTTGAAAATGAGTGCTGTAGTAAATCAACGCTGAACATAGAGGCACTAATATGTCCTTTCTTTTATCAGATCGAAAGGTTTCATGTGGCTAAACTCGCCCCTGTTTGTCAGTCCTGTCAAGTTGAACTAAACCGATTTGTAGTATTTATATTTCCCTACTACCGTGAGTTGCAGGAATCATCTTCAGTCGGAGGAGAAGTTGGAATGAACTTTGGTCCTAATTACACTAGAAGAAAGTAGAGACGCAAACCAAACATTCAAAATGATAAAATGTATTGATAAAATTCCTGCAAAAAAAGTTCTTTACAATAAACAAAAGAAACAACAACAAAATATAGATAGTAAACTGCAGGACCCCCCCCCCAAAAAAAACGTCAGAACTTCTTATCTCCAAGAATAATAAACAGCTCGAACTCACAACTACAGCACGACCCGACCCGTCAAATAACAGAAATAATTGTCAACTTCGAGAATAAATCCGACAAATACACTACGAAAGAAAAAACAAAAACCTTTACAAGTAAATAACTTCAACAGAAGTGAGATACAAGCGCAAAGACGTACATCATTTTCATTCGTAAAATCTTTCAGGTGGTCAAACTCTTCACTGTGTGTCTGTTTCGTCAGGTCAAACCGAAAATGATGTACAAAATTAGTATTTCCCTATCATGATTCCGAATCACAGCCAAGTGATCGGTAGGTGGCTCTCTTATCAACTGAACAAAACTGACAAGTCTCATATATGATCAAAAATTCATGTTATAAATACGCAATGAAATAGAAGTGGAATGGATTATTTGGAGTTACGGGTCATTTTGAATTCCTGATGGGTAAAAAATTCTGTGAACTTGTAGATTGACAGAACATTTTGCCAGATTTTCAGGTGTATGTGAGGCGAAGCATGCATGTGGATAATCATAATGTGAAAAATATCACTAGATGTTGATATTAATCATCACATGGTATTTTATTGTGTATTTGTACGTGTATATTCTCACACACATAGGAAAACAAATAACATTAAACAGAAAGAAGTCAAGATGAAATAAATTCCCTGGTGTGAAGTCAAATTTTTCTAAAATATCTGACAGTTAAATATTTTCTTATGTGATGAAACCGAGAGAAACAATTGTCAAAAATTTTTCATCAGTGATGAACAGCGTGTTTAATTAATGCATTTTAATTCAAATTACTGACACTAACTTTCAATCAATATAGTATATAGTATATTACCAATATCTTTTCCTGTATTTTTCACAAATATAAATAAATTAGATGATACAAGGATACCTTCAAATGTGCAGTTTTCATTCGTATGAGTTTTGATACTGAACGATTAAGGTATTGTAGAAATTGATGTAACTTGGTATAAGCTGAGAAAAACACATCAAATCATAAACAAAAGTTGAATAGTGTGGTTTTGAACAATATGGGAAATTTTAGAACGAATTGAATCTACTAATCAAGGTACAACTGTACAATCCTTTGAAGTGAGTCGAAGTTCAGTTTGACGGGGGCTAGGGACCCCGTAGTTAGCCTTGCAAGGGTGTTTATATCAGGTGGCACATTATCATAGTAGAGGGGACTTTCCTTTTAAAGGAAACAAATTGAACATTTTCCAACATGGAAATCAATCAGGTGTTTAAAATTGTTTAAAATTCCTACGTAGAACTGGTCGAGTTAATCATACAATAGAAACCGAGACCAGTGTCTTCTGGCAATGTGCCGTGTTGGGAGTAATCAATTAGAAAGTTGTAAAAAGGGGTGATCAATGGATAAGTCTCTTCCCTCACCTTTTGTTGGGCAGTGATCACTAAACATGTCTGAATTAAAAAAACAACAACAAAAACAAAACAAGTGTGAATGTTGTCAGACATAAACTAAGGGACCAATTTAGCATAAACTTGTATTGAAAATTTAATCCCCACTAAAATCCATTCGGAGGTGAATTTTCGAAAAAAGATTTTCCAGACATAATAAGGAATAAATGTCGAAATTTTCAGCCCTCTAGATCCATTGGTGTGACCTGTACGTTCAGTACATACATAGCCAACCAGCCAGTCAGATAGACGGACAGACCCCCCCCTAAAAACTAAAGAAACCTACGTTGACAATTTTGGTGACAGTTTTGGTTGACGGTTTCTAATGAATATCTTCTTGTACGTTCAGGTTAATTACTGATCGGGTTAGATGAGTTGTTCGATATAATTGGATGAAGTTTATGGTTATTTCGCTCTTGGAAACAAGAACTCAATTCTTTAAAAACGACGGAAATGTTTACAACGAAGATTCTCAACCTTTTCTGTCTCCGTACCCCATCCCGAGAGCTCAAAATTCTTTCATGTCCCCCAAACTATAAAAAAAAGTAATTCAATCATATATCATTCTGCAAATATGATCAAAGGTAATATGCTTTCGCTTATGTAATAATAAAATTCTTGTTCTCCAGCCAAATCTTACGCTTTCATCCTTTGATTAAATTTCCTTTACCAATGAGCTAAGCATTAGTCACTCTGGAATATATGGTAAAATTAGTAATAACTAGCATTGTGAAGAAATTGGATATTAATCAGTTAAGTCTTGACACGACAGTTCTGGCCCACGGAATGCTTTCTGCTCTTCACACCCAAATTCCAAATTGTCCTCCAATATATTCAAATGGCCTCCTTGTTGAGCATGCATCCACGCCCAGAATCTTTGTTCGCAGGTTTGCAGCAGTGTCTCCCCTCACCTTGGAATCTTGTGGCAGAGAAACCTAATCATCCATTGCACAGCTATCAAAAAACGCCATTATTGCACACAGGCCCGTACCATGTATTAGAATCCAAATATTAATAAGTAATCCATTCTAGATGAATATGATTTTTAAAGGTAAAAAATTGCTTTTTAATGAATCATTTTTTTCTATTAATTAGTTTAAAAACTAAATGCTAAAAATAAGGGCCCATTAGAATATTCCCTTTGTTCGTTTTGTTGGCTGTTTTGGTTTAAGGTTCCAAAAAAAATCACTGAGTACAAAATATTTATCTGGTTACCGAATCTAAAAACCTGAAAGTGTTTTGGTATATATATATATATATATATATATATATATATATATATATATATTTATTATTGTGTCATCCACATACAGCTGTTTCGTTGTATTACAACTCTCCAGTGGCTATAGACTATCTGTTATCCCATCCAGTACCGCGAGGCATATATATATATATATATGTGTGTGTGTGTGTGGGGGGGAGATTTGCTGAAGTTTAGGTAACTGCTATTAGATAGTTGAAAACTGTTTTCATGTAGGTAGAAAACAAAGGCTTTAACAACAGAGCAATATTGCCAACTCCGATTTGATTTTTCGGGCTAATCCTGCTAAAAAATGGCTAACTTTCGGTTAACTTTTTTCAACTTCTTCTTTGTTTCTGAACATTCTGCCACTTCTGAAATGCTCCGCTGATAGAAACTGATGATAATCTGTTGTTGCTAAATCTGGCGAGTATGAGCGATGTAGAAGAACTCTGCACTATTCCCAATTAGCGTGGGATGTTCGTAGACAGTCGTCCTGGCGCATCCCTCGTCTCATAGGTCCAGACACTAACAATGGTCCGCGTAACAAGTTTGCTCCTCATTATCTACAGCAAGCAGTCGAAGAATCTTAGTTGTGCAGTAGTCATCCTTTATAACGCAGGTGTTGGGGTCCAAGAAAGATAACTGCATTATAATTTAACCGTGGATAATCAAAAGTCAATTACGGGAGCCAAAAAAGTTATATTAATTACAAAAGTTTTGAAATTAGCACAAAACACCAGACCAATGGGGTCTGTGTATGGCCCACACTGGGTAATACCATCAAAGGGTTGACATCAAGATTACTGTCTAAAATTTGTTAAAATAGTTTGATTTTTTTTCCTTATGAAACATCTATCTGTCCACGTGTCTCCAAAAATTCTCAATGAATTTCGATGCAATTTCGTAGAAAGATGGGCAATGAGGTAAAGTCGGTGGAATTTTCGTGTGGATCTAGGAATTTTTCTTTGATTGAAAGACATTTCTGTTTTTTTTTCCATATATTTGTGTATATAGTCATGACTGTCGACATTATTTCTCGAAAAAGATCTCAATGAATTACTCTAAAAATTTGTAGTAGGATGAACAATAGTCTCCGGAGTTAGTGATTAAATTTCAAATAAAGATATTTCTATGGAACCCATACTTATTTTCTTCATATTATTTCACAAAGTTAGAACTGAAAATTTGAAAACTAAAGATGAATAGAATTGTTTGTAGATGTTGGTTCATGCCATTACATTGAACAATATGGGAGAATCACGATGAATAATATATTCGTACGAAAAGATCACCAACATTCTAGATATCCTGGGAAGAGAGCAAGTTCTGGAAGAAAGGTGACACCATGAGTTACCGCCCTGGATGACACCAACCATACGTACACCACTGCATATAATTATATGTTGATTAACCGCAAATTGGAGAAATTTAATAGTGTAGCCATATTAAGTAAGTCTCTTGGTAGAATTCTGTTTTTTTCCGTGGTTATATGGCTAAGTGAGTGACAATATAAGTGAGAATGATGGATGTACCAACCCAACTAACCGCCTTATATCGCGAACTGCGTTATATCGAGAAACCTCTGCATCAGTATTCTATGAGATTACAAAGATAGAAATGGAAATTACGGTCTGTTTTTGTAACAGATATCTCTTCATTAGTCATTCTCTCATAAATGTTGATTTTCCATGTTTTTGACCAATTATTTTTCCAGCCTGTTGAAGAAATGTTTTCTTTAGAAACGCTTATGATTATGGCGTATGATTTTTACAGCATTTGCCTCCGCTTTCTGAAAAGATTAAGTCCAAGCAACTTCACACTAAAACATAATTACGAATATCAAACTGACAGTTACTTGTTAATGTGGAAGTTATTTATGAAATAGGCAAAGACTTAGTGCTTCCAGGACCGGCTCAACGTATCGGATTCATGGGCAGCCTCAAGTGCTAGGACTTAGTACCTTTTGTTCACCTCTGCCAACAAAAGAAAGACGTATATTCGCTTGTCTCTTTGTCTAAACAATATATTCGAAAGTTCTCTGTGAATTTCAATAAAACTCTGTGGATGGGTGGGATTGGGTTTTGGAAGAAGTGAATGAATTTTGGGGCGGATCCTATGATTTGTTTCCGATTGAGAGGTATTGTTATTATTCTGCAGGAAAAAGACGTTAGAAAAATTAACTATAGACAAAATAGCTAGCATTAAATTTTAAGGTAGACAACTCAATGTTTGGTACATTTTGAATTCTCTCCCTTGTAATATATTTAATTCTCACCAAGTCTTTAGTTATTTTCTGCTGTATCGGTTAAGTTCTTTGATAATTCCTAAGTTAGTTTGGCACAAGCCAAAGACTGAAGCATTATTATACGCGCGAATTATTCTACAAGACGAAGTTGTTAACCATAACATCAAGGTGGTCACTCTTTCAGTGTCTGCAAAAATTTCTCAGGAACATGAGGCTCGTTTGAAAGTCAGTTTAGCGACTTTTTTCTCGAAAATGTTCATCTGAACTGAAGACAATTCAAAGTGTAGCGTCATAAATCATGAATTTATCTACTCCGAATTTAAATTAAACATAGTATTGCCTTCCAAAATTGTATGGACTACATAAAGTGATGGAACCCCGATTAATAATGCTTCTAGCAAGGGAGTTAATCACTGAGGCTAACAAGGGAGCTAATAAGATAGTTATTGAGTTTAAGGCTTCCATACATTATGTATAACATCTGTATATTAAAAATAATAACTTGAAAAATACCTTTTATTACTATTTTTGGTTTCAATTTATATATAACTCGATTATAAAAACACCGTTATTATATAAACACATTTCAGATTTGATACAAAGATTATTACGATAAATTAAAATTTTTACAAGTTTCGGGCTTTTTATCAGCACATGTTACCTTGTTGCCAAAATGGTGTGGAGGTATTTGCTGTTTGATGTTGGATGATTGGAATGAACTCTTTGCTAGGTCGAGTAAATTATAAAATGATAGTAAGGAATCCAAGCTTTATAACTCCTCGCACATCCTGGTCGGGCCCGTGCACATCGCACTGAACCGCCTCATAAAAGCTAAAATAATTTATTGCTCTTAAAACTGACAAGTTACAGTCCCGAGCGTTTGAATTTAGGATCCTTCAGTGCAGGGGCGTTGTAATCTAGCATGCTTCTGTGGCCTGGCATTGGAATTCAAAATATCTAATGGGTCAGGCTGGCACGCTTGCAGGCCCGTGCACACCCCCAGCAGACCTGCTCCAATCCAATGAGTTAAGGGTCTACTTTTTTCTTTGAAAAAATTAATGGATTTTTTTTGAACGTACGAATCTCCAACTTATTCATTATCCTATTAACGTCTAATTATTCAGGGATTCCTCGGTTAATGTGGATAATTCATTCCAAGATTATCTGTGCTGTTCAAAACCACACTGTGCATGGGTCTATAATGAGTTTTTTCAAAATTGTGTTTTTTCAGCTTCTACTTAGAACATTCCATTCGTAGGACATTAAAAACTGCAGTAATCGAAACCGCACAATTCAAGGTAATCTTGTTCAAGTGAAAAAAAAAAATGTCAACTTAGATAAATATCCAACCGAAACGAAAGTACTTAAATATGAAAAAAAGATTAAGGTCATCAGTGTTTACATTATAAATATTAATAACTATTAAAGCTATTTGTATGTCGACCGAAATTGAAAGAACGCCAAATCTCACGAAGTCTCGTTGGCGTGTGAGTCATCCATTTTTTTCAAAACCGTTTTTAAACTTTTAATCAGTTACCTACATATTTCCTTTAAAATCGCATTCAGGCATATTATTTCAAAATATCTTCGGGAATTATAATAAGATATATCATATACATAGTATTCATTTTTATAGATATAATTTTAGAATAACCTTTCTAAAATAGATTATATTATCTGGAATTTGTAGCTAAAATCATTGTCTTGTGATCATTCAGTATATATAATTATTTTTTTTGTTTTATGTGTGTCTTATAAATACTTGAACTGTGCCCTTTCCAAAATTGTATGTTTGGGAGGGACCAGGCTTCAAGATGTGAGGAGTAGCCTTCCATAATAGTCATATAAAACAATTTTCTGTCCGTCGTACGAAACTATGACGTCGAAGTATTCCGGCTACTTTTCTTCAGAACTGCTAATTTAAATATTCCATATCAATTTAGATGTATTGCGATTTAGGTATTTCATATCTACATTTAGATCTATAATTTTAGATAAAAGATCTATAATCTAATTTTTATTTATTTTTATTAGATTTCTCTCGAACGGCCCATCGAAAACAAGTACCTTGTGTACTGACTAATACATGCGATAACTTTGTGTTAACTTCATGTAATGGCCAGTTGTCGAGTGATCGCAGTGCATTAGATTTCTCTAGGAGTGCCGATCCGAAAAACTCCGGACTCGACACTGCAATGCAATATTTAAAGTGTAAAGAACGGACAAAAGCTACCAGAGTACGATTTGCTCTGTAGAGTTGCTTAGTTCACCCAATCAGATCCCCAAACTTTTCATTTACCACCCCCACCCCCAGGTCCATTGATTAGGCATACCAAATTTGGTTGGGCTGTGATAGACAAACAGACAGTTTTGACTTATAAGCGGATGCACACAAGTGTGTCATCATTAAAGGATCAGTAAAAAGCGTATGTACTCAGATTCCGAGCAAGACCTTTTTGATTATCTTTGGTTTGATGCACATAAAATTATTCTAATAAATCAATATATTGTTTTATATTTTTTATTCATCATGTATACAATCCAAACTTTTCAGTAACGACCTTCCGTTGGAGGAGAAGTTGAAGTGATGTTTGACCCAGCGACACCAAACTCGTTTTCTGATAAAATCTGCGTTTCTCTGGGTTTAGTGTTAAGGCAACAATGCTGGATAAAAACGAATTTCTCTCCTAATAAGAGAAAAACTACAATTTCATTCGCGAGAATTCAGAACGAACAGAGTAGCAATAAAAGCCGCCAAACATTAGTAGTAGAAGTACTAATAACAGAAGTAGCAGTATTGGTGTCGATGTAAACACATACTCCATTTAGCCATGCTACCCCTTCATCTTTTTTTATGCTTGCTTTAGTGTGACAGAAGCACAGACATCACACAAACAAACAAAAATGATACTATATGATACTAGTTTACTCCTGCCGTCTAAAAGTGACGGAAATAATGAATTAATATCGCAATTGCTTTGTTCTTATGAATTATCAAAAATATCGACTTAAATCCAGTATTTCTATCACGTCCTTAGAACATAAATGAAATTCTATTTTGCTACTTCAGTTGCATGAGAGGAATTCTGTTTTACTATGTCAGTTACGTCCCTTAGTCTAATAGAAGACATCTGTACATTGCTAATCATTATGTGTGTGGTTCAGATTGCAAATTGTTTCGTGATTATGGTGATCGTTACGTTGGACGTGGGTGTAGTGTTGTAGCTCTTTTGGCATATCCTTGTAAAGTGTCAGCATCGGGTATCATGTATTTTTGTGTCGGAGTCAGTGTCAGTTTTCTCTCTCATTAAATTTGCTTTTAGTTATTGCCAAGATTCGATGAAGAAGAGGCAACCACGTGGAAGTTCATTCTATGCCAGTCTGTTAGATTATATTCAGTAGTCGAAAAAGTTGATATAATTATTGATCTGCCTCTACCCCTGCACGACGGTTGGATAGATTTTCAGAGAACGATGCTTGCCTCAGAGGAAGTGATCCGACGGAGGAGGCTGGGGCGTAGCTTGGGGAGGGAGAGGTTCATTTGAAAACAACCCGAGGCCATCAACAGAAAGGCTCCAAAAAGCTCTGTAAATGGTAGTTCACCTACTCTTTTTCTACAGACATTATACAATACGTATATATTAGTACGCAAAATGCATTAGTAATAATTCTGCCTTTGGGGTTGTGTTTCACTAATTAAGTGATAATGTCTGTCTATTTATTGCAAATTCTATTTTTCATCGAATTTCAATGTTAAATGGTGCCTCTCAAAGAGCCAAGCCCCTGGTTCCAAAATCTCTCTCTATGTACTGAGTGATGGGAAAGGTATTGACACTGAAAATTTTATTTTCTACAAGCATTCGTCATACCCACTCACTCTCATACACGTGCGCACGCATGCACACATGTGCATACATACAGACACTTTCTTTCACAAACATACACACACTCATATCTACAGAAAATACACACATTTGCACTCACACAACCACGCACACACACGCACATTCACACCCACACGTACATTTACACAGACAGTCACACAATTTTTTTGTCAAACTGCACTACAAAGTCTAGAGTTAACTTTGTTTCCTAACGTAAGGGGAACAAAAGCAACAAGAATAATCCTCACGTTTCTTTTTTTTTATTTTCAACATCGAGTGTGTGTGTGAGTGTGAAAATTACTCACAAGACTGAATCATTTGCTGTTCAGCAGACAGAACTGAAGTACCTACATAAACTATTGAAATCTATCAGATTGTCAAAAAAGGGTTTATTAAATAAATACTCAGGGGTGGGAAATCCTGAATTTTGATTAAAATTAAACAAATACACGTATTTATTCATTTTGTGTAAAAGAAGTCCGTGAAGAATATATCAATATTAACAATCGAAACAACACGTGACGTTTGACGTCATGTACAGTGTCGTCTGAAAAATTGCTCTTTTGACTAGAATCAATTTTGGGATTCGATCCATTTGTACGATTGATTTACAGTTTGGGACTGTCAATATAGGTTTCTTGGCTGACTGGCTATGTATGTATTACATACATAGGTCGTACCAATGGAGCTAGAGGGCGTAATATACAAACATTTACTCCTTATCATGTCTAAAAAACAGTCTTTGTGTTTTTTTAACATCCCCCAAATATGTTTTTAGTCGATGGTTCAGTTTGAAATCTAAGTTTATGCTAAATTGACCCCTAGTTTATGTCCAGCAGCATTCACGCTTGTTTTTTTTTGATTCAGACTTTTTAGTGATCACTTCCCAACAAAATGTGAGAGGAGTAACTTATTCATTGGTCACACGTTTATCAATTGTTTTAATTGATCACCCCACAACTGGGAATGCTACCAAAAGATGTTGGTCAGACAAGCGAATTTGCTTCTTTTTTTTTTATCTCTCACTGTTTGCTTTCTTCTTAACAGCGTTTGTGAGGGATTGAGTGACCCAGAGAAAGAGTATTTTCCCCCTTTCTTTCTTTCTTTCTTTCTTTCTTTCTTTCTTTCTTTATCTTCACTTGATTAATTTCTCTCTCTCTCTCTTTCTCTCTTGTTGTCCCCAACTCTCCTTTTAGGATAACAGCCTTCTGTCTTTGTTAGAAGTGCTGTCTTTCTCTTTAATCACTATCTCTCCGGGTCACTTAATTGAATTAAATTTAAAATTGTGTGAACGAAGCTACAGTTTTTTTTTTCAACAGAATCTTTTATTTTCCTTGTTTTGTTTTTTCATTTGATGATAGTTATTAATATTGTTTTGTTTTTCTGTTTTGTCTAGATACGGAAGAGGAGTAAATCCTACAGACATTTGATAGAAGGAGATGTCATAATCAAGGTGAATGGAATCCCAGTTCAGGGTAAAACTCATGAAGCGGTTATGGATATGGTCGATGCTTCGCCTGGAAATTTTCTCCACCTGGAAATCTACAGGTAGACTTTCATATTCAATTGCATTGCATTGTTTTTAAGATCAAATCAATGTAAACCTTTGTAATCAGTTTGTTCATACAATGTATCCTGATGTATGAATTTATATGATGAAAGAAAATAATTGTATGTAAATTAAGATCTAATTTTCTAACATGTTTCGCCTCTGCAGTCAATAAAAGAGGTAATTTTAAACGAAATAATATCCAGACTAATTTAATGGTTATTTTTGTGTTTTTTGAATGTTGAGCAACCGTAGCCACCAAAGGTGTTAAAAGGGTTCTATCCTTTTTTAAAAAAAAATATCTGCGTATTTTTTGTTTGTGTCTTTGCATGTTTGTGTGTTCCAGCACTCCTGACCATACCGTTTCGTCTACATATCTGAAAATTGGCACCAGTGCTTAACTAGACATTTTCTTAAACTATTTTTCTCTCTTCGTGTTTTGGGGAAGAAAGCTTTTTGATCTTTTGGAGTCTGACGGGTTTATAAATAACATTTAGATTCTCCAGAATTTCGTAATTGTACGTCATGCCAATATCCCTGACATGTATTGAAAAGAGAAAATAAATGGCTATTGATCAAAATATTTGACATTCATAATGAAATTGAACTTCATTGAATGAGTCTCTACATTAATGTATGGAGCAATCAAATTTTGGAATTCATTTTTTTCTCATTCAGATTTCAGTTAGCGTACGACGTTGACAAAGATATGCGCTCTCTGAATGATTTCTTGGTCTTTTCTCGCGCGAATTAAAATGTTCACTAGTGAATTAAAGAATGTATAGGAACACCATATGGAAATATGAACAAAAATTTATTACTTTAAAATAATCAGTTTTCAATTTTGGGTCATTCAAACACCCACCTGTACCAATGGCGTTTCACTATCCAACTGTATAAACGAAATGCTGCTAATTATGTTTCAAGATATTCTTTCTTTAAAATAATACATTTTGCATTTCGTCTCTGGTTCATTATCCGAGAACTCTTTGAATGTTAATAACCCTTTTCCATATAATACAGTATCCTTTATCAAAGAGGAATGACAATTCAGAAGACCACTAAACAATATTTCAACATTCATAGACAATGCAGCGATTGCTTTCAAGACTAGTTGCCGTAGTGTAGTCTCATGCCAAAAAATTGGAATCTTGTATCATATAAAAGGCCAAGGCACATTTTTGTTTGTTTGTGTGGTGTTTGTGCGTCTGTTACGCTAAAGGAAACATAAAGAGAAGAAAACGGTTACGTGGCTTCATTGTGTATGTGTGTTTGCCTCTACACTACTAATACTACTGCTGTCACTATTTCTGCTGCTGCTACCGATGTTTCTCTCATATCAAAAAAAGAGATTCGTCTTAATTGAGATTTCTTCAGTTTATTTTGACGTTTTGCCAGTTCATACTGTCTTCCTCAGAAATAATGATGGACATAAAAGAATGGCGAAACGTCACAATAAACAAAAGAAATCTTATTTTTACATGACCTTCTGAATTGTCATTTCACTCTAACGTTCTCGGTTAAATCATAATCCATATCGATACTTGCATCGTAATACGCCGAGAAAGAGACAGGATAAGAGTGATAGAGAACAAAAAAACAACAACAAACAAACAAAAAAAGTGATATTTTTCCTGTTTTTTTTTAGGGGAGAAGCACTACATAAGATTCCTAAGAAAGCACCAGTTCCTGCTCCGTTGGCTGCTGTGGCACCTTCATCTCAAATGTCGAGTCGGTCCTCCACCGTCCAAAGTTCTGTACAACATATGCATCAGCAGACGACTGAAGAGAGTATGCACCAGAAGAGGATCTCCAGCCAGCAGATGAGCAGTCAAAAATCAAGTCAATCTGTTCTTCAACAGCAGCAGCAGCAGCAGCAGCAGCAACAGCAAGTCACCAAAAGCAACCTCGTGCTGCAAAACCAAGCTCAACAACAGCAAAGAGTCACTCAAATTCAGCAAAGTTCCGAATGGCAAGAATCAAGCAGTCAACACCAAATGTCTCAACATCAGCAGCAGATGAGTGTTCAGAAACAACAAAATGCCCTTCAGCACCAACAAATGTTGGTTGATCAACAGAAGTTGGCTCAACAGCAAATGGCTGAACAACAGATGGTCCGAGAGCAACTGGCACAGCAACGGCAAATGGCTCAAAAGCAACAGACCGTCTCTGAGCATCAAACCGTACAATCAATGTCTTCAATTCAACAAACAGAATCACACCATGAAGAACAAACCACCAGTGTCAGCACTGCTATGTGGACTTCTGGCCAATCTACTGACGAGACAGATCTAGCACAGCACGCTATTACAAGCTCTCCCAAGCCCTTCAAGCCAAAAATTGCCAGCCATCTACCTTTACGTGAAGTGCCATCCCCTCCAGTTAAACCGTCTCCGCCTCCGTCATCACCGGCCCCTGCGACACCCATTCCACCTCCTTCTTATGATAAAGAAAATGTGGCACCATCACCAGTACCTAAGCCTCAGACTCCTATCCCAAACGTTCCACAGTTCAATGTTAAGAACCTGAAGAATATGATCAATCAAAGCTGGACTGAAGTCGAACTGGAAGAACTGGATCTTCCTATTCCAGATTACGCGAAAAAGATGACGATTCCTCCTCGTCCAGTCGAAGAAACTTCACCACCAGTTGTTAAGAAAACGATTGAGATTCCTGACATGACAATAAAACCAGGTCCACCTGTTGCACCAAAGCCCAAAAGAGTGTTTGCCGAAGTTCAACCTGTTGAGGCCGAGCCATGGATTCCGGATAGTGAAATTATACCCATTAAACCTGAAGATCGCCCTCATCTTCCTATATTTGGTCCTCCAGTGGTATATGGACTCAATCCAGCTTTAGCACCCCAAAGGAGTACCAGCATGAACGAAGAGGAAAGTATTGTATCGGAAACCAGTTCTGGATCCCGAAAAAGTGAGTACATTCAGCTAAAACTGTTTCTATTTTCATTGAAAAAAATATAGCGTAACTCGTTGGTGTGATCAGGAAGCTCATTTTCGATCAGGTCTCAATCAGTTTATGACCAAATAGTCAAGAGTTTTCAAAAGGCTTAATTCTCTTTTGTTTCTATTTAGCCATTATCTCTATATATCAGTGTCAGTTGCTTTCTAACGTACAAAAATGCCACGCTATGTTTTTGTTCACGTTTAATAGTATTTACTAGATACACCTTTGAATCAAAGTAATATCATTGGTTCATAAAATGACGATCAAATGCATTCACCTGTGAATAACTCTCGGGAGTTGAACACATTTTTGGCACGGATGCAGATTTCTCAAACTTTACAATTTGTCTGTCCTTTTTCTTCGTTTAGTACGGTCATTATTTAGAGGATTTAACAATATGGAGTTTCTGAAATACTTTGTACTTTTCAAAAAAACGTTCATAGGAACATTAGTAAAAAAAATATATGGCAGAGCCATCGTGACACACTTTAATTTCTTCATCGTCCATCGCAGTATTCTTCAAAGTACGGGTTCTAATCCATTACTGAGTTGCAAGATCCAACTGAATCGGATACAGGTTCACAAAAAGTAAGTCAGACAAATATTGAGGATAATGAAATAATTGAGAATTGAAACATGATATTCTTATGATTACTTTTGTTATCAATAATCTATTTGTTAAACTTATTAAATCATAAGAATAGCAGTAGCATTATCAGAGTTGAAAAATGACAACAGTGGTTTAATGAGAAAAAGAGAGGGACAAAGGGAAGATAGGCCGTAGGCAAGACACGGTTAATGAAGTACGTACGTTCCACACATCTACGCTTTTGAAACGAAGATGAGTTCAGTTACATTTGAACTTTGAGAGTGTGAAATGATCATTTTTGTGTATTAAGTTCGTGTCCTAACCTTGATATAAAATGGATCGATTATGTCAGGGGGCCGTGAAGTTATTGTCAGCCTGTGAGATAACTTGTTCCGACCGAAATACTTATATAAAAAAATTGACTCATGCCTAAAAAAAGAATCATATAAAATGTCATGGACTATGTTGATTTTTATCCCATTGTTTTATCTTTCCTGTTCCTCCACATAGAGGTTAGCTCAACAAACTGTGCAAAGAATAAAGGTTACAAAGAGGGATACATAAACATTGTCGTTTTTCAAATTCCTACGATGAGAATCTTTCAGGGTATTTATTTTTTACCCCTGATAACGATTCTGTCGAATTTTTTTGATTAAAAAGATATAAAAAAATGTGATGGAATATCTTTTTTTCAATCCGATCAGCGGTCGAAAAAGCTCAGAGATTTTGTAAAGATAGAAAATAGACTCGACCTAGTCGAGTAGTCGAGTTAAATCTTACAGGCTGGTCACGTGAAGACTTACAGGATTGGCCAGTAAAGACTGGAGCAGCGAAACATCAAAAGGGAAAGGATGTAAAACAAATAAAATAACTAGTTCTGTAAGGAGGCAACAAAGAGAAGGCTGGTTATTGCATGAGATTAAACTGAGTTACGATCGAAAGGATTGAGCAACCGTCATTGAGGAAAAGAAGGGTTTTTGAAACTTTTGTTAAATGCCCTGTTGAATGTTCCTAATGCATTTCTTTCTTTCAGATGATCCAAATTATGAAGCCAAAAAACGTAAGATATTTCCCTCTTGCATATTAACTCCCAAACTTATGCACACAAAAATAAAATTAGTAGAATCATCACTAAAGTGAAGGAATCAGTCATTGAATACCAAAGATGATACAGGCGTTCCCCGTTATAACGAAGGTGTTGGGGTTCAAGAAAGCCAACCACGTTATAAATGAGCTGCGATAACTGCCGGGTGGGTATGGATTATATTTAAGGATGGGTAATAGGTGAAAGACGGCTAACATATAATCCACAGATTTTCAATCGTTTTCATCTCACGGCACACCATCACTATTTAAGGATAGATTTGATCATTTGAAAGAAAATTGATGATAAAAATGTGTTCATAAGTTGAACAAACGGATAATTTATTAATTTTATTGCCAAAAGTATTTTGTTGATCATGTTTTCCAAAAGATTTTCTATAGGTTTGTGCATATTTGTTATTAGTGCACATTGAAACAAGATTTCATTGAAAAAGATGCCATTTATTGAAAAATGATACGAGATCAGCGGTTCTACTCTATGGAATTCAGAAGAGAATTTCAAACTGCCATCTGGGCTTTCAATGAAGAAGACATTCCTAATTGCATCATTAAAGATAGAGACGCGTCATGTTTCTCTGAATTTTTGATATGAGGTATTATTATTATCTCTATCCTCATCTTGGTTGCTTTCCATACAGCGTTTCAGCCGTTGTACTCTACGGCCTTCATCAGGTATCATCTGGTAGGTGTGGGGGAAGTAACGAACCGAACCCTTTATTTAACCGGCAGGGGTATATAGACCGCACTCCCCTAGTAGTATTTTCGAATTATTATCTCGCACTGGGATTGAACCTAGAACCATTAGATTACTTGCAGTAATTCTGCCCGACTCTCTAACCACTACGCCATGATGAAATTCGTAGAGAACAACGGCCGAAACGTTGTATGGAAAACAACCAAGATGAGGATAGTCCGAACAATAATAGAAATAATGAGACGCGTCATATTGGTTAAAAACCGTTGGTCTAACCTATACATCCCAAATATATTCAACTATATGTAACTGTTTCTCCCTGTTTTTCCATCATTAATCCCAAAGAAACGGGTGCAAAAATAGAGGATATAACTTTGAAAACGAGTTGTACTGGACGTGCTAAAAAAAGGTTTCGTTTCGACTACTGAAATATTAATTTCATTTTTACAGTTGTTTTTCCGGCGTAAAAAAAATATATTTCTTAATGGGTTGTGGGAAGAATTGTGAGGCCTACGGGTTCAAAAGGAAATTTTGTTTTTATTCGCGATTCTCTAGGAGTAGGCTATAGGTTAAGAATGTCTGGGTCCACCACCAACCCGCTTACTATCGCAAATCATGCTATAACGAATTGTGTTATATCAGGGGACGCCTGTAAAATTGGAGAAAAAAAAACAAAACATTTTCAAACTGACAAATCAAATCATTAAGAATAATTAGAGGAAAGAATTGCTTAGAATTACGTAAGTACATCAACATGTCTGTTGCCAAATGATGATGAAAGTATTTGAGTTGTCACACATGATAAGTGCCCATCAAACCTTTTTGAATAGTTGATATTTTCGTTTTTTTTTGTAGCACTACAATGCGCAATTATTTCTTCATTTTGGAGTGTGGACTTTTTTTTGAATACCATGAATCATAATACAGAGTGCTAAAGCTTCAAAATAAAAATTAATTGTGCGTTGTAACACAAAAATAAAGAAAATATCAGCCTTTCAAATATGATTCGTTGGTCACTTATCATGCACAGCCACTCATCTATATTACACAAATATTACAACAAATATTTATTTTTCAACACGATCTCCTTCCTTGTCAATGCACTTAATCTAATATTTCCCCATTAATCACATAGATCGAACATTATTCGATAAGTGAATAGTCCCCGGACACTGGGTTCAACCGCCTCTGCTTGGGCCCCATATCATATTATTACTTACTCAGCCTATTGGTGATATGCACCCGAAGTAATGTCATGTCTCATCCTGGGCAGAGGGATGGATTCATGCCTTTCCTAAGGGTATAATTACGAAGCGGAGAAAAACTGTCCGAGCCGGAGTTCGAACTCGGTATACCGAATACATTCTCCTTGGTGATACCCGCTTGCCAACACCTCTATTATTCAGTGACTATTTCTAGTATAAAAAATCAGCTTATAACAACTTATTAGGCTACTGACTTATTGATCTACCCTCGTATATGTATTCCGACGTAAGCCCCTGTTGTAAGGCTAAGGTTTAAAAGATCGTCTTGCAAACCATTGTCAATTAATTCGATTTTTACTGGACTTATATTTCTGCACTACTGTGGCCTTAGAACTAGGTAAAAAAACATCTACATAGTTGAGTGTAACATTTACAATTTGGTTTAAAGATTTTGCAAGTATGGCTCAAGTGTTCGATGAGAAGACTGAAAACTTAGAGGCTTGCAATGTCAGTAAAATATATAGTTACTTGGGGCAAACTTTTTGATCTAGCGGGCCACAGAAGACATTCTTCATCTTTATTCGGGCCACACATTTACTTCAAAAAATATCGATAGTATAACAGAATGCATATTTGATTTCTTTTTAAGACAAACATATAAATTACAATTATTTTGTTATCAATTTGTGAAGCAAAAACTATAGAAAATTCACAACATCATGAAATTGACTTTCTGAGAAAAATCATATCAGCTCTTAAGTAAATGCCTAGGTTAACCCCAGCCCTCAAAAAATATTGTTGCAGGTCGAATCTGGCTCCAAATTTGATTCAAGATAAAAAAAAAACAACAATTTTTCAGATTAAAATGTCATCCAAATTCAATTTAATTTACACCCCTTCCAAATACTCGAAAAGAATACTGTGAATGGATTGTTGCATTTCATCCTTGTTTTGACTGAATCAAATTTTGATTATGGTGTTTTCTGAAAGATTGCGCTTTTGACTTGAATCAGTGTTTGGGTTCAGATTCTAAATTTAATCCGAGGCTTTTAAAAACGGAAAATTTACCCATTTGACGAATGATTATATTTGATATAATTCTTATTACAAGGAAGGTTGTACCTATATCAGAAGAACGCGAAGAACTTACTTTTAAGCGTTTATGAGCATTTTCAGTCTCTTGTTTCTTCATTGAATACGTAATAAAACTGATGATTATATTTCAATCGGAAGTTTTCAATATGAGTTGCCGCACATGATAAGTGTCCAATAAACCACCTTTAAAAAGGTTATATTTTCGTTATTTTTAGAGCTACAATACTCAGTTTTTTTTTATTTTGCTTGAACACTCTGCATTATTTTTACAGAGTGTGCGAGCTTCAAAATAAAATAAAAAAACTGAGCATTGTAACTCAAAAAATAACGAAAATATCAACTTTTCAAAAATGGTTCGTTGGGTATTTATCATGCGCAGTCACTCATATCTAAAGGACATACTTTGTCTTGGGATCATAGAATATTTCAGCTCAAGTTACATAACCGACGTTTTCACTTCTTTACTTTATAATATGTGGATCTATTTCAAATATTCGGGCTTATATTTTTACCTGTGTCCCATAAAACTTGTTAAAATGGCATTAAAAACACCACCAAATGTAACAACTCTTATGGGACAGAGGTAGGAATCTTCTTCTATATTTTTCTATATAAACTGAGAGCCCAGGATATTCAAGTCGCACTTCCTTCACTTTCTACTGTTTGATATCAGCATGAAATGATTTTAAACAGTCGATACGCAGCTTCTAGCTCAGTTGTATTAAAAAAAAGAAATAAGTTCAACTGAACTAAGTACCATTCTGTCTTTCGGGGCTCAGCTGCTTTTTGCCAATTTCGCTTGCTTTTTTTGTGATGATTTTTTCTCATAGAATGACATAGATCATATTTGAGCAGAGCGTTATGTGAATCATTAGATCATTCTCTTTACTTTCATGTTTTTGTGATGCTTTTTCACATATAACAGTCTGGATCACATTTGAGCAAAGCACTTCAATGTTTTTTGTGATGCTTTTTCACATAGAACTATCCATATCACATTTAAGCAGAGCACTCCCGTTTCTTTAGTTATGCATTTTCACATTTAACAATCTAGATCACATTCACGCAAAGCACTCCCATGTTTTTCGTGATGCTTTTTCACATAGAATAGTCTGGATCACATTTAAGCAAAGCACTTCAATGTTTTTCGTGATGCTTTTTTCACATAGAACAATGTAGATCACATTTGAGCGGAGCATATATACAAAAACCATTAAAATCATTCTCTTTGCTTCCATGTTTATATATTTTTGAAGCTTGGAATTGTATGATTTTTGCTTTTTATGTATGTTTACCCAGGCCCTAAAAAAAATGACGGCATACATGGAATATATGGATGCACGTTGCATTTTATGATAATAATACTAATGATAATAATAAGGATAATAATAATGATAATAATAATAATACAAAAGATTTGCATTGCAGTGAGCTTTGAGAATAGCGTTCAGTTGACCTTAAACAGGGTTTTTTTGCTTTTTGTTTTTGTTTTTATCAATTTTTCATTTATCATTATTATTATTATTATTATTATTATCATTATTATTATTATTATTATTATTATTATTATTATTATTATTCAAAATCAGCATTTTTACGACGTCATCCAAATGTAGAATTCTATTTTTATTTTGTCATCATGAATAATGATATGATTGATGAGTTGCATGAACAGTGTAATTTTCTTGATTTCTCTTTCTGTGACCATGGACTCGTCCATCTAAACGTACCTAGTTTGCTGATGAAAATATCACTTTCGCAACATTAGAAGTAATGGACTCTTCCACTGACGCGAGTTTTTATAGTTTCTTCTCTTTAAAAAATCATCTAACAGAATTCAAATGCAGGTAGTCCCCGCTCATCAAAAGCTCGCCTTTTGTCACTTTTCCACTTTTCCGAAAAAAAGCAAAAGACAAAAGTAGTGTTCAGCTTCCGTTTCACATCGAGTAATTATAGAGGTAGCGCACTATTTTTCCTTTGTCTTCCACACCCCAGTCTCCTGAACCATCCACCACCCCAATCTCCGATGAATAAATCTGACATACCATCAACACCGTTCTTTGGGCCAAGGAAAGCCCAAGTACAGACCGCACCAACGGAGCTAGAGGGCTGAAAATTATAATAATTACTCCTCATTATGTCTAGAAAAGCTGGGTTTTTTTCCAAATTTCCCTCAAAAGTTTTTTTTTTGGAGGGGGGATAATATAAATTTATACTAAATTCACCCCTTTGTTTTTGTCTGGCAGCATTCGCGTATTTTTCAATTCGGAAGCTTTTTAGTAATCACTGCACAACGAAAGATGAGAGGAGTAACTTATTCGTTGATCACCCCCTTTCCCAATTTTTTAAATTGATCATCTCTAACACAGTATGCCGCCAAAAGATGATGGACACGTGACGTTCCCTATTGAGTGACTAACCAGACTAGATCTTATTGTTAAACTGTTTGATTAAAAATCCATCCGACCAGATTGTCTGATTAATTTCTCTTCCTTAAATCTATTCTGGAACGTGCAATGTATGAATACCATTGTTATTATAGATACAAACAGATCTGGTAAATCACTCAATAGAAACCGTCACGTGAACCAAATCACCAAGTCTTTTGGCAGCATGCATTGTTGGGGGTGATCAATTAAAAATTTGAAAAGGGGGTGATCAATGAATAATTTACTTCTCTCACCTTTCATTGGGCAATAATAAATGGAAAAAGTCGTAAAAAAAACAAAAGGATCAATTCAGCAGAAACTTACATTGTAAATTGAACCCCCATTAAAAACCTACTTAGTGTTGGAAGTTTCTAAAGGAACATAAAACGTTTCTTTTAGACATAATAAGGAGTAAATGTTTAAGCGTTCATCCCTCTAGCTCCATTGGTGCACTTGCTATGCATGATACATACATACATAGCCAGCCAGCTGGATCAACTTAAAAACTGAAGAAACCTATATTGACAGTTTTGGTTGGTGGTTTCTAATTATGCATCGGAATGTGTTTTCCTGCAGTCATCATGAGATGCTATTTCCACCCACGCCAGAATTCACAGAATTTCACGATCTTGTGTATAGGTGTCCATCTTCAGATGAATTTGTATATCAGATAATGTGCATCTCAATCAGAACAATATTAGGTTAGTAAAAGTCCTACTGTAGTTCTTGCCTTTCATGATTCAGTTTGAAAATTCAAATTCAAACATTTGGTGTCTAAGATCTCTTTTTAATAATTAATTCATATTTTGGGGAGAGACTATGGCATCTGATAGCTTGTTCCTGATAGGTGTGGATCAGTTCAAGAAAGCGTGTTTCCTAACCACGGTGGCTGTTTGAAGTTAGATGGAATCAAAACCACCTCCCAAATAAAGCGGTATGATATTGCTGCACTCAAAGTAATTAAGCAAGGGCATGGTCAATTACCTGATGCTAAGAATTTCCAGATAGATGAATACACCCTACATATAAGTGCTGGGCCCAGTTCTTATTTTGACCTGAGGATTTTGCGTTGTTAGGCCATCTGCGTCTTGATTTTTCCTGTTTACGTTGGCGCAGTACACAACTTTCTAGACACTATTTTACATTTCGTGTTTTGATCGTTTGATATGTCCAAGTCGTATCCGGGATTTGATTTCACTTTATCAAAGAGGGGTGGAAGGTTTGTCTGGTTTCTTAGGGAGGTTATCCTGATCTTGCACGTTTGTCTGTACTTAATGATAAAGCGTATTATATGGTTTTGGAATAACACAATGTTTGGAAATTTTTGCATTCCATATGATACAATCTAGCTTGGATTTCGCTAAATAGGACCAACGGTTTTAAGGATCAGATACACAAGAAGACCTATCTTGTAAGAACTGATTCAAATTATGTAATTATTTGCTTCGTTTAATGACAAATACACCGTTTATTCAGACCAAGCAGCAGTGCTACCGAATTAACATTTTTGGAATAAAATCTGATAGAATTACTAAAAAATTATCTATTTTGATATTTAGTTCTTAGAACATCTTTTAGATATTCTCAGTTCGTGAAATCTTCAACAAAGAAGAGTAGAAAAAAAGGGACATAATTCGTTATGTTTTTTTACAAGCTGTCCCCTTGAATTAATTAAAAAAAACTGGACACAAAAAATCAAGTTGTGATAGATTTTTATCGGGAAAGGATTCGGAGGAAGATATCAAAGTTAGTTTCCTATGAAGAGACTTTTTAATTACTTTTTGATAAACCTCAGCATACCGTGGATATAAAAAAAACTGATTTGCACATGGTGTGTAACGACTTGACATGTATTCAAGACGTTGCTCTTGATAAAAACCCATGAAAATAAATAAGAGGCAAATGAAAAAGTGTTTAGACTGAACATGTGAAGTAAGAAAAGGCCTGGGTGCTGCAGGGTCAAAATCCACTCTTTAACAAGGCCCACTGGGTCAATCAATAAAAATCGTCATGAGACCAACTGCGTTTAGCATGATCAATTAAAAAATTAGAAATGAATAAGTTACTTCGCTCTCATTTTGTTGGGCAGTGATCGCTCAAAAGTCTGAATTTTCCCTAAAAAAATTGGCATAAACTTACATTGCAAATTGAAAGATCGATTTAGAAGAGGAGTTAAAAAAAGAAAAAGAAAAAAAATAGTTTTTGTCGACACAATAATGATTAAACGTTTAGATTTTCAGCCCTCTAGCTACATTGTTGTGCCAATACGCGTGATGCATGCATATTCTTTAAATTTAGCATTTCTACTATCTTATCAGAACATGAAATTCCATTTTTACTACATTATCAATGATTATATAGATGAGTTGCACCTCTTAACGTGACAGACACTAAATAAATAAATATGTTTTTAAACCCATGGTGTATTCTCTTAGATGAGTGAACTACTTAAGAAGATAATGATTCATAGGACGGTTTCTCATAATGTAGTTCTTCTCAAAAGTGACCAATAAGGTGCCATCTTATGTATCAAATATAAACAATCCTCTGTACAGAACAGTGGTTCCCAACGGGGGGGGGGCAAAAAATTCGTCGTGATTGTTTTTGGCTTAAGGGTAGTGAGAAAGTGTGATGCAAGATTGAGTTTAACAATGCGAGGAACAGTCTGAATTTTCCTTTTGGGTTCATCAAGCTTGTCAAACAAGAATCCTTTAGTAGTTGGAGTACACTGCACGACTTTCTGAAGGGTACTTGCCCGAAGACATTACCAGCAGCTGTAAACGCTCATTAAGTTGTCGTGAAAAAACCCTCCAAAAAGTGTCAACCCCATCGAAGATTCGGCTGTGAATACGAGTCATTTTCGTGGTTTATGTTGAGGCATGGAAGTTGATCACCAAACTCTGTGGTTTCAACCTCAAGTTCCTTGGCTATCGAAGTGAAACATGCTTGCTCAGTTTTAGGAGAAGTGAGAACTTCTCTGTACAGTCGGATTAAAGAACTGCTCGCGACGATGAAGTTGCCAAACCATCGAACTCATTTGGCCTTCTCGGCCGACACATTCGAAATCCTGAATGAGCTAAACCGAAAACTACAAGGCTTTGAGACAAAGTAGCATTAAGCATACAGACCGTACGAGAACATTTAAGATGGAAATTTGATGCTAACTCATCGGGTTACAGAAGTTATTGGATACGATAGCATCAACCAGATGGCCAAGGCTAAGATTGCAGAACATTTGAACTGCCTTATTGATGAATTTCAGTGCTATTTCTCAGCCATTAACTATGGGAGAAGTTATTGGAACTCAATCACAAATCGTCAGAAAAAGATTTTCGTCTCAGTCTGAATGAGCTTCAGGTTAAAATGCTTAACCTTTATCCCGGACTTAATAATAACGTTTCATAAGGTTTTCCGCTCTTTTATCTATCAAGTCGAAGGCTTGAAATATGGTCTGAGTTGTGATTAAGGTAATGATCCAAGATGTGCTCTTTCTCTCTCTAATAGACCAATAAATCGAAGAACTAGTGGTAGAACAGGAACACATTGATGTGTATATCAGTTACGAGAACAAAATTCTTAGTTTTTGTAAAAAAATTTGAATTTCAAACGATGTGTTCCTTATCAATTTCGCTTGCTTCCTTTGAATCACAAATCAACAGTAACAGTTGAACAGTTATAGAATTGAACTAATTCTTATGATAAAGCTGTTTAATTGAAATAATCATTTGAAATTATTTTTTGCAACATATCTAGATGGAAAACTAGTAATCTAATTGGCGAAAATAGGGAATGACCTTAAAAGGTTGGGAACCGATGGCATCAAAGGTTCAAACAAAAAAAAAAAAATACTGCTGATCATGTGACTCTGCCATGTGACCAAAATGGCTTTGAATTAAAGCCTGTGATCTGACTTACCCCAGGGTCCCCAATCTCTTCTACACATCTGGTTGATTATAAAAGCTCACGTCAAGATGGTACATCAAGGTTGATCGGTAAAAAAAGGCAACCGATAATTTGGGGATTTAGTTTAGTTTCGTATCATTTTTAGAATGTTATTTTCCAAATACTGAATTACTTCCCTCATATCTTTCCAGAAGATTACAAAGTTATTTTTCGTTTTATTTCTGATGCATTGATCATTGGACAACCGTAGTCACCAAATGTGGCAAAGGGTTCTATCCACTTATACGTGCGTGTATTTGCGTGTTTGAGTATTCCATCATTCCTGGCCATACAGATCTGTCTACAGACTTGGAAATTTCATCCGTACTCCCCTACACTCCTTAATTTTAATTTTTTTTTTTTTGATATTTGGGAAAAAAAAACTTTTTTGGTCTTTTTCGGGGACCTTATTTCAACGGGAGTATCTACATGTAGTTATTGATAACTTGTAGATTCTTGAAAATCTAGATGTTTTTAGATTTTTTCCCCTCGATTTTGGATGTTTTTCACTTGAAAACGCCAGGGATGTGATAAACAGAGTTGCCAATTTTTATGTTTTTTTTTTCGAATTAGTGAGTCCAGAGTTGACATAAATTTTAATGTTTTTTACTCATCTCTTTTCATGTTTTTGAATCCAATGTTGTCAATTAAGATGTTCTTTTCTTATTTTTTTGAATTTAAAAGTCATTTCCAGAATCGAAAAAACTAAAAAATCACCTTTGAATGCATATTGAACAAAAAGTAAGGGTTCACTTAAGCAGTATACTCGCATCGTAAATAGACCTTACCTCTGAAACGCTGAACAAATTTTTCCCATAACTTTTTACTTCAAAACCTTCCTCAATTTCCATTAAGTATGTATTCCAAATGGTTGGGCTGCGCCCATGTTTATTTGTTTAGTCTTACAGAGATACAGACAGACAAACAAACAGAAGACGTGATACCTCTCAACTATATATAAAGATGTGCTGTGTTTCAAGTTGGTAAAATGTTTTTAAGATATTAATTCTGTTTATGATAAAAGCTACGGTATATCATTACGAATATTCAGTGTGTGTGAGGGGGTGGCTGCAAACGAGTAGAGGGTGTGGTCATCAGAGAAGAAAAGAGTTGTTTATACAGAGACCAATTCCAACTACTCTTCCGATAATCCACTCTCTTCTAACCATCTTTGGCGTTAACAAAACCTTTCGGCCAATCCATTGTATTCGTGTAAACATAGTGTTAACATATAACATGAGAGGAAGAGATCGGATTGTCCAAACAAAAATTGGTATGTTAATGGCTTCTCTAAAAGTTATAGACAAAGGAACCAATGTTACTGGTAACGGGTAAGAAAATCCATACCTCGCATAGATAAATCACCGTGACCTGTGGGTGTACTAGAACTAATTATCTTAGATATTATCTAAAATCACTTGAAAAATTATCTGAATGATAAAAAAAAAGATCTTTTAAATTCAGAATTATCGAGAAAAAAATGCCATTTCAAGATTTGGGCATTGTTGGTCCAAAATGACCAAAAAGAGCCAAAAGAGCATTCGCCGGTAAAAAACAAACAAACCATTTTCTGGTATATTCATACAAGGGTGAACTCATGCACATTTTCAAGGTTGTAACCATAAAATGTAACCAGAGCGCTCGGAGACACGCACGCACGTACACACACACACTGGCGAGCAAAGGGAGAAGAACCTATAGCCCCTTTCGTTGGTTGGTCGGGTGCTACGGGTTAAAGTGATTCAAAAAGATTGGAGATCTTATTGATACTTCATAATCCATCATTAAGAAAGAATCGTTCGAACAGGGTAGCATGAAAAAACATACGGATAAATTGGATTTTGAATTGTACAGGAATCTTGTTTATATCGTTGTTTTCTGCTTATACCCTCATTGGGGATCTTTGGAACACACAAAAAATTGTAAACTTCTGTATTGCTCAATGGTTACGCATCTAAGTACTGACTAGACACGACGTTGCTTAACTTCGGTGATCTCACGAAAACCAGCGTAACCAACGATATTTAGTCGTAACCTCTTATCCTAATTCTTTTGCTCAGGACTTAACGGAGAGGCATTGAGTACCATTCGGCAATGGAATAAAACCCTGGCCTACTGAGCTGGCAGCATGCACTCTACCACTGGGTCGTGATGATCTGTTGTAGAGAAAGTAGCAGGTGTAAACAACTTGATAAATCTTGAAGGCGTTGGACTCGAATCTGCTAATGTACAATTTGACTATCTGTAAATGTTAGGCATCGGTTGGTGTAAACACTTCAAGAAATTTGAGTAGGCGAGCAAGTGTCCAACGAGACATTTTTAGAAAGTTGAGAAAGTCGGATTCAAAGTTTGACGGTGGCAAAGAACTCTATTCCAATTTATACGTTTGAGTGCTCCAGTGATCCTGGCCACACTGTTTTGTCTAAAGACTTGAAATTGGCATCAGTACTCCATTAGACCCCTTCTGAAAATGATTTTTTAAATTTTTTGGGGAAAAAAAACGTTTTTGACCTTTTGGAGGCTTTATTCTGGTGGGTTTAATAATAACGTCCAGATTCGGGAGAATCTAAATATTTTTATTCCATCATAGATATTTCCCAGTGGAAAACGCCAGTGATGTTATAAATAGAATTTATTCTGACCATATTTATTCTTCGATTGAATGTTTTTTTTATATGAATTTCAAATTTTTACGCTACGGTTGTTCAATTATTGACCGTGATGCCGAATTTTCGTTATATTTAGAGTTATGATCTTCATTTTTTTTTTTTAATTTTGAGCCTTGAACACACTGCATTATGATTCCAATGTTCATTACGATGGCTCTTATATGAATTCGTCATTTTTTTAAACATAACCATTTGAACGTATCCAAGCTTCATTGATGTAATGTGCATTAGAATCATCAGCAGAGTGTTCAAGCTTCAAAATAAGAAAAAAAACCTGAGGGTTGTAGCTCTGAAAATAACCGAAATACCGCTAGCGAAAGTTCGTCAAACTTTGAATCTGATTTTCTCAACTTTTCAAAAATAGCTCGTTATCATGCGCGGCCACTCATTTAATCTTGCCTAGGTTAACGGATCAAGAGATGCGAGGATGGTACAAAGGCCTCTGAAGAGAGAAAGAGTTGAGGTTTCATCATTTACTGAGTGTGAAGAAGTTGGCAAGTGTTGCAGAAGCGGTGATGTTGCGTCACAAAGAAGAAAAAGCAGAGATTCTCAAAAATAAATGTAGTCTTACATAATCGGAAACAGCAGCTGCCAAGATAATAACTTGTAGTTTTAATCGAAAAACAAAAGAGTTTTTTCAACGAAGTTCTTTTGGAACGCTGTTGTTCAATTTAGCAAGAATTTTTTTAATTACTGCTACCCACAAAAGAACGGTTTAATACCTGTTGTTGGGTTTAGCTTATTCATACGACCCGACACTTTTATGTATCTATGTATCTATCCAGACTTCGGCCAGCCCAAAGCATTCATAATAGGAATTTGAAATTTCGCACACACACTCCTCTTAATCAGTAGTAAAAAAAAAAAATTCTTGTTTTCTCGACCCCCACCTCCGAAATATGATTTTTTTATTTAGAGAGGGGGTCAATTTACAATGCAAGTTTATGCCAAATTTGCTCTTCATTTCTGTCTATTTCTTAAGTCTAAAATTTATGGTTAAAACCGTACAGGTTATTCGTTTCCATCAAGGTAACATGATATTACGACCACTGCCGCTCAATTTATAAGGTAAAAGGCAGCACATACTTGTGGCGGTGATTCATTACTTCCTTAGGAATGCTGGTTTTGTTTCAGTTTATGTTTAGAATGAATCAGTTTCCGATGTTGTGGAATTCAAACACTTGAGATGGAATTATTTGGATGATAAACGTTTTCCATTTCAGTTTTTCCTCGGATTACTTCATTGTCTCATCTTCAATTGGCAAACTCAAGTCCAAAACCTGGAGCTGGCTTTGTTTTCTTCGTTTTTTTTTTCTTAACCACAGCAAGAACCACAATAACAATCCTCACAAAAATATTTGGGAGTAAAAATCAACATTCCCCAACCGTGATTGAAAATCACGATCCACTGATTCGTAGTCGAGTCTCTTACCGATTGAGCTAATCTGACAAGTCTTACATAACTACCAAAATTTATGTCAGACGCACTTAATTCAATCTAATAAATAAATAGATTTATAAAATAAATATTTCCCCACCGTGATTTGAAATAAGGACCAAGTGATTGATAGCCGGTTCTCTTACAGACTGATGTTTTACAAATCTACGAAAATTTATCTTACAGATATGCTGACTTCATTCTAATAAAAAAAAACACATAATTTATAATCATACAGTGATATATTAAGTTATGAAACACTTATTTGAAATGATCTCCCGTTATTACATGGTGAATGTAATATATCATTTGGTCCAGACAACGTATCTGGAATAAATAATTAAAGATAACGGGAGATCATTTCAAATAAGAGTTCCAACATGATATGACGAAATTTATAATCATTCTATTAGATCATATATCCATTTTTTATCAACATATACATACATACATACATACATACATACATACACACACACACACATACACATATATATATATATTTTTTTTTTTTTTAATTATTAAATTCATCATATATACAATACCAAAGTTTCAGTATTCGTCTTCAGTTGTTATAAAAGTACGAATAGAGATTAAACCTACATCAGGTTTCCAATCCAAAAAAGTCTTTGGTACAGATTCAAAAAGATATTGAACAAATTTTTGTACAGCATGTTTTTCAATAAAGAGAAACCAGATTGAGGAATTCATGTATAGAACAGCATTAAATATATACAGATTGGGCCAAGTTACATAGGAATCAAAAAAATTCCATCGATTATTTTCAAAATATGTCTATTACTATGTTTGAATTACAATGTAAAAAATGAATTTGTTTTTTTCTTCTCGGTGAACATAATTTTTTAATTCATATTTTATTGGTAATATTTCAGCTTTACTGGTCAAAGCCGTTTTCAAAGTGAATTAAAGATGTTTTTTAATAATGAATCATCGGATAAAAATTCGAAAAAAAGGGGAAAGTGTATTAAATACTCTAACTACCAGAATATAAAGAAACATCGCTACGCACAGAATGAAGGATAGGTTGAGGGTTTTATCTGAACTATTCCCAGCATTGGTGGTTTAATTGATAAAACAATCTAAGCAAAACAGTGCTTCCTCTAGCTATGGGGATCTGGGTTCGTAATCCCCTCTGATTCTTTATTTCCCGATCAACATTATTGACTCACTACCGGGGGGCAATCAGCCTGACCCAAATTTTGCGATAAAAAGCATCGAATAAAATTAAGACAGAGGAAAAAAGGGGTCATAAATATTTCGAAAATGATGATGTTTTACAATGCTTCAGCAAATGTAGGTCTGGTTGGTCACTCAATAGAAACCGTCACATAGCCAGCCAGACCGACTTGAAAACTGGAGAAATCCTTGTTTCATGGATTCTCAACTTTGCTGGTGACAGCGTTGCTG
>OY735237.1:38976497-38998997 GCA_963457665.1 Thysanoteuthis rhombus | reverse complement strand
TAACATTCATTGATCAATTCTTCAAATCTTTTACTTCATCCCCAACGCAGCATATTGCCAAAAGACGTTGGTCATGTGATAGTTTCTAGTTATTGACTAATCAGAATTGTATTTTTACAGTTTGATTTTCTTTCATAAAGGCGAATACTTTTAGTCAATGAAAATGTTATTCAGATTGAAAAACAGAAGAGTTTTTTTTAAAGAAATTTTTAAGGGGTTTTCAGAGGTCACATCGCCTCTCTATAGAGAGCTATGTCCGTCCGTCGGCCGATCGGTCGCCCTGTCCCTATATAGCTTCTAAGCTGTTTAAGTCAGATTTATTTGAAACTTGGTAAAAATGTGCCCTTTGATAGAATGCTATCTAACAAGTAGAATCTCCTATTCAAAGTCACGTGATCTAGATATTAGGGTGTTTAAACTTCATGTTTTAAACTCGGTTTTCTCGGCTATTTCAAGTCAGATTTACTTGAAACTTGTTAGAAAGATGTCTATTTATAAGATGTTTCTTTCTCATGAAATATCCAAAACCAGGCCTACGTGATCTGGCAGTAATGATGTTTGAACTTCGTGTTTAAAAATCAATTAAAATCGATTTTATGAACTGTTTCAAGTCAGATTTACTCGAAACTTCGTAGAAAAGTGTTCCTTGAAAAGATGCTCATTGAATTATCTGTTACTCAGAGTCACACGATCTGGCAATAATGGCGTTTACACTTATCGGTGCACACCCCTTTGAACTTTCAGTTCTTGTTAGTCATACGTAAGTATTAATGTAGATTTTCTCACTTTGTTTTTATCTGCTGTAATATGAGCGCTGTTGATCCTTGTTGAAAACTTGAAAGTTGAAGATAATGATATTTTTGAAGAGATAGAACTGTGATGTTCCGAGTCTAAATCTTCTTCTTGTCAAGAACTTGTAACCTTGATAGCATTTTGAATGGCGAAGGTATGCCCGTTGCATACTGAGAAACAGAAATGTTAAGACAGGTGATGAAAAGGTTAAGACGGATGTCCCTAGTTGTTAGTAAATGAGTCGACTGCGGAATTCTTTGTGGAGTCGCTTATTGTGTGATGAAATATTTAGTTTGTAACATTCAAACTGCCAGTCTTGACGTTCATTTTTACTATTTGGCTGAGAACTAGTTGAGTCCATGCCCGCGTATGTTGGCTTCTTCTGACAGGAAGTCATTGAAGATGTCTAGGGTGCTGCAAGGTTGACATATACGCGCTGCTAGAATTTGGAATCTGCACAACAAATATTTGGAATGCGTGCATACGAGGTTGGAATAAGCACGTGACTTCTGCAGTCGATTGGCGAAGAATCGTAGTAGAAAAGGTTTTTTTTTTAGCATGGTGGAATCTGAAGTCGGCTCACCAGATCCAAATCCTGTTTCATAGCCTGCTATAATTCAGTTATGATTATGAATAATTTGTTTAGACTGTTGAGGTCATAATGATGTAAACGCGTGTGTTGACTTTGCACCATTAGATATTTTTCTAATCTAGCATAACCATTTGGAGCCAGAAAGGAGTAAATGATTACTGCAACTTCTGTATTGCATATATGATAAATATAAGCCCGCGCGAATCTGTATGATAAAATTTCGTTTCTGCCTAAAGCTTGTTCATTTAGATCAGTCAGTAAGATAGCCTCCGGGCAATCAGTTGGTTGTGAGGTAAAATCAAATAGGGTGATGTGAATTTTACACATCAGTTTACACCCCTAATTTTGGTGAGGGTTGCTCTTGTGGTTCTTGTTCTCATTACGGTAGAAAACTAAAGTCAACTCCAATTCAGGAGTTTGACAATTAAACTCCTATGTAATAACGAATTCATTTAGAGAAAAACAAACAAACGGAAAACAATGCTACAGAATAGAAATAAATCTTTAATATAAAAGTTTTTTCAAATAGTCTTTCGGACGATCGAACTCCTTGTCCTGTGCTATTAGCATAACGTTTCGGTCGATTCATTCTACGTCCATCTTCAGGTGTACTACACGAATAGTTACTGTGGTAAACAGAATTTTTTCTCTACGTGTAGCAACGCTTATAACGTAGGATTTGAGTGTTTTCTTCTCTTTATAGACGGGGAACGTTGTTGGAAACTAGAAAAACAAACGAAGAAGCACCACACATCAACGTGTCGACTGCGTGTATTTCAAATAAATACAGAGTTTAAGCCGATGTGGTTTCCGCTATATAACAAGGACAAGATATGGATATCCGAGCCTAACATGGAAAGGAAAAGATGTCACCCGAATCCAACATTATAAGCATTGCTACCACTGGAGACAAATTATGTTTACCACTCTCACATACGGATTTTAATGAGGCCTGGTCACAGCCCCATCTCTTGTCTCACCTCTTCATCTTCTCCAGCTGTAATAAGCAGGCTAATTTGCTTACCATAACATGCAGAGAAATAGAAAGAAGTACGCCTGTAAAAATAGCAGCTTGCTGCTGGTTTTATCGTTGCAATATTTCAATAGAAGTTGTTGATGCTTGTTGGTTAGTGGATCAGGAGTACGAAATTTTTCTCTTTAATTCTGGTTGATATTCTCTAGGCTTTCCAGTACCCCTCCCCAAGGGATAAAAGGTTGATGCGTGTATCTACCATCAAGATCTTCTTCCAACTGAAAAGTCTCTCTATTCCAAAATTGACTCCCAAGCTCCCCGCCCACACCCGATCTTAGCCAATCCAAGTTCCCTAGCAACAAGCCTGTCAAACCAAATCCCAGGTTAAATTTAAGACAACCATCAGGCACCTGTTTGACTGACTCCCAAGGTATCTGGTCACGTGATAAACCCCACCTGAAATGTTTTCTCCAAAATGAAAACCTCTCCACCGCTCAGCGAACCTTGACTTTTTAAAAACTTATCATCAAGAATTAAGATTCCTTTCGTTTAAGAATTTTTATTCTTGTACTCTATATACCATAAGCATTTTCGTAAAGTTCTAAGACGTCTGTCTTGTCAAAGTGAATTATGCCCGAAGAGTTAATAAGTTAAAAGTCCTAGAGGATACCAATAAGAAAGTATTTGGAAACTTTAACTTACAATCAATATTTCTATTCGTAGAGTACGATTCGTGCCAATCATGTAAATACCGAATGTTGTTACATAACTGATGTCAGCTAAGTGAAAAGCGGAGAATCTTCGAGAGCATTAATGTACTCAGTGCATAAAAAAACGTTAATGAGATTTAAATTTGAATCTATATTAGACGATCAACTCCTCAAAAAACGCTCGTGAAAAAACGAAATGAAAATTTCGATAATCATTCCTTTATTGAAAGACCGCATGAACAGCCTGCCCGACTTGATTAACCATGTGGGCTATTCTTCTCTCTTTGACTACGCATGCGCGCGTGTGTGTCTCCTGGCGCCCCGGGTCACATTTTTGGGGCTTCAATTTCGAAAATTTTCATGAGTACACCACTAAGTAGCATAAAAAACGATGCTTTTCCAAATTGCTGTTTGGGATCTCAACGGTCAAACCAGCGATGACCAAATCTTGTGTTGGTATTTTCTAGAGATAATTTTAGATAAAAGATCTATAATTCTGGTACGTGCATGAGCAGCGGTGATTCATTTATGCAGGACATGGATATTTCTTACTTTTTCATTTATTTTGTTGTCATGCTTGAAGATGAAATTTTTTTATCCACCAAAGATTTGCATTTCTGGTGTAATGAATCTTTGACACGCTCAAGGATCCAATAACGAAGAAGGGGACACAGGCATGACAGCAGAGAGCCAGGAAAACAGGGACCAGCCCTTACAGTGTCTGATAATGGACAATGCCCGTTATGTCCCACCAAATACATGATAAAAACCTTCAATTGACTAAGTCCTGATTTCAGTTTTGGGTTTGGTTTAACTGCTCTTTGGATTCATTTTTAGCATACTTCTCCCGTATATATAAGTAAGGTGTGTCATATCGTCTGCCTTGCTGTTTGTCTATCACGCTTGAGCAACTACACTAACCAACTAAACAAGCCAAGCTAAATTTGGCATAAATACTCAACAGACCTAAGGGGAGGTTTTGATGTGAAAAATTTCGAGAAAATCTTTTAAAAGATTTTAGTCGGGGGTTCTGTTTACATTGTAACTATAATGCTAAATTGGACCATTACTTCCCGTGCAATATGAATGAATGAATAGCTTGGCTTCACATGAAATTTTTAGGAGTGTTTTCCTCGATTATGGGACGTACACATATCTTCTTACCTAATATGTTTATACATGGTTCTTTGAAGGGTCAAAAGTGAAGGGAAACCCTTGAAAACATAATATTTTCTCAGGATTTACAGGAAGTTGCGATTAAGTGTAGCAGATATTTGATCTTTTCTATTTTTAAGAGACACAAACTTCCTTTTCCTTGTCGCTCTCGACGATTCCGGTTCTTCGACACCCGGGATTCTTTCTGACATCAAAGTCGGGTCCACACCTGATATACATGGAAAATGAATAAAGACAATGAAAATGTCCGTATTTAACAAAAGGGAAATCACCATAGCTTGCGTGAGTACCAGAACCAATTATCTAAAAAGAATATTCATAATTACATAAAAGAAATAGAGATCCTTCATTTAAAATTATCTTTGGGAGATACTAGCATGAGTATTTGGGCAATCATCGCCCAAAATGACAATAGGGACCCAAAAGAACACTTTTTTGAAAAAGAAAAAAAAATAGATGTTACATAGTGGTGTATTTATGCACATTTTCAAGGTTGTAACCCCAAAAATTTAACCTGGAGCGCCCGGCAACACACACACATAGATAAATAGATAGATAGATAGATACAAAGAAACACAATGAGAGAAGAATCTATAGCATACTTGGCTGGTCGATCGGGCCATTTGTGGGACTACGGTGATTCGATTGGAAAGAAGACGTTCGTAGATATTTCTGATACACATAGATATATGATTTCAATTTAACGTTTATCCTCTGAAGTTGCAGACAAAATATTTTATAACAGAGCGACTGCCGCGTAATTCTAGTGGCGAATCAGAATTGTTTGTTATTAAAGTTGAAAAAAATGATTCTTTTTTTTTTGTTTTCTTTGCAATGAAGAGCTTGTGTTGTTGTTTTTTTTCTTTTTTCTGAAAATTGTGTTTGAATTTTTTATTGTGATATATTTCTTGGACGAATTTTCTTAAATTGATATGCCTATCGTTATCCAAGGACGTTATCATCCTTTTCCGATTTCTATTCGGATATTAAATATTACATCCGAAGACGAGACCGTCGAATGAATCGACTGAGACAATGTGTTAACATCAAAGTTAGGAAGAAGAGATTCGTTTGTTCGAATAAAACTTGGAATGTTTATGACTCTTCTGAAAATTACAGGCAAACCATCTTCTTTCTTAATGTTTAAATAACCCCATGATTTCACAATGTAAAGATATTTCGACCTTTATTATATCTTCAGAGAAGATCTATTCGGATTCCTCATTCTACTACGATCCAAAAGGTGTGTACCCAACCATTGAGGAACAGATAGACTTGTGTAAGAAGATCTCCCAATCGCTGACGGCAGCAGCCAATAGCAGAGCTCGTGGCGCTACAATGTTCGCCAAGCGTCAGAAACGTTCTGCCAAGTGGATACATGACGGCTTTTCAGAGGGAATGGTGGCAGATTTAGAAGAGCTATGCAGTGAGTTGGATCCAATTGACGGTGGAAACAAACCTCTTTTTCAATTCCGCATACCAAAACTTGCATCTCAGGTGAGAAACATTTTTTTTACCTATTTCATTACTTGGTCATTCATCTATTGATTAATTTTAAATACATAACCGTATTTTTCGGCATAAGAGGGGCACTTTTTTCTTTCTTATCTCTGGAGGTGAACGCTCTATTTGGCTGTTTACTTATGTTACTACGCTATGCACAAAACGTAAACAGCCAACTAGCCACTCTGGGGGTTAATTCAGATTTGAATTGATAAGAGCATAGAAATAACCCGATAGCGTGGAAGGCTATCAAGATCGGGAAAAAGAAGGGACTTTTTTTTTCGCGCGTACGTCTGCAAAAATCGAGGTGCGTCTATTACGGTTATTCACCTCATATGCCGGAAAAAAAATAATTTATGAGTGAAAGTTATTTATTATCATTATGGTTATTTTTCTATCGATTTTTACATATGAAGTGGAATTCGGAAGTCAGCATTATGAGTTTACTTACATCGTTGATAAGTAAAATAGAAGGTTAAGATTCACATCAGTTAAACTAGATCAAATAAAAAATTGAAAAAAAAATACCTATGGATTTTTGTGATTTTAATTCATTAAACTGTAAAAATCTCTCTGGGATTTGTTAATTTTTTGGAAAATAATTTTTTTAATATTTTACGAGAGGTAATTGTAAACTGGACCCTTACTTTCATTCCGTTGTATGAAAGTGAGGCTGCGAAGTATTCGGTTACTTCCCTTGAATATTGTCATCTAAGCTACTGTGATGTTTTAATCATGATTCTTTGTGCCTTCAAACTGATATTTTTCTTTTTTTGGTGGGGAGGGGTCACTCCAATGCAGTGGTCCCCGAACTTATTTTGTTGTGGAACCCTGGTACGATTTTTCAAAATTTGAGGAACACATACCTATATTATACGGACAACCCCTGCCACCCTGATTTTAATGATTAATTAATCAATTCAATGAAACAAAAATTGTATTCGCGAGAAAATTCATTCATATGAAATAATGAATAAAATAATATGTCAGCAAACTTATTAATTTGAAAATGTTGAATATCAGTTTTTTTTTATAGAATAAATTTCCATTGAATTTTATCGAGATTATTTTGCGGAACCCCAGATTTTTTTCGCAGACCCTTGGGATTCCGTGGAACCAACTTTAGGAAACACTATCCAATGAATTAAAAACACAAAAAAATTACTAGTATATTTTTTTCCATTTTTTCTGACTGTGTTATCAGTTGTGAATTTTAGCCCTAAATAAAAAGTAAAGTTTCTATTTATTTCTTCATAATTTTTGTTTGTTTGTATAAACACCACGAACATAAATATCATGTATCATGTATTGATTGAATTTTCACGCCAGTAGTGACTGGAGGCCTTCGCAGGAGATCAAGTGACAGCAAGTCGCCTTAATATTCCAGGACTCTCCTCAGCATTCTGGTCGACGTCAGAAGTACTGTCATCTAAATAGTCTCAGTTCTTCTCCCGGATTCCCAGTTTCTCCAACTTTTCTGCTAGGTTTCTAGGGACCGTTCCAGGGGCTCTGACCATTACTGGCACCACCATCAACCTCATGATCCACAACTTCTTCAGCTCTCTGATTATTATCATTATTATTATTTTTATTATTATCATCATCATTATTATTATTATTATTATTATTATTATTATTATTATTATTATTATTATTATTATTATTGTTGTTGTTGTTGTTGTTGTTGTTGTTGTGAATATTTTGGTTACTGTATCTTTTATGATTCTCATGAGTCATTTCTGTTATAATCTTTTTCACGTCGTTGTTGTCATTCTCAGGGATGTTGTTATTTGTTCTTTATGTTACATGTTAATTTTGCAAAAATATTCTCTGTGTGTACCTGGGTACATTGCACAAATATTCTTCATTTTCTGTATTTTTCATAACGAGATATTATTCTCCAAAATAACCTTGTGTGTACGTATGATGAAATCATGATTCAATTCTAAAAAAAAGTATCTACTTTTATTAATCATTTTGACTAGTTTTCACCTTCATCTTGATTTTTAGCTGATTTCAATCATAAGTTTGACTGCAAGTAAATAATCCATTAAACCCTCTGGCCGAATGGTTAAGGCAGGCGTAAAGCCAGTTTTCTCTGGCTGGACGAAGTGAGATCGATCTCGACGTAGCTGTACTCTTTATTTCTGATCACGCTGTTAACTCAAAGCTGTAGAAAGAAACAATTAAGATATGAGATGAAGATAAAATTAGTCTAAATTGATTTTATAAATATTGTGTTACCCACTTCATCAGATGATGAACTTAATTTAAAGATCTCTTTGTTATTAATAGGTAAATAATATATTTAGCTATTTTTGCATGACCTTGTTGGTTTATTCGTCTTTCTACTGAAAGTATTCAGTCTTCCCCCTCCCACATAGTAGCATTCGTATTTCCATGAAACAGTGAACAGTACGTAAACACAAATAAGCAGCTTGCTATCTTGTCGCTTGGAAATAGTTTTTGTTTTGTGAGTCAGGTTTTTTTCTAACAGCCTCGCCCTCTTTTCTTTAAAACTGTATATATATCAAAAGGAACTCATCACTAGCGAACGTTGTCAGAATTCGGTGAAATAATCTACCCAAGCCTCAAGAGTCGTTAGTAAAGAATTTAGAACGTAAAACTTTTTGTGTATATATATATATATATATATATATATATATATATATATATATATATATATATATATAATGATGGAGATGATGTCCAAATTCTATTTTTGTTTCTCTACTCTTTCGCGTTGGTGTGAAAATCTATATATATATCACTGTCTGTCTATTTGTCATGCTACAGAAACCACCGAAATATGGGCGTTGCCCAATCAAATTAGGTATGTATACTCAATTGACCGTAGGACAGATTTTAGGATAAAAATTTATTAGAAAAAAAATTCTCTACAAGTTTTAGACTGGAGTTCTAAATACAATGTTACTCTAATGCTAAACTGGACCCTTACTTTCCAATACATATGCATGTATATGTTACGCTGAACCGGTAAAAAGAAAGCCCAATTGGCAAAATTTTAACAAATAAATGAGTTTCTTCGATTTGATTAAAAGTTCATTTAACCAAAACAAGGATATAAAAAATGTTTTCATTAAAAGTTGATGTAATCAGAATGAAATCAAACATTTTTTCACAAAAATAAATAGATACGTAGTTTTAACGTTTTTTTTTTACAGAAATAAATAAATCCATAGTTTTGATTTGATCAAAATATTATTTAGTCAAAACAAGGATTAAAATAACTATTTCTACAATCAAAACTTTGTGAACTCAAGGCTCTAAAAAAATTAAGAAAATTTCATTAATTAAGCAATTTCGCCGATTTAGCGTAACATATACATATCTTCTTATTTTATAGTTGTACCTATAGTTCTTTAAGGGGTCAAAAATGTAAGGAAACTTCCACTCCCACCTTCTTGGGAGTCAAAGTAAAGGGAAACTTTTCTCCCCTTTTTAGGAGTTAAAAATGAAGGGAAACCTTTTCTCCCTTTGAGGGGTCAAAAATGGAAGGAAACTTTTTTCTCCTATAAGAAGTCAAAGATGTATTTTTTAAAAAACTTTTTCACAAATATGAAAGCTTTAGTACTTTTCTTCTCCTTGAATGTTAAACCCGGCGTAGGCACTTAGGCTAGTTTTGATATAAATAGCCTCTTTGTAAAGTTTATTTTTAATAACCTCTTAAACGTTCTTCTTCGACCCCTAACAGAAATAGTAAATAACTCGAACTCAAAACAAGCTTTCTGAATTCATAAGGCATCTACCACGATGGATAAAAAATGTTGTTTTAAGAACATTTAATAATAATTGAATGTTTCTGCGATTTAAGAAGATTTTTCAATCGTTGACACGGAAGAGATATTACTTTATTGACTTCCTGATACTATATTAGTAGGTTTTAAACTAACTGATCAATTGAACAACCGTAGACATCAAAGATGGGGGAGGGTTCTTTCCTTTTTATATGTGAATATGTTTGTTTGTTTATGTAAGTGTGTTCCAGCGCATCTGGCCATACCGTTTTGTTTACAGACGATTTGGCATCAGTACTCCACTATACCCTTCCTTTAAGCTATCTTTATTTTTGGGGAAAAAAAAAGCTTTTTAAAAATCTTTTTGATGGGTTTGATAATAACATCGAGGTGCAATCGGTCCTCAAAAGATTGATTTTTGTTTTATCTGACTACAATGCGTTGTGCTGAAACTTGGTGTTTTTATTCTTATTTTCCAATGCAAACTGTATTGCATTAAGATGAAAAAAAATCCAAAAACTATTTAGGTCTGACGGCATCCAACGAGTTTGGTATCATCATGACGAAGTGTATAAAAAAAGCATTTGTTATTGGTAGGAATTTACTTATGTATGGGTGACACACTCATATATATCTATATATCTATATCTATATCTCTATATATACATTTCGTTTTATTACAACTCTCCAGTTTGACTATAGACTATCCGTTATCCCATACAGTACCACGAGGTAAGATTGAAACCTTCGCTTCAGACCCGGAGGCCGATCTCCTACTAGGGAACTGGACGGTCAATAAGGCTGAATTCCAGCGTAACATATTTGATATTCACATGGGTGAACACTCAACCGAAGTGACACGAACAATGAGTAGTTATACTTATTGATCCTTCATCGCCAAATACGAACAGTTTGGGGTGACCTATGCGAGTAAACTCTCTGTTAAAAAAATATATGTGTAGAATAAAATAGCATCAATATACTACGCTTTAATGATAATAAATAAGAAATTAAATATATTAGGACATGACTCTAAGAATAGTAAAATAAAGCTATAAATAACATTCATAGAATGTGGTGTTTGATCAACACTGCTGGGGAGACGTGTTAATACAGCTTTTTGGTTTTTCAATCCTTGAAACAGTTACATAGTAAACAACTGATGATTCCTACAAGGAAAATTTACACGTGATACCATAACATCTGTGTGTAAAATATAAAACCCAACGGGAAACGTACATAAATTGCATTAAAAGTTATTTGGAAACAAATTTGACTGAAATTTAACTTTTCTAAACAATTTTTCCCTACATATCTGGCGTTTAAAGCTTTTTAGAATATATATATATATATATATATACATATATATATATATATATTATTGTGTCATCCACAGACAGCTGTTTTGATGTATTACATCTATTCATTGTGGCTATAGACAATTATCCCAGAACTGAAACCTTCACTTCAGACCCGTAGGCCGATATCCTACCTCTGGACTACGGAACTGGACAGGCAGTAAAGCTAAATTAAAGTGTTATATTTAAATTACACAGAAATCCTTCATCCACCAGAGTGCTCAATTCCTATAGAAGAGCATTGCATAAGCTTACAGTGGATGAGTTACCTCACTCGAAGAGTGCTCAACACTGAATAGAGGAGCATTACATATATATATATGTTGAGAGAGGGAAAAGATGGGAATGAAAAGCATAGAGAAACATGCTCGCCGAGTGGATATCAAGTGATAACGAGCAAGAGATTGAAAGGTAGATAGGGTCGGGAAGGCATGAAATTGCGAAACATTAAAATTCATCTTGAAGAGATAGAGCGAAAGAAAGATAGAAAAGGAAAGAAAATTGAGTAGAAAATGTCTGTGCATTCCAAATAGGTTCGTGCGTGTGAAACTAATGCCTGTATAACATTCAGATAAAAACATAGATGGACAACTGAGATTGGAAGTAAAGAAAGAGAAGAAGAACAGATATAGGGTGAGTGAAGACCAGAGGCAAAAGCAATCTTAGCTTTCAGCACCCACGGAATTCCCAAAGGCCCACACATTATTGCTGATTATAATAGAAGCTATCAGGGCGTGATGGTAGTAGATCAACCACAGTGGCCATGTGCCATATCAAACATAATCAAGTAATCCATTTTTTTTACTACTATTTAACTTATTGGTGATTCCTATCTTTTAAGTGGATTTTTATCACAGCTTTCACTTAAGCTGGCTTCCCTTCGGCTGTATGTAAACAGGCCTTGATCAGAAGTGGAGAATAAGCTTCAGACGAGATTCAAACTCACATCCCCCATGGGAAGTTAGGCATACACCTCGCATATTTGCGATTAAAAGCAGCTCATAAAAAGAAATCAAGATGAACCTAAATAGCAGTTAAAAATGGTTAATGTTTTTATAAAATTTATCAAAAAAATGACGAAAAAAATAACATTAATCAACAACAAACTTTCATCGGACTTATGTCGTTATATACCTTATGCTGTTTTGGATGCTGATCCAGAGAATGTGATCTGTTTTCTTGTATCTTGTCTAGTTTTCCTGACTCGCGTTGTTGAGCATAGAGTAGAGATTAGTCTTCTCTTCAGATGATTAATGGGATCACAACAGGAGTTCTTTACATTATCTCCAGCTACTTACGGTACCTTGTTTTCTCAAACGGTTACCCATCTAGGTACTGACCGGGCTCTATCAACAAGGCACTCCAAAAATACTCAAACCAATTTTGTCTATAATTGTTGAATTATTGAAATTCCCGGTTAAGAAAGTTCCTGTAAAACTGCATTATCATTTGGGAAGAGAAACCTAATAAAATAAGTTTGGTTGGTCATTCAATATAAACCATCATGACACCAACATTATTTGGCAGCATGTTACATTAGGGATGATCAATTAAAAATTGGAAAGTAGTGTAAATTGAAAGACATTGGTCACATAACACATTTTGTGTTACCTCTCTCACCCTTTGTTGGATAGTGATCCCCCAAGAGAATCTGAATATTCAAAAAACAAGCTTGAATGTTGCCTGACACAAAATAAGAGATCAATTTTGCGTGAAACATACATTTACAAACTAATCCTGCCGCCCAATAAAAGCCTATTTAGGGGGATATTTTCAAAAAGCAGAAAGTTTTTTTCTAGACGGTGGTAAATTTTTAGATTTTCAGCCCTCTAGCCTCATTGGCGTGGTCTGTCCGTGTGATGCATACATAGCCAGCCGAACTTGAAAACTGAAGAAACCTACGTTGGCAGTTTTGATGATAGTTTTGGTTTACGGTTTCTAATATACCTTAGTAAAAAGTATTTCCCTCTGAGAGGTAGAAAGCACTCAGCGCATATCTCTGCCAACACTCTGCATTAATTGAAATCGGATGAAAGTAAACCAAGAGAGGAATTCTGATGAGCCTGCGTACCAATGGAAGGGAAACGCGGTTAAGGGGAACATATGAAAAGGAGTACTTCTGAAATGGAAACTGCGGGTAAGGGGAACCACTGGAAAAAAAAAACTGCAGGAGAGGAGCAGCTAGGATGGAATCTATAAAAAAAAATTAAAAAATGATTTAGATCTATAACCCGATGCTTGTGAACGCTGATGACGTGATTTTATATCTATCACGAGAATTAACTAAAAGAAAGAATAAATGGCTATCTGATGACAGAAAAAAAACGTATCACTGAAAGGGAAAACGCTGATATTTTTTTATCTTGATAATTGATATAAAAAAACACAATAAATAACATCAGGTAACTGGGGACAATTGATTAAAAAAAGAATATATGACGTCAGATGACTGGGGACAGAAAAAACTCCTCATTGAGATGTGTATGAACACATCTAAAGGTTCAAAATTATATTAGATGACAACAAATGTACAAATATTGAGTTACTTTCATTAAAATTTGAATCTAGCCTTTATACCTGCTGTTCGTCTTTAACCTCTTTTCGCGCAGAATAATAAAAATATCGTCAATTGGAAAGAAAAAAGAATTCAGGATCCGTCCCAAAATACAATCACTTCTTCTAAAGCCCATCGCCCACCCTTCCAGAACATTTGATCGAGGACTTTTAGAGATACTGTGAGGATAAACATAAATACGAGACATGTGGGCAGACAAACAGGCTCAAGTGAATGCATATGCCCATTCTAAATTTGTTGACAGAGGTTAAAAATATAACATGGAATTTTTCAGAATGACGTATGCCCAATACATAGTTGGGGTATTTATTACATAACTTTGACTTTTTGGAATTCATATAATACGTAATGAAGCCAATTAATTATATTCGAAAAATGCACGTAATGTTTTGAAGAGAGAAACGAAAACATATAGAGGCTGAATAATATTTTCACTGAACGATAACCACACGCACAAAAGCAATTAGTATTCTGTTAGACATAACTACTCAACAACATAGACGTTAGGGGTAATTGTTTCATTTAATTGCAACCAGTTTTTCTTTCTGTCCCGCCCACTCCATTGCACTTTTTGGCATCAACTTGAAAGATGATTTACCTACTCATCATCTTGGGCGGGTCTTCTTGTCAGTCAAAAATACGAATTCTTTGATCCGAGCATTTTGGGAATGTTCTTTGATTGTGAATATACTTTACTGTTGGTAAACTTTGCCCAAAACCAGTATCAACAGGACGAGTGAATCATGACCTTGCTTGAGAGTATCCGATAACCTGTGTGAGGGATGATCCGTGGGTCATGTGCAGGAATGATTTGATTAGTGCAAGTTTTGATGTAGTATGGTTCAGGTATTACTGTACAAATAAATGTAACTAAGTAGAAGCAGAAAAAATACGATGATAAGTGAAGTTACTTCTCCCTTTGTTGGGCGGTGATCATTAGATAAGTCTGAATAAAAAAAACACAACCTTAACAAAAAAAAACAACAAAAAACGTGATAGTTGCCGGACACAAACAAAGGGACCAATTTAGCATAAACTCACATTGCAAATTAACCCTTTCCCCAAATTGTTTTGTTGGCATAATAATGGGTGAATGTTTAAACTGTCAGCCTTCTGGCGACATTCGTGCAGTCTGTACGCGAGTATCATACATACATAGCCATCTAGACCGACTTGAAAACTGAGAAAATCTATACTGACAGTTCTGGTTGACAGTTTTTAACAATTCTTCATGTCTGACCGACTGAAAAAATATTTATCCATGAGCCCAGTGGGATTTCGCATCAATATAAATTGATCCAAAATATTGTTTTTGTTATTTTCTAATCGGTAATTATGAAAATATTCTCCACAGTGTAATTTTCCCATACTTCAGTTTTTAAAGAGTTAATATTCTACATTGCAGTAGGTCCCCAAAATGGGTCCGTGGTGAAACAGTTGATAATTCCTTCAATAAAACTAAACTTATAACATTGGGATCAAAATTTGAATTATTGTAATAAAATCAAATTTTGTATAAAACACAGAAAATTCATATAACAATTTTAACAGCGATTAGAAAATAACTGACTTGCCACCTGAAAGAATAACCCAATCAGCATAATTGTCTCAGACAAGTGGAAACAGACCAAACCCAAAATAATCCAATTTAACGACTAACGTCGTATGAAAGGGAAATCTAACATGGGGAAATAGATTTAAATGAGAATAACACACTCTCAGAGAGGAAACATACCACAAAAATCTTGATAAAAAACCACATACTGATAAAGAATCTATACCAGACTCTCCAAGTCTATGATTTATAGCTACCATTAAGCATAGCATCCCCACTAAATAAAACAGAACAAAACACAACAATCGATGACCAATCACTGAACAAAAATATCTATAGATAAAATAAAAGGAAGACCCTACAACCTAGAAAAATTGATTCCCCCAAAAGTCCTTTATAAGAATTTAAAATAAACCGAACTATTCGCCCGAAGAAGCCAAAACAGGACAGAAACATAAACATGTCTGTGTAGCGAATCCTTACTCTATTATATATGCATATATAATAACAGATGTGAGAAAATTATCCACTGAAATGACAATTTTTTTGAAAAAAAAATCTTTTAAAATATATATTTAGTTTTTAAGGCTGTAAAGCTCCCCCACATTTATGCCAATCGTACAATCGTCAGACCATCTTTCTCTATGTATATAACATAGACACAGGTGAACACACACACACACACACACACACACACACACACACACACACACACACACACACACACACACCAAATGACCGTATATAGATAACAAAATATATAACAAAATCCCACTACATTTGTTGGAAACGTATACCCCAGACTTAACACAACTAGACACAGCAATGCAATGTTAATGACCACTGTAACTTGATTCTTGATAAATTCCACTCATTTAGACATGTACACACATACAAGAGATTAGACTATATTTATAACAACTACAAATTGTCCGTGGTATTGTGATGCTGACAATGATTGATGAAAATCTCCAGCTAATCCACATCCGGGATTCAGGAGATATTGGTCTGTTTACTTCAGCTGCCCTTTCCGATTTTCCCTGATAACGCCTTCTTGAATAAGTGAAACATGTCAGATCTGCATTAATTTATTCATATGCACTAAAACGATCTCGGTTCTTAATTTCCCTACGATCAACTAATGATATAACACACGCATACATATACATGCATATTATAATTATATGATATGGAATTATATATATATATATATATATATATATATATATATCATTATTATATGTATAAGTATATATACGTATGATATGATTATATCTATCTATCTATATATATGTATATATATATACTTATTATGATTATATGTTTATGTATGTATATTATGATTATATGTATATATATGCATATTATAATTATATGTATGTATATTATGATTATATATATATATGTATATTACGATTATATGCACATATATATTTGTATATTATGATTATATGTATTTATATATTTGTATATTATACTCATATGTTTATACGTATATGTATATCATAATTGTATGTATATCTATATATCATAATTATATGATAGGTATATATGTATATGTATACATGATTTATATGCATTCATCTTACTGGTTGCAGGTTAAATTCCTGCAGCAGCCCCTATTTTCTTCAATTGTTTATTCTATTTACGTTGTCTAGGCTGGGTGATGAATTCACTGCATAATAACGGGAGATAATTTCAAACATAATATAATTTCAATATAAAGTAAGTTATTATCATTCTGTCAAATGATAGATCCATTTTTTAATAGCATAATTGTTCGAGTTGAAAGAAGCAAATAGAACACATAAAAACTGTGAATGAGTAAAATAAGGATTTGGAGTTAAAACAGTTATTTGGGACTTTGCATTACCTGCAGCTGTTTAGCTTAATGATAATATATATATATATATATATATATATATATATATATATATATATATATATATATATATATGATGGATATTCGCATGTCATATACATAATTATGATATATATGATGCATATATATGTGATAAATATACATATATATATATATATATATATTTATGATATATATGATGGATATATACATGATATATATGATATATATATGATACATGTATATGATGTATATGATGTATATTTATGATATATATACATATCATGTATATCATATCTCTCTCTCTCTCTCTCTATATATATATATATATATATATAATATATATACGCATATATATAAGATATATAAACAAATATGATGTATCTATTAATCTATATATATATATATATGACGTATCTGTATATGATATAATTATTTGTATGATATATACATGAAATATATATGATGTATGTATAATATATGATAATAATTGATAATTGAGTCATCCACAGACAGCTGTTTCGTTGTATTTCAACTATTCAATGTGGCTACAAGAGTTCAGTTAGACTGAATTTAAGTGATATGTTTACTAACGCACAATTCCCCATCCACCAGAGTGCTCCATTGTAGAGTTGGAAGAGCATTGCTCTATCATTATTATTATGTAAGCCTTTTCAGATTAAATTTTGGCTCAAATCACGTATTGTCTGCCAAAACTGTTGAAGATCCCTTCTTCAATAGGTTTTTAACCGAAGAGGGTTCAATTTGTAATGTATGTTCATGCTGAATTGGTCCTTTACTTTGGGCCCGGCATTGTTCATGCTTGATTTTTGAAAATTTGGACTTTTTTTGTGATCATTGCCCAACAAGAGGCGAGAGAAGTAAATCATTGATAGCAATCAAATTGTACATATCTATCAATTTACGCTTTGTTTAAACTACTATGAACTTCGATAAAACAACCCATAAAAGCAATATATATATATATATATATATATATATATATATATATATATAACGATAGCAAAACCCCACTGTAACATGACCCTCGATAAACGCCTATCACTTACAGCGCACATGCATTGAAACACATACTGATGACTGCCGCAACTGGCCTGTCTCCCTCCAACGTAATGCTGACATTGATGTATGACAGCTTTTTAAGCAACATCCGGGTTTTTTTCTCCTGCATGTTATTTCGTATCTCATATCTTTATTCAATTTCTCCCCGAAGACGCCTTAAACACAGGCTAAACGCAGTCGAAATTTCAATAAACATTTTCGAGATGTATTAAAACAAATATGTTCATTTCTGTTGTCAATCACAGTAACATCTTGTCGGATTTTCTATATCCCCACACTAAACATACACAGACATATATATATTACGTTGTATTATATTGAAACTCTTATTTGAAATCTGGCCCAGCGTAAATAGAATAAACAATTAAAGAAAATGGGGCTGCGACAGGAATCAAACCTGCGACCGATAGATTAGCAGCTTCAATGTAGTCTTACTGACTTTCATATAATGGTCAGGCTTCTCGAAACAAATCTGATTTTGATACATAATTTGAGGAGAAAACTAGTTTGATAAAGTTGAAGTTTAATATTGCAAACTTCAAGCTTTTTATTCAAAGTCCTTTTTTTGTAATGATGAATATCTATTTCTAAAATTGTAAACATTGCAATTTATCAAATTTGATTATATATATTTTAATTTCTTTTCGTCGAACATGCTACTTAGAAATGGTTTTGTAACGTTTGATCTATGGTTAAAGTTGTTGTCACACTCCAGTAAAAAGTCTGGAGTTGACTTGGTTTCCCTTCCGTAACAACTCACTTTCCCCTACTGTGATTCAAACTCACGACCATCTGATTGCCAGTAGGATGTCAGACTAACTGAGCTAATTTAACAAGTATTAAATGTCGACGAAAATTTATCATACAAGTACGCAAAAGCTTATTTCATACTAATAAATGAATAAATCTATACAAAAAATGTATTTTTCATGATTATTTGAATTGCATAAATCATCACACTACAATCTGCCGGTTATAATTTCGCATATGCTCTCTTGGGATTCATATCGAAACAACATTTACTGTTCAGTTTGAAATTTACTGACCTTCTCTGGATCTAAAGCGTCAACGATGTTGGAGAATAAATATACGTACTACGTAATTGCCATCTACAGTCTACGTAATCACCATCTATATCCTACGTAATCACCATCTAGATACTACGTAATCACCATCTACGTACTACGTAATAGCCATCTGTTCTTGGATTCTGAATTTGATTGACATTCTACTGCCTATCATTAATTTACTTTTGCCAACGAAATTGGTACAGGAATATATATTCACTTGTGTCGCTCTTTCTTGTACCCCAAGTGTTTTCGATGACTTCCCCTGAAAGTTTCTGGAAGGGTGGGTCATAGGGAATGGAGTAATTGGTTGAATTATGGGACTGATCCAGAAATCCTTCCTTGATTGAGAAAATTTTCTTTCATTTTTTCATACATATGTGTATCCAAACACACAATATTTCTAAAGGTTTTCAATGAAATTTTGTCAGAGGATGGGTGGTGGGGTGAGGAAGAATAGATAAGGATTTTCTCCAGATTGAGAAATGCTTTCATATAAATAGTACAAAAATTCAAAAATCGAAAATTGCAGTTACCTCCCCTGAATGTAGCTACGTATGAAGTGATTTTCATTCAGTTTTTTCGGCTAAGTGTATGACATTGCCAAAGGTATGCGCTCTCTGAGTTCTTTCTAGTCAAAGTTTTTGAACTTATGGACAGAGATAAATTGTTCGCTGCCAAGCCCATGAAGAATCAAAATCTAACTATAATAATACACTTGTCCTCTGTTACGCTAAGAGGATGTCTCGCTCAACACGTGACTGCTATCACTTTTAAGCTACATAGAGGGCCATGAGTTCGATTTCCACCGAGGACTTATTCTTTATTTCGATCGGCGCTGTTGATTTATTTGCCGAAGGGACACCAGTCTGAGTTTAGGTGTAAAAAAAAAAAAAAAGCAACAGCTATTAAGATGGAGGTAAATAGTAGCAAAAAATTGATAATAATGATTGACAATACTTCATTGAATGAAATGAATGAAGAAAACTCATCATCACAGTCAATAATGAAAAACCATAGCGTCAAAAAAGATTCCCATCAAAGAATAAATAAGGTGGGAATAAATTATATGATTACAGGCATTTGCCAAAGGAAAACATCTAGAATAGTGTAAAATAACAAACAAACGTGTAGGTTCTCGTGAATCTTGATGTTATCATTAAACCTGTTGAAATAAGACCCCCTGTCAAAATCTTCAAAAAAAAACTTTTTTTAGAAGAAGTTTAGTGAAGTATTGATGCCAATTTTCAAGTGTGTTAGACAAAACGGTATTGTCAGAAGCGCTGTGTACATGTATATAAAAAGGGATAGAACCCTTGCCACCTTTTGAAAGATAATTAAAAAAATAAAATGATTTTTATTCTTCTTTTCTTGTAGATATCCGTAGAAAGCCCCAAAATGAGTTTGTCACGAGAAGAATTCGAAAGTATGAAGACAACCCAGCCAAAGGTTGATCATAAAGTAATGAATCCAAACGCTATGAGCATCATTTCAGATCTGCAAAATAGTAAAGGGCGTGGTGCTAAACTGTTTGCCAAACGTCAAGCCAGGTGCGAGAAATGGGTGATCGACGATAAAACCTCTGTATCGGCCCCAGCAACCCCGTCCGAGCCTCCACCCGTGAGCATCACTTCCGCGACGGATATGATGAACGTCCAGAATAGACTAGCCGATATGATCCAGAAACCAATGCCCATCATTCAAAGTCCCCCGCAGCCCGCCCCGAAGCCAGCCCCGAAACCACCGGTCCCTGATCCACCAGTCGTGAAAAAGAACATTGGGGTTCCATTGCCGACTGTAAATGCCGATCTGAAAGCAGAATTCAAAATCGCCTTTGACGGTCCGAATTTCAACAGAAAAGCCAGAGGATGGAAATCAGGTCCCAGTGAGCTAACATGTAAGTATTTATATCCATGATTATTCGTTATTACTGAGTTGAACATCTTTGTGGTCACCCTTGTTTAACTTGAATTGGTTAAGGATCAAATCTTGGTACCAGAAAACAATATTTTAGATCATTTTTCTTTATTCAATACCTCATCCGCGCTTCTTCCTGGCGAACACAATACAACTTGGTATTTCTACTTTTCGCTGAAAACAAAATAATTTGAACTACCTGGACTCTATGCAATCGGCAAACATGGAGTTTTTTTTTACCGTCGTTATTGGGTCATTTGGATTTATCTTAGTAACACTTCCAGCGCTATCTACGATGGTCTTCGTGAGTCACAACTGCTAAATATGAAGATTATCGTTCCTCAAGCAATATCTTAATTCTTATACTTCCCTGAAGTAAGTATATGTAGCTATATGATCCAGTTTCCCGTCTCATCGGTGGTCTAAGGGAAATGGGTCGTTTAATTGAAAAAAAAAAAAAATAAATAGCATTAAAAGGCTTAATGAAACAGAAATAAGTATTTTTATCTAAAAAAATTCATCAAAATTAGCGAATGATTTTTTTGTAAACAGGTGGTTTTATTTCATAAAACATTGAATTCTAAACAAAACGATATTTTCACATTCAGCGCTGCGTTTCAATAATGTTGGTAAGCGATTCTTTTTTTTATGATAACAAATATAATGATACAAGATGATTTTCATTCGCCGGATGTACTTGTTCTTCACGAAGAATCAAATTGACATTATCGTCTGCTTATTGGGTTATTTTCATCCATGTTGCATAACTACTTTTCGGTAGGAATTTGTCTGAGATTCAGTTGTAGCCACGTCATGGCGCTCTATCATCTACAATTCTATTGATGTCTAGGATTTTACTTAGCTATCTAGCATCAAAAACGTAATATTCATTCCGTTGGATTGTCTTCCATTGCCCGGCTTCGCAGCTATAGAGAATCGTTGAAATTGTGCTTGAATTATTGGACGTCAATTTTGTTCAGTGTCATGGTGCTCTTGAGTGTACGATTTCTAGCCAGTCTACAGTTATCCTTCCAGCTACTGTTGACCAGTCAGAGGTCCCTCTCCGCTGTCTGGCGCCAGATGATCTTCGGTCTGTTGGTATCCATTTGATGGCTTTATTTATAGGTTTAGTTTGGGGAGCCTTAAAACATGCTCTAACCAGCGGAGGTGTCATCTACAAATGGTGGTTGATACGCGAGGTTGTTGTGATCTTTCCATGGCCTCTTTATGTAATTTCCCATTTGATGCCTAGGATTTTACGTAGATATTTATTGTCAAAGACGTCAAATACATTCCCTTGGATGGTCTTGAATTGTCTAGTTTCGCAGCTATAGATAATCGTTGAAATCATATTCGATTTATAGGACCTCAATTTTATTCAAAGAGTTTTCTGATGATTTGATTCTTTCTTCCTGTTCGTGCGGTCAATACGACATTTCGGCCAATCCATTCTACGGTTTTCTTCAGGTGTACTACCTGGATCTGATGGTTGTTGTGTAGGATTTGGGCGATTTCTTCTTTTCCCCTTGTTAGGGCTGGATTCCCATACCTTGTCCCTGTTGAGTTACAGAAGCCATGTT
>OY735237.1:38886497-38973997 GCA_963457665.1 Thysanoteuthis rhombus | reverse complement strand
GTTACTGAATGCAATTGAAAAAAAACGTAAATGGCAATGGACTGGCCATAATGAAAGAATGTTAGATAACTGTTGAACATTTGACTTACATCATGGCTCACAAGAGATCATATGTAAAACTATGGCCGGCAAAAAATGAAATGATGTGATTATCTCAAAAAGTTCAGGAAGTATTGAAAACGCGTCGCTCATGATGGAGAGGTCTGTTGAGTCTTGGGAAATGTCTATGTCCAACGATAGACGTTGAAATGCTGCTACTGCTGCTTAGAAACAATTGGATGTCTGAGAATCGACACCACAATGAAGCCACATTCTCTCCTTGATTGATTCTCCTATAACCACATTTCCGTACAATCCCCCTTGATTGATTCTCCTATAGCCACATTTCCGTACAGCCTTCCTTGATTGATTTTCCTGTAGCCACATTTCCGTACAGTCCTCCTAAATTGATTTTCCTACTGATTCACCAACATCCACTGGATATTCTGTGTCCAGCATTTGCAACTATTAACGTCTGCTGCCACTTTTACTGCATGGGGCTGGCTCTAGGGTTCTCGTTGCCCTTGGCAAGCCCAACCTTGGTTCACTTTAGTGTAAAATATTATCTCATTCATTTATCGTTGCCGTGAGAATTTCCTTTGTTATTATTCTCTTTTAGTTTTACCACAACGAAAGTATTCAACTGTCAGATATTCCCGAAAAATCTGACTACACATCAGGGAGTTTTACTATCGGTGCGTAGCGAAATTCTACTCGTGGAACCAATTTAGCAAGTGGGTCAGCACCATTCAAAGTAAAACCCAAAGACCAGCGCTTTTATGTCCTTGTAACAATAGTTGTGAAAACTAAAGAGAATTCTTGCTACTCACACGTTCATGTGTGTGATATCCCCACATTGAACTGACCTTGGGTCACGCTCTGTTCTCGTTGGGGGGGGGGTCGGACAAATTGGCTGATTGTGTTGTGAATAAAACCTGATGTATCTTAGTGGTATTCCATCAGTGGAGAAGGTGCTGTATCCACCGCCATTTGATCTCCAATCTGTGTAAGGTTCCAACTTTCAAAACCATTCACCCTCTTTGAGAAAGCCTAGTTTGCATTCCCTCTCCAAAAGACGCCCATGATCGTAGTTCAACAAGTCCTGGGCACTCACAGTCTTACAGTTCTGACACTTGCTAATATCAACGTTGCTTTTTTCATTGGAGATATACAATGGGGATTGGCCAGGTTCTTTTTTTTTCTTTTTCTCTTTCCCCCTTTTTCTTCTTTTGGTTCCCCTAAGTAAGATCTTTCGGACACTTTTCACACAAAAGGGTTTGTTGGGAGAGTCTTATTCATGCCTCAGTATTTGGACCAGCAGAAAAAAATTGTTAAAATAGCTCATCTATTTTAAATTGTAAAACTCCATAACATTTAATAAAGACTAAAAATGACTAAAAAGCCTCAAGAGAATCGAGATCACTTTCGAGAGTTAGAAACACTAAAAAATGAAGAACTGTAAAAGAATCTTTAAAAAGAAAGACCAACATTGGTTAAGGCACTTATTCCTGATTTAAAAATATCGAGATTGTACTCGTCAGGAAAATATTCAGAAGGGAGTATATTCCGCTCAGAAGTTTTCGGAAAAAAACTATTTGTGAGTACTTGATATATCTGAAAAGTGTGGATATGCCTTAATTGTAGACCGAATTTTAACGGGAAATTTCCGGACAGAGGAGCAAACACATAAAAAGGAACATATCGAATAATTTTAGATCCATTTTACATGATTATTTTGTTTTTAAATTCAAAATACCAGTAAGATAGAGTTTTAAAGGAAGTACATAATTGTTTTGTATTTAAAATCGAATCAATGAAAAAAGATTTTATATTAGATTTATAAATCTATATTGTATTTAGATAAAAAATAATATTATTATTATTATATAAGTATTGCTAGATTATTCAACATTTTAAGCGTATAAGGAAAAACAAAACAGAGTTATATAAAATAAAATGTAAGAAGCAAACAATCCAGGGTTGGACAAATAAACTAATGAGTTTAGAACGAGGCTATGTGATAAAGACTTTTGAGGCTATCCGATAAAATGAAAAGATACCAATACAAAGATTCGACTTTTATCACACAAGGGAATCAAAGAGTTGAAAAAAGAAAGGAAACGCGCCCTTTTTTGAGGATGAGCTCAGGGGAGCAGGGATGCCCCCCCCCCGATCTCCCTCTAGCTACGATACTGACATACAAGTGTTTTATGTGCGTCAATCCGCTGAAAAACAGTGCGCTTTGGGACTAAGATGTTTGAAAATATACGTCATAAAGTTCACAAGAATTTTAGTACAAACAAACAGCATCTTTTTAAAGAATGGTACAATGATAAAGAAAGAAACAAAAACAAACCAAAAGATTCCAAACCACTGTGCCGTGACCCACTGGTTGGCCATAGCACGATTTCTACAGGGGCCACAGAGACTGCCATAACTTTTTTCAACGGCAAAATGACTTCTGTCGATGAAAACGGCCGAAACTTGTAACCTGTCAGTTTTTTTCGTAGTAATCTTTGTGTTATTGATAACTATAAATTTTGTTTGGAATTTTCATATGAAAGTCATATGTATAAACAATATGAACTCTGAGATATGTGTATGTTTGAGAACTTGTTTTGCGATGAGTAAACCGATTAATCGTAAGAACTTGGATTAGAAAATGTTAGCTGAAAGATGCAAAACGTTCGTTACCTATGATCCCCACTGGGTCACGATATGTCTCACCAAAAGTCAGGTAAAAAAAAAAAGGTTTGGAAACACCCTGGACTAACCTATCAAATCAGTGCCGATGAATTTCGACGGCATCTTCTTTTTCGCATCTACTAATTTTGTCTCTCTTATTCTTTCTTCCAGCACGGCCCCCAAGGGCTCAGTCTGTTCAACCATCATCAACTAAAGGCCCTCCTCCACCCGTTCCTCCCAAACCTGGCAAACGCCTGAAATCTAATCCCAGACCCGCGTTATGGAGCGGTGACGAAAATCTTCCTGTTCACAACCGCTCATCTTCCGACCGCCTACGAGTTATGTCCCCTGGTGATCCTTATCACGATGCCAGTGGCTACTGTTCCGATGTAGATCACAGAACAAAAGCATATGCGTTCAAGAAACCTGGAATGTTCCGGCCTTCCCCATATAGTGCTGGTCCTTGGATGAGCCAACCTGTTCATTGTAGTTTGCCTGGCAGTGATTTGTGATAGGCGGAGAGATAGTCTTGAAAATTTCTTTTATTTTTTGCAAGCATTCTCCTTCGCCAAACGCTGGTAAATGACTTGTGGAGGGCGTCGTCATTACTTACTTTCTACCTAAAGGTTCATGTTACCTTTCACGTCGTAAAATGGAGATAATGGTAATCCTTGGTCTTATAAATGTAAAATATGCATTTTTGGGTACGGCTGACACGCTCAACCGATAAGCCGTTGGAGATGTAAAGGAAGCAAAAATAACAGCTAACAGCTAACTTTTATTACATGAATTTAAGATCGATCTGGTTTTTCTCTTTAAAACTCTTAAAAACAGACCTGGAGTGCTGAAATTTTAATACGTTGTAACTTAGACATAGATCTTCAAATATACATTGAATGAAAATTAATGTTTAATTTCATTTGCTCATTTAGTTCTGTTTTTGAGGGATTTAGAGTAAGAAAAAATGAACAGGAGCTGAATTCATACAATAAAAGAAAGCGGGTAGTGGTTATCTTTGTTTCTGCAAATTTGTTAGCGGTTTATCCTTAGCTACACCCACCAATAAGAATATAGTAGTTGTCATAGTATAAAAAAGCCCCTCAAAGCAAATATAAGGTTTTCAAAACGTATAACTATACGACATATTGATTAGATATTAATATTAAGACAATAATGAAGTTAAAAGCCATTGATTCGTTCTTTACCAAGATATCATGCATCTTATTTAGGTGCAGCAGAAACAGCCAATCAGATGTGCCAAACTGTCGTCATAATTTCTGTTTGGGACGCATCCAATGATTTTTGACATTCTGGGTGTCTGATAAAGAACAAACTAGTGACTTTAAACTTCATTATTGTATTAATATCTGATCGATACGTTGTAGAATTATATTATTTGGAGCCATTGTATGATTACTTCCAGCCTGTGTTTAACTACCATATTTTACATCCATAAGACCAAAGATTACCATTTATCTCTAATTTGCGGCGTTAAAAGTTACATGAGCCCCGAACTATATGTCTTAAAAGTTAACCCTTTGGTTTTCTGCGCGGCTTCTTCACCTCCATGCACAATTCTCTTAATGTATTTCTATTGATTCGTTATTATACTATTTATTACTTCGTCACGTGACTTGTTTGTGTCTAGTGCCTGTGCACGGTATAAATATGTGTCGCTTGCTACTGAGAATGAGGCTACTAAATATTCATGTTCACTTTAGGGCCAAGTCATACAATCTATTCTACGTGTGTTGAGGAGAAATGGTTGGAATGTGATACCAGAACCTTCGTTGCATATTGAATGCAAAGCTAGAAGAAAGACAAAAATACGCTAACATCTCTTAAGCATTGATATATGTTAGAGCAGTTTTAGTGTTCCCTGTCATCTCCCACGCCTTTTCTGCAAATATCATTACTAGCTTAGAAAATGAATTAAGTTGAAAGCTTCTTTTACAATGAAAGGAAGATTTTCATTCAATTTATCCAACTGTCAAATATAAAAAAGAAATTACTTCATTCTTAAGCACTAATTCAAGCCAATGGATGTAACCCATCAGCGAATTATCCACAAAATAATTCCAATCATATACAAATAATAGAAGTAAATTAGCGATTATTGATTAGATGAAAATTGACATGAGCGTATGGGAACTCTTTGGCTGAGGGGAGGTTGATGGCTTGATTTGCCCGAAATTTTACGCAGATGAAAATAAAAGCCTATGTCACTTTTTTGTTGGTTTGTTGGTTCTGTCACTCTAAAACAAAGAGGCGTGCTGGCGGAAAGGGGACATTGATAGATACTGCAGTTAGCTAGACAGACAGATTAGATGATGAGAAAAAAAAAACAAAAAAAAATACATGGGAGACTTCTTAAAAGAAAATACATGACTTTTTTTGGAAAGTGAATGTGATTTTGTTATTGCAAAAACTAGTTAAAATCTATGAAGAAAAACTTTTTGGGTATAAAACCTCAATCATCAACAGATTAAAATTTTTGAATTAAAAATCAAGAGATTATATATATAGGTATAATATTTGTGTATAGATGTATGTAGTCATAAGTAGAAGAGGGAATCGGACTAACTAAAAAAGTACTGATGGAAAAGGTCAGGATAAACTATTTAGATCATGCCTCTTTACAAATATGATTACATATTGCGTTATATTGAATATAAACTTATTTGAAATGATTTCCTGTCAAACAGTTAATGTATCACTTGACATAAACAATGTAAATAGAATAAATAATTAAAGAAAATAGGACTGCTGCAGGAATCGAACCTGCCAACGATAAGGTAGCCATTTCAACGTAGCGCTGCTCTCACCTTTGAGCTAAACAGACCCCAGAGATGCAATGACACAAGTATTTGTACAACTTGTCTATGCTTGAATAATCTCAGAATTTTTACGGGTACTATCAAAGGCGTCGGCTGCCACTCTTCTAGGTGGGTGGAGGACTTATTTCGGGATCGGGAATTCGGAATATAACAGTGGCATTTTTGTTTCGAGTGATAATTATACAATCTTTTCATATGTGAACATAAAATTTGGGCTTACATAAAACGATCGTACTACCCCATTATCCTTCACTGACTATAAGGTTACAATTTTCAACCTCCTCACCCTCAGTGAGAAGGCCTGATAGTATGTGGGGGATGGGGGGAATTCCCTATCTGCCCTCAGTCGGCGGACACCCATGCCTCAAAGAGTTTTTGCAAGAAAAAACATCTATATCAAAATATGTTTTTATATGATTTATCTACACTCGAAAAAATCTCGTCATTTTTTACGGGTAGTATCCTAATCCAGTACTAAATGACAGCGTAAAAAAGAGTGTTTATAATCAGCTTGTAAGTAGAAAGCAGGTTATTCTAGTCGATAGTGATGATGTTTATTCTGAGTCAAGAGAGGTGAACAACTGAAGAAATCATTCAAGTTCTACCCGACTCCACCCGTTTCCTACCCTCGGGATGATTTGATAAAAGAAAATAGATAAGCGAAGGCATCTCGGTGTGGGTGCAAGTGAAGACTTGTTCCATCGAAATGCAATGCAGGATCTCAACATATTTGTGGATGGGTGTGGACATGGACAGCTGTTAATACCTGATATCTCAACACTATCACTCTCTTCTCGAGAAAGGGAATAAGCGGGCTTGCCAATATAGATAATTTACATCTAAATTTAGATTATTTTCCTTACGTTCAGATGTCAGAAAATAGTTTATTTATTGTTATTATTGGGTGAAATATCCTAACATCGTTTTTAAATAAATCTGACAAGGTTTTACCTTCATCTTAATTTTAGTTATTTCGATACAACTTTTAATTCACGCCCTTGTTTTTATGATGACGAATAACAGCACAATTAGTAAATGAAAATGAAGAGTAAGCCTCCGTTGAGAATAGAACTCATTGCCAGAAGGAGTTTGGTTTAGTTTAGTTAAGGCCAAACTACCATTACCAATCGACCACAATAATTTTGATTAGTTTTTACTTACATCTTAATTTTCAGTCGTTTTTATTACAACTTGCAACTCGCGTCATCATTATCAAAACAATTAAAAATTTTGATGAAGTTAAAAACAATTCAAAATTGATAAAAACATTGTTTTGCAATACCTTATCCAATAATAATAATAACTAATAATTTTTCCTGAATATTTGAAGTGAATTTACGTTTTTTAAACTGTAGCTAGATATTTTAAGATTATTTGGGCAAAATTTCGTATGATTTATCTATACTTTAAAAAATCTCTTCATTTTTTTATGGGTAGTATGCTAGTCTAGAACTTATTCGTCATGAATATTAAATCATTTCATTTATCTTACGCAGTTTGTATCTATCGTATTTCTCCATCTATAACTCGCTACCATAAATAATCCACCCACCCGGATTGAACTTCAATTTCGATTGAGGGGGTATTATCCCGTGGGTACAATATTTATACAAATATATATAACAATGATGTTCCCATAGATAATACGCACCTGAATTTTTCAGCTCGAAGTTTTCGGAAAAATGCGAGTTACGCATGATGAGATACGGTTTTTGTTAAGATATAAATGAAATAAATCATATTGCATTTAGGACTATGTTTTTCGTTATATTTCTGATGCAAGACTTTACAAATTCAAAGGAAGTAAATCCGACCTTTTCCTATCTAAATTTATTTTAATTTCACGAATAAAGTCTTATTAGTCACAAATGCTGAATTGCATTTGATTTGGTCGTTTTAGCAGGGATTTACTAATTTTTGTAATATTAATGAAATACACCACATTGCATTCAATCTATATATCACGTTATATTTCTGATGCAAGACTTTACGAATCCTAAGGGGTAAAAAAATATAAGAGAGGTAATTCAGTATTTGAAAGGCGAATTTTTTTAACTGACGCTGACCTAGATTTTACCCGACTAAGTGGTTAGTTGATTAAGTAGCATCATTAATTAATAATTATTTGATTTAGGAGTTATTACTTAATCATTAATATAATATGAAGTGAATGAAGTATTAATAGTATGTAGTGCATTTTTAATTATTTTGGGGGGTCAAATGTACGATCCAGACCCCAAAATTGAAGTCAAACGCTGAATTTTTTAGATTACACCGTAATCAAAAAATAATTTGATTTAATCAACACTAGGATAAAATGTATAATTCAAACCCTTTTAACTACATAAAAGTATATTTGAAAAAACTGTTCATTAAATTAATTTCTTTAATGCGGTTTAATTAGAAAATTTCTGATTCTGACTGATTCAATTTTAGGGACTGGATTTTACATTGGATCTATTTTTAGATTATTTTATGCAGAATTTAGATGATTTTGGATTATTTTTGCCCTGAACTTTTGATGTAAAAATAAAAAATAGAGTTGGCAACACTGGGAATGATAGAACAATTCGCAGCGACCGTGGCTGAGGGAAGCATTGAACGCGAGAGTCGTGGCCATATTTGGTGTAGGCTGCCAACACTGCCAGCTTACCTACAACGTAGAAGAGTCCTTCTCTTATTACACGAACCGCCATCAGAGGCACCGACATGACTGTTTGTCTAGCTACTAACAAATTTGCTTGTTGCTTCTTCATATCACCGCCTCCTCCTCCTCCTCCTCACCCTCCTCACCCTCCTCCTCATCCTCCTCCTATTCCCCCTTTTCATTTTGATCATCTGCTCTTTTAGCACAAGGTTATTTTTTCTCCATTAAACAGTTTGGATAGCATAGAGTTAAATGATGCAAACACGCTTTCCAAATACCTTGAATAGTGCAGTTTTGATTGATACGTGTCTTGATGAAATGCGGTTACGGTATTGCCGTACAAATTAATGCAACTAAGAATAAATCTGGGGGAAAAACCCCCAACAAAAGACAAACCGAAAATCATTGAATTATAAGATCTTGAACAAAGCCGTGTTAAACATTACAAACAATTTTGTAACTATTCAAGGTATATCCGTGACTATTTAGCATGTACAAGAAAATATTGTAGACCTCGTAGTTTCTGTTGCAAATAATAACAAATCCTCCCACAATAATCACTGAAAAATATGAAACGTTTGAGAGTTTTATTTAAAGATTACCAGACTATTTTTATAACTTGTCCATAACTTTGAGAAGAGTCATTAACATACCAACGTTTTAAACGAGCAATTTAAACCTATCTTTTCATCTCCGATGTAGTCATGATGTTTGGGCCGATTCGTTTCTGTGGCCCTCTTCAGGTTACGGATTTTACATTTTACACCTGAAGAGGGTCGTAGTAATAAATTGGCTGAGACGTCGTGACATGAAAAAATGTAAAAAGAAATATTCAAATTATCAGAAAAAAAAAGTTGGTTTTATAACGTTTTTTTCTTTACATTGATAAAACTATGTTGAAATCACTGAATAGCAAATCTTACTATGTTTGAGCAAACATGAAAGTTATTCCTATTGCGTTACAGACGGACGAACTAAGACATACTTTGTATTATAATGGATTATTATTATATTGATAAATGTATTTGATGTTAGTGATTTTGAGCTTTTGCAATACTTCAAGTAACACTTGAATTCAGGGACCAGTTTTAATTACACCAAATTACAGTTGAAGAATTAGAAATAATGGGACTCTTCTTCGAATTGAAAGGAAAAATGTTTTGAAAAATCATTGATTAAGGTGGGATAATTTAAAAAGGAAGTCATTTCTCTTGATATTGACAATTAATCATATTATAATCGAGGAATATAATCTATTTTTCTATGAATTTGAAGGTCAATAACCTACGTTAGTTTTTATTTTCTAGTGATCACTGTTCTTTTCTAAATTTCTCGCAAACCCCCTTTTTCTTCCTCATTCGTTTGTTCCACTCGCCCCCCGCATGGTTACTCACCTCAATTCTTTCAAGTTTCATATTGCTATTGATTTAGTTACTGTTTTTTGACATCACTTTTTTACATGCACTTTGAAGTCAACACTCAATGAGTTTTATTTTTATGTGAATTTTTAAAGCATAAAACAATTGTCATGTGCAATCCTTTATTATGCTTTCATTTTTTAGAATATTAATTCAAATTTTTCTCTGTGTGTTCACTTGTCGAATGTGGTTCATTAATAGACGGAACAAGAACAGACTCTGTTCAAAACCTGCGACGCTGTTTACATAATTTTTGACGTTTGTACCTGACATTTTATGCATAAGAACAAGATTAATTATCATTATTGAACTAGTCAAATTTAGTAAAAATCGTTTGGTCCTATACTTCATCGAATAATAATGATAAAGAGAGATTTTCGTTCAGAGTGGATAATCTACACATAAAATAATGAACAAAACGTGTTCAGTAACGACTAAAGGTCGCCACTAACAGAGTAAAATGACGTATAAAAAATGCCGAATGCTAAAATAGAAATAGAAAAAGTAAGTGAAAAAAAGTAATAAAAACAAAAACAAAAATAATAAAAGTCCAATTGAGATAAACAGAACGTATTTTTCCAATTTCATATATGCAGTTATTTTTGTCGACACGGGTAAACTAAACTAATAATACTAATTGAGAACAATTATCGTCCGGCGCGGATTTCTCCATATTTCATTATTATACGCAATCCAAGACAGAATTTAGAATTGACCCCCAACAAATGATCAAATGTATTTAGAATTGACTCTCAACAAACGATCAAACATATTCAGAATTGACTCCCAACGAACGATCAAGTGTATTCAGAACTGACTCTTAGCAAGCGATCAACGTTCTCTAGAATTTTGATCGTTGTGTTTTAACAATAATTGCTAACATCTTTGCTCAGATTTTGAGTCACTAAAAATCGCTATTCAAAGTTTCAGTGTTTGTTCGCAGCGCTTTTGGCTTTGAGCTACAGTTTTTGTTTCCTCACTCACTTCATTATTCTTTTTTTTTAAGCTCAGTTCAACAGCCATCTTGATTCGAAACCTCCCAAATCACAATTCAGGATAAAAAATCTCTTCGTGGCAATGTCCTCTTTAATTTTTAGTGGTCGGTGTAAAGGGGTGACGCGCATGTATTAACATGTTACAGTATAACACAATTTGATTGCATTCTACGAAGTAGCGTATTAAGTTGAGATTTTATCCTAAACTTTGAACTAATCTGTTCAATTTGATGTCCCATTGAATAAAACATCTATGAGCATTTCTTATTTGTATGAGCACACATAAATAAGAAATGATAATAAGGAAATAATTCTAATAAAGAGCAATTCTTGATCAGCGCAGATTTCTCCCTTTTCATTTTAAACGTAATCAAAGACATTTTTCAGAATTGACCCCCCAACAAACGATCAAATGTATTCTGAATCGACTCCCAACAAACGATCAAATGTATCTAGAATTGACTCTCAACAAACGATCAAATGTATTTAGAATTGGCTCTCAACAAACGATCAAATGTATTCGAATCGACTCTCAACAAACGATCAAATGTATTCAAAATTGACTCTCAACAAATGATCAAATTTATTTAGAATTGATTCTCGACAAATGATCCAACAGATTCAGAACTGACTCTCAACCAGTGATAAAATTGCACACATGCAACCCTGCAAATAAACAAACAAAATGTGTAGATTACCTTTGGAAAAAAAAGTGAGCATTCACAAAATTAACACAAATAACGTATTTTAAAAAACTAAATAACAGAAAAGTTTGCTGATAAATCATTTTCAATTAGTATACTTAAAGTACACTTATGATTATTAGGTCAACCATTAATTACTGCAATATTTTAGGTAACTAACTTTTTGTGCACATATTAATTTCATTTGTGCACTGGTTGTAAAAGGTTTGAGGGAACTTTATGTGATTAAACGATTCAACGATCGTCAATGTAGCAATTTTGATTGGAACAGAAATATTCAGGGTTTTGCTACCAGAGCTACACTTAGGAGCTTCAAGGCCGAAATGGAAACATTTTTTGCGGGGCCCTAATTCATAGCCAAGGTCTTTGGAATCTTGTTGATATAGATAAAGTTTATTAGAGACATTATCCTAGGTGAAATAAGAGGCAATCAAAATTAGTTTGTGAAATGATAAATCAAAATTAATAAAACATTGTTTTTGTTTTTGTATAGATGAAAAAACATGCCAAATGTAAGTGAATAGCATTTTAGGGAACAAATTACAGAGCCCCCTTAGGGTCGGGACCGTCCTAATCGTGAGGCCGAATTTGTCCAATCAAGTTTCAAGCCGACCCTGTATGGCTTCTGAGTTAAATCAACAATCATAGCACGAGGCAATACTAATCTCACATCATTATGTTAGAAAACTATTCTAATTTGAGGAAAACGCTTTCAGTAAATTGGATTTGATTAAAATAGAAATATTCACCCGAAATATAAGCCATTTTCAAAGAACAAGTAGAGATCAATTTCACTGCGTAAAGTTATTTTGCGAAAAAACACTTTTTGGGAAATTGTAGTCAAATGCTCAATATATATATATATATATATATATATATATATATATATATATATATATATATATATATATATATATCCTATTCTGACAAAATTGTTTGATAAATTATCTAATCTTGCATTTTTGTTTTTTTCAGCGTCAGATGTTTAAAGCACTCTTGGAAGGTTTGTTATCTTTCCATTAATTATTCTTTTTATTTACCGATGTCAACGAAGTTAAAAGGGGGTATATGTATTCAGTAGCGTCTGTCCGTCTATTCGTTCATCCGTCCATATCATTTCTCCAGAAACACAAAATGGATTCCAATGAATGATTGTGGAAGGGTGGACAGAAGGGTTAGAAAAAGGTAGAAAAATTTTAAGGCGGATCCAAGAATCTCATCTGACTGAAAAATATTTCTCCGTTTTTTTTAATTACATTTATGCATATGCTCATGGCGATATCTCCGAAAGTTCTCAGTGAATTCTAATATCTTTTTGTGGAAGGATGAATAATAAGTTGGAGGACTGATTAAATGTTTTGGAGCAGATCCATGCACAATTACCCACCCGCATCGTTGTAAGATGTCGAATCCACATCATATCACAAAAATAAGATGTTTGTCCCCACGATATCTCCAAAGGTTCTCTACGAATTCCAGTGGTATCGTGTGGAAGGTTGGACAATATTTGGGTCGGATCCATGTACAATTACTCCTCCTTGCAGTGGCGTTGGTAGAGGTGTGCTCTCTCTGAGTGCTTTCTTGTTCATTAATTACCTTCATCATTTGATCCTTTCCACAATAAAGGGATTATGATACTCAATTTCCAGGTGCCCGTTTCAAAGGTGTAAGTTTGGAAGGAATCAGACTTGATCATGCGTGGAACAGCCTGCCATAATTGTCAAAAATGTAAAAAAATAGGATTATTTTCTGCCCTTGGTACGAAATTATGATATCGAAGAATTTTGACTTCTTCTCTTTAGTGACGTCAATTTAGATATTTTATTTTTTTAACATAAGTTTAGATTCTAAAGAGCGGAAGTCAAAGCAGATAATTCATTTAATCTATGGAGAAAGATTATAGATGATAGAATCTGTAAATCTTGTCAAATTTCTTCTCAAGAACCTCTGACCCCCAAACAATTTTAAACTCAATACTACCCTACTTTGTGTGCTGACAAATATATCTGGCGAATGTCAACTTCGTATAATCGCCAGTTGTCGAGTAATTGCGGTGCATACACATACAGTGAAACAGATTGACAGAGATATCGTTAAATGGTTCTGTTTTGTAATCCAAGTCATGTTGTTGATGATTAGTCAGCAATGTATGTATAGTCTATAAAGCTTTACAGCTTTGATCGCAAAATATATATTTTTTCAATTTCCCAAAAGTTCTATCCTTTCAGCCTATCATTTCCCAATATCTGTCTAGGTATTTTTTCTGTTGGTTTTATTTTTTTTAAACGGAATTAGATATTATGGTACCATAAGTGAATTTTTCTTGCTTGGATCATCAGTTGTTTACCGTGAAACCGTTTCGGGGATTTAAAAACAAAACAGTTGCATACACAAAGCTCCTCAGCTGTGATCAAACAACACCTCTCAATTTATGATTTAGATATAGAGCTTAATTTTATTATAGGGTTGTGTCGTAATACATGAAGTTTGTTATTCCAAATAGGACATTATCGTAATGTATTGCATATGGATGATATTTTGTATTACACATAATTTAATTCTTTATGATAAAGCGTATTTGACGATAAGAGATCAGTATGGCAACAGGCGTGACAAGTTGTGTCACTTCAATTGGAATATTGAATCTGCTGTTCAGTTCTAATCTCGGACTGCGCGCAAACCAACTTATATCATTTTCAAGAATACTGTTAAGTGAGAAAAACTTCATCGAGTTGATTTTCAACCAACATAAACCCGTCAAAATAAGGACCCCAAAGGTAAAATAAAGATCCCTTTCCAAATAGGAAAAACAGCATTTTTAGAACAGGTCTAATGGAGCACTGATGCCAATTTCAAGTCTGTTGAGAAAAAACTGTATGGCCAGGAGCGGTAGAGCATAACAAATACATAAACAAACCCACACACAAATATATATATAAAAAAGGATAAAACCCTTTGTCATGTCTGATGGCTACGTTTGTTCAGTTGGATCGAACTGAGCTACAAGGCACCAAAGAGATCGAGATAGGGAGTGTGTTCAAAGGTTTGATCTTGACTGGCTCTTGCTGCTGAGTTCCGGTAGTTCAGTGGTAAGAACGGTCGCACGTTGAGAGAGTCATCCTCCTGTTCGATTCTCACCTGAAACTTATTCTTAATTCCGATCGACGCTGTTAATTCATTTACTCACTGCTGAAGGGAGGATGAGTTTGATTACAATAAAAGCAACATCAATCAAAATTAAGGTGAATAGTCGTAAAAATGAATAATAATCACATAAAAAGAATAGTTTAACAATTTTAGTAAAACATTAGTGAAAAGAAATCCATAAATGCAAAGTTTTTATCATTTTCGGTTTTTTTTATTTTCGCGACCCAATTTGATGAAATAAATTCTTCCGTGTTTCTTTTTGATGAGGCAAATGTTTCCACAACTCTTTTGGGAGACAAACATTTTTGCCACAAAAGCAAAACTTTCTGCCACTTGATAAAGCAAATGGTGATCCCTGCCTAACAAAATGCTAGAGAAGTAGCTTTTATTTTTTTTAACTGATCATCACCAACCCAGCAAACTGTAAAAAGACAGTGCTCACATGACAGTTTCTATTGACTGACTTAAGAGACCTGTTATGAAAAGAATGACTTTTTCTTCAAATGAATGACTAAAACATTACAAAAGTGAATTTTTAAAAAAAATTAGTGAGTAGTATCAAACCATTTGACAAAAAGCCCCAGTAGGGGAATATTTTCGTACAGAGAAAGTTTTTAAAAAATCAGTTGCTTAATTATTCTTTTTAAAAGATCCTTAATATTGTGTGATCTCTGATAATGAGGGGGGGGGGTCAGGAACCCTTGTTCAAAACATGGTGATCGGAAATTAATTTTGAAATTGGAGATATCACAGAGAAAATTCATCAGTATGCTGAGAGAGTCAAGTTATAAGGATAGACAAGAGAACTTAGGCATGACAGCCTTGTTTGGGAGGAGGGCTAAAGCAGACTTAATCGAAACTTTCAAAATAATAAATGGTTTTACAAATAAAGGAATTCTAATGTTTAATAAGTCAGATAGGCTGGGGAATTTATTAGCTAGGTGTATTACGAAAACAAAGTCGCAAAATAAAATTGATTTTTTTCTCCCTAAGGATTTTGAAACACTGGAATATTTTGCCATCTTATGTAAAATAAATAGTACAAGTATAAATGACTTAAATAAATTTACATCCTATGGGATAGAAAATAAATTGATAGGGCAGTTTGGGGGGTTATCAGCTGTAATATGTCGAAGAATTTAGGAAAAAGCAAATAGATAACGTGGACCTAGAAAGTGTTTCTCTGTACTGATAAGATTGTGATTTTTTTTTTATCAAGTTTCGTACATTTTTATTACTTGAATGAATGATGAGTATGTGAATACGATATCCGACAATATTATTGAGTGAACAATATGAAATCAAGTTTATTATACTTACACGTTTCGCCTTCCGGCTTTGTCAAATTAGTAATTTTAAATAGATCAATATTGGAAAGTTCGTTTTTCGTCAAGTGAATAATGTCACGTAATATCATACCATGGGCGCACAAAAACCAAGTATTTCTAATTATGAGGAAGCCGAAAAACGATCCATGAATTCAAGAAATAGGAGGTGTATAAATAGAGATAATTGAGGAGTTCGGCGTTTTTTTTTTGTTTTGTTTTTGTGAATGAATGACGATGACTTGAATGAATGTATGTTTTAATGTTGAATAAGTATTTCTAATACAGATTGTTTACGGAGATGCCTATTATGGCATTTTTATTTAATAGATAATAGATAATAAAAAAGCATGTCACGACTATAAATTTTAACTCTGATTTTTGTTTCTTTCAGAGAATATGAACCGTAGCATTAAAAGCCTCACTTCCCGCTGACTTTTTGCCGTCACTTGCGTCCATGGTGCTAAGAAGACTTGTCTCTACTGCGTCATTTCGAGAATACCCTTTCGCCTCAACTCCTCCAAGATGGACCCATGTTGCTACCCTAGATACCCTGAAGAAGCGTCTACCCGCCTGTCCTAGTGTTTTCTACCCGAATAGACCCGAACAGATCCGTCCCAGTTGTTCATATTTTCAGGATTGTTTGTTTCTCCTCGGTTGAACCAATGTCTGTCTGTTCATCCGCTTGTTTGTCTGTCTGTCTGCTTTCTGACTTACGGACACTGACTGTAGTTACAAGGAATAAAAAATCAATGACTTTTCATCCATTGATCTTGCCTGATCGAACTTTATTCCTTTGTTATTAGATAAACGAAAATATAAAAGGGTTATCCTCAAGACTTTTTGAACAATCTTTATTGAATTTTCTCTTCTTTTTGTTCTTGTCTTGTCTATTTTAACAGGGATTTCAACACGGATTACTCCTTGGAAACATTTTGGATAACTGTTTAAATGTATTTTGACTCTTAATTTCATGAACCGCTTGTTACCACTCCTGACTGGCAGTGGAGCTCTTCTGTGAATAGAATGAACATTGATTGAACTCTTTTGTTAATAGAATAGGAAAATGATTTTTTAAAAATCACCTAATGGTTGAAGGGAAGTAACTTTAATCAGAAGGTATTCCCCTAGATGATAAAATTCAATGTAATCATATGAATCTAAAAATCGTAATAGTATCCTTGACAATGAAAATGTTAAAGAGATAATAACTAAACATTTGATGTAAAACGAGGTTTTCATAAGTGAAATTTTAAGAAGATTTTACAAGTGGCGACATCGGAGAACAATATAAAATGTAAACATATTTTACTTACTTTACATATACAAATATCAGCATTTTGATTTATCAGAGTATGGCCCTAACTTTCAATAAATATTCGTGTATAGCTCGAATTTTGAAGACCCTACTTTCAAGTGAGTAATAATTTTGTAAGATTTAAATTCAGACATATTGGGTTGGGCTAGGAACGACACTTGGCCTTGAGAAAGCATATCATAAAAAGATGATCTTGTGAACATATATCAAAGGTCAAATTATAAACGAGATCGACTTATACACGAGTATATACGGTAGGCTAATTTCTAAGATGAGAACAGTAGGAAAGGAAAATGGACAAAAGACTATGTATGTAACTTTATCGATTCGCGTTGATAGCAAGTCACTCGTTAAATTTGCACCAGTATTTCCTGTGACGTATTTCCCGTGACGTCACGCGATAAAAACCTTTTGGCAACTTCCCTTTACTACATCCATTCTCCTTCAGATGTGCATATCCTTCATGGGCGCTCCCTTAGGGACAGGGGTTCAGACAGGGCATTTGAGCCAACCCTGGATCTGGCCTTCAAGTCACAATCTGACATCTTGATCATACTGTGGGCTGCACTGGCTCACACTACAAATGGCGATGAATGCAGCACCTTTCCCATGAGTGGTTTATCGATAAGATATATTCCAAATATATCCCCCTTTACTCCGTAGAAGTGGCTACGGATGCCAATATGTACATCTGATGTAGGATTGGTGTAACCTAGCATCTTTGTGGTGTCGTCTGTATGTTTAAGAGCCGATCTACAAGAGAAAGCCTTTTACCTCCATTTTCCAGTTTAGTGCATTGGAAAAATCCTAGAATTTCTACTTTCTAAAAAGCTAGATATAGCATATACGTTGTACCATATAAGAGTAAACTTTTTACAATATAAAGTAGGAAAATTGAATTACTTTCTTTAGGTTTCAGTGTTTTAAACGTTTATTTTTCAAAAATCCTTGAAGTTCTAATACTTGGAAAAACTAAAAGACCTTCAGAACTTCAAATTCTCATCAATGTAAGTCTGTTTTGTATATTGGATTGATCTATACCTTTGATGTCATTGTTACGGCTGTATAGGCTATTTTCAACACTTCAATTGTTAAATCGTCAACAGCCAGCAAGCGTTTTTAGGCTTGAGCAAATCTTTATGAATTTATTTTTGAATGGTTGAACGATTTGAAATTTTAATCTATATACAAGGTTAATCATTGATAATTTCACGCGATTTTAAATAATTTTTGCTTATTTTACTTAAATTATGTAATTTTGTTCCATCGTATATCAAGTAAAAAAATCCTTTTTTTGTCCTCATGTTTCAACTTGGAGGGAATTTATGAACTTGAATGTTATTAGTTAATCAACCCTGAGGAATATAAAGCGCCCATCTCTTAAAGAGACAACTCCCACAGGAATATAAACAGCCGGTGATAAAGTCTCGTTTTCTCTGCATTGCATCAGCTTCGTGATCCTTGCAAGTCTCGTCGAAACTGTTTTTTATGACCGACTCCTTGGCAGGGTAATTTCACCTTAATCATACAACTTAGGAGTGTACAGGGAAATTTTGTCTTAATAAAGGGTTTCCACACACTTTGCTCATTGTGGCTTGAACCTGGGATATTATTTTTGTTAAGAAGACGTGTTAACCATTACACCATTCGAGCAGAATCTTAGGTAATATGAAAATGTATTATTTTGATTTCCACCCCTTAGCGAATATCTTAGAAGTTTCTTTTTCTTTGAAGATTTTACCAAAAGACGCCAGTACCAACGTTGCATAGATCATTGTGGTCTTGTATATTTCAGTCTCTAATTTTCTTTATTCATTAAAATTCAGAATTCCATGCCCTGAAGACAACGTAGGCCCAGATTATCTTTAGAGTTTTGTTAGGCAAGAAGCTGATTTTTTTGTTTGTTTTTTTTCAAATAATTTCTTTGTTTTAAAATTTACTGTGTGTTGTGAAACTGAATGATGTTATTGACAATCATTTCAATATTTTAAGACTTGTTGATTTCTCTAATCTAAAACTGAAATCAGTCTGAATATTTTGAAACGTAGCTTTTATCTTGAGCGATGTTTGAGCATTTTGCAAAATGCTGAAAATGATGGTGTCCAGGAACGCTGACGATATGGCTATTCCAAATATTTGGCTTCTGATTTTCATACTTTGTTTGCGTATACATTTTTCACGTGATAATAATGACAACAACAATAACAACAACGCTTAATAACATTTAATCACAGACATACATACGTACAATTTAATGAAAAGCAATACTTTATCTAATAATTCTTCAGGCAGTGGGGGCATAGCTGAGAGAGTGGCTATTTGAAATTGCCTCTGGGGGTCCTCAATGGAGAGATACCCCAAAAGCTCTATGAATAATAGTTAACCCGCTGCATTTCTACTGACAAATTGACACAAAATGTAAGAGGGGACCCCTCGTCCGATCTCAAGCTGCACCTCTGACAAGCTGCTATGTATGAAATAGAATCGTAAATACGAGATCCTCTGTGTGGAACTCGTGTGTCGTACGCCACGGGTTGACCAGCCAATGGGATTATAGAGTCATTGCATTAAATGGTCGAAACTCTTGCCCATTGGTCGCAATCTGATGACCACACAGAGGAATCTGTTTCATACAGAAATCACTTCACAGATAAGAAAACAGAAAGGGTCTTATCAGATTCACAGATCAATATACGTATCATCGTTTTCTGCTTCCAGCCTATGTGTTTACAAAACACACACCAACATCTATATTTTCAACTCTATCTGACAAGAATGGATTCTGACTGAAAAAATTGCAATAGTTGGAATTGGTATGGTATTTCTTGAAAATTACTTACTACCAGAGTTCATTACAATAAAAATCGCTCTACCGGTCAGCCAATATAGACAGAAATATCTTTTGGCTGGTAGAATGGTGAAATAAGAAACGAAATTCGTTTATCCTTTGATAAGCAATAATGATTACTTAGCGTCGATTACCAAATCTGTTAATGCTTCGAGTTGAAGATTCGCCGATGCCAATGTGGATTTGATGATTCAATTTTAGTCGTTGATTAGGTTACATCTCCTACCAGGTAGCCATAACGGAGCCATATTGGACTTGTCGTCAGATCAGGACTGCCAATGAGATCTTCAAGTAACCCCCAGATCAGGCTTACAAAAAATCCTTAAATTCGGATGAAAAAAAAAAGCAAAAACAAAACAACAAAGAAAACAACACCGATTATAAAAATATCAAGTTTTAATAGAAATATAACTGTTATTTTACTTATCTTTATATGTTGTTAACAATAATAACCCCAACATCAACTACTTATTTTTTCTTTCTAGTCTTGATTCTTTCAAAGTATTTTCTTCCAAGTATTCAATTAATTTTTTTGTAGATTCCCACGTAGTGTATTCTCTATAACTTCTTTGCAAGTAACAATCCGAGGTTTTGAAAAATTACTGTTTCCTTTAAATATAAGAGTTTTCAAGACTATATCAAAATATAAACCCAGACAACCGGATGATTGATGAGAACCCCCAGAAGGGAGCCCCCAGCATTGGCAGCCCCTGCATCAAATAGATGAGCTTCCTCTGTAGATTACTGTTGTGCATACAAACGACGCACCCCAAAGCCCCCACCATCCAAACCTTCTGCTGCTTGAATGTTTCCATATATAATTTGTTGTTGCCAATAAAAATTTTGAAAACCCATCTTGACTTAGTTTTGATTTTTAGGGTAGTGATATAAAGAGTATACAACCAATGCTTTCTCCCGATAGTCACCTATGGAGCTGAAACATGGAACCTAACCAAGAGACAGACCCACGAACTGAGAAGCATGTAACGTACAGTTGAGAGAATCATGTACAACCTCACATGGAGGGATCACAAGACAGCACAGTATATAAGGAAGAAAACGGGAGTCAAAGACATCATAGAATCTATTAGAAAACTTAAATGGTAGTGGGCCAGTCATGTTGCAAGAATGGCAGACAACAAATGGACATCATGACTCACAACATGGATCCCCAGAGAACACATGCAAAACCAAGGCCGAAAGAATAGAAGATTGAGAGATGACCTAAACAAATTCAGAAAATATTAGCTCTGCAACGCCCATGATAAAGAAATGTCGCGAATCCTGGAGAAGGTCTACATACAACGGCGGGCGATTAAAGACATCATGATGATGATGATGATGATGATGATGATGTGGTGCTAAAAAAAAAGATCTGAGGTAACGCAGGCCCGAAGGCACTCAGATATTTTTTTTTTTTTTGCATTCTCTACGTTAACACAATTTTGGTGTACATTCAACGTATAAACATCGCTACAATGCACCATACATATATATATATATATATATATATATATATATATATATAATGCACCTTTTCGGCTAATTTGATGGTACAATCATATAAACAGAATGAGAATGTTAATAATAATACATGAACAGTGAGGAAACGCCGTTCTCCCTCCCAAACAAAGTAAGGGAACGCTGTTCTCACGCCTTTCTACAACACTGCACTACTGGTCACGTGATATATTGATAATTTCTCTATGGAAGAAAAACAGGCTACAAGCAAAAGAGAATTGACATAATGAATAATCTTATAAAATAATGATTAAAACTAGAATGATTTGAATTGAAGGTTGTTTTTTTTAAAATCCTCATTTCATATTCATTCGATTTCTTCTTTTCGAGCGATAGCGTAGGATGACAATCGTCTTTGCAATGGATAAACTTGAAATAACTTCCCGACTACGATCGAAAAGTATGTATATATTTTTTGTGACGTCATAAAAACGGTCGATTTTGCAACAAATGAACTCGAAAAAACTGGGCGACAACGATTGGTCAATGTATATATATTATATGACGTCATAAAAACGGTCGATTTTACGACGAATAAACTAGAAAAAAACTGGACGACTACGATTGGTCAGTGTATGTACATTATATGACGTCATAAAACGGTCGATTTTGCGACGTATGGTCTGGAAAAAACGTCCTGACTAAGATTGAGAACTATAAACTTTTTTTTACGACGCTATAAAAACGTCCAATAAAGAACGATGCAAGGAAGGAAAGAGACTTAATTTAAATCAAAAAAGTTTACGTGAAAGGTAGACAAGTTTGTTGCAATTTGCAAAATATGTCAATTCCTTCAAAAGGTTTTCAGGAAGATTATGGCAAATATTCAGAACGTGTCCATCCGTAAGCGATTATTGATTACGATTCCTTTTGAGACGAAAGTTCATACACACACACACACACACACACACACACACATATATATATATATATATATATATATATATATATATATATATATATATATATATATATATGTGTGTGTGTGTGTGTGTCAGTTTTTGAGTTAAATAGATAGAATGGCGTAATTGAAATAAATATATGTTTCCGTTTGGGGCGACTTCCTACGCTGGTCACCTTTTCAATATAATCCTAACGAATTTTGACATTTTTATTTCAGTGATCAACTCTGTCTATTCCCGCCATCACAATGAAATACTTTAAAAATTGTCTAGCAATCTTCATTAATCGCCTGTTTCGTTACGCTCAGACCAGTAACTTATAATTATTTCATTACTTTAGATTTATAGAAAACTTTTCAATGAAAAGATTCTGATATTCACAATGCGAAATATCTAATGATTCTAATCCCTACTATTCTCATGAAGGTAGGAAGTAGTCAACTTGTTTATATAATACTTCATCGAATAAAAAATAAAAAAAAACAAATCAAACTTAAAGCAGAAAAATGTATGAAATATTTTGACTATTAGAATGTAAACGAACATGGATACTATCGAAATGAAGGGAGGTTTTAGAAGTATTATTTGAACTTCTATTTCCAGTTAATGTCTTGATGGCTTAATTGGTAAAAGAGGCCGGACTAAACGGTGCTTCACAGTGGAGATGTGGGTTGGAATCCTACGTAAGGATTATTTTTGTTTCCTGATCAAACGGTATATACTCATTGTCGAAGGTAATCGGCACCAGCAAAAAGTTGCGGTAAAAAACAACCAATAAAATTAAGATGAGGGTCAAAAGAAGTCAAAATTTAAAAAAAAATAATAATAATGATTTCATCTAATTAAAAAATTGAACATTTTAAAAAATCAAGAAAACGGAAAAATAAATTCGATTCATGAATACAAATGTCTTACTTTTGACTTGATTTGAGATTAATGAAAGAAAACCGATGGACATCACGTCTCACAACATGGATCCCCAGAGATCACAGAAGAAACTGAGGCTGATAGAACACAAGATAAAGAGATGAACTGGACAGATTCAGGGAATACTGGCCCCACAACGCCCATGATAGAGAATTGTGGCGAATCCTGGGGAAGGTCTATGTCCAACGATGGACATTAAAAGACTGATGATGATGATGATGATGAATTTTTACAAAGAATCTTCCAGACGATTGCACTCGTTTTTAACACAGCATTTCGGTCGATCCATTCTACGACCTTCTTTACGTGTTCTATCCGAATACGATGGTTGTAAACAGAATCTTTCGCTCCAAAGGTTGTAAGTAACGTTGGGTTTTGGTGCTTTCATTTCCTTCCCTTGGTAGGGCTGGATGTCCCTGTTGAGTAGCAAAAGCCACATCTGGTGGAATCAGCTCTATTCTGACTTACCTTCAGTCGGCATGTTGATACATCATCATCATCATCATCATCATCGTTGTCGTCTTCGTCGTCGTCATCATCATCATCATCATCATTTTAACGCCCGTCGTTGAACATAGACCTTCCCTAAGATTCGCCAGATCTCCCTATCGCTGACGTTGCGGTGCCAATATCTCCTGAACTTGTGAAAGTCGTCACGCCACCTTATGTTCTACCGGTCACAATTTCGCATGTGATCTCTGGGGATCAATGCTGTGAGTCGTAATGTACAGCAGTTGTTTGACATTCTTTCAGCAAGTATGACCCTTTCTTGGGAACGTTACATGATTCTCTGTTCGAGAGCCAATCTTTTAGTTAACTTCCATGTTTCAGCTCCATAGAAGACTATCGGTATAGGAAATTGATAAAGCGTGCAAATCAAAAAATAAAGGGGGCAAAATAAAAAATAAAACAAGCAAATGAAAAATATAGCGAGCAAATTAAAAAGGGCGACAAGAAAACTGAATCGATGAACATGAATTATCGAATATTTTCAATTACCGCTTCACTCACAGCAAATATTAATTTTTGTTTTTTGTTTAATTGGTGGAAACTTGTCTCTTAATGAAATTCATGGGCCTTTTTTCAGTTAATCCCCATCAAAAGCCAACGCACATGAGTTTAAAGTACAACCCCACCAAAAGAAAAACCCAACTAAATTGTACTTTTTAAAATTCTGACCGAAAAAAAAGTAACAAAATGCAGGGTCTTAATTGTGACTCACCACCAAGAAAACGAAAATCGTGTTCCTAACTCTAACTCCTAACCTATACATCTTTTTAGTTGGGTTTCAGATCACAAGACTTGTACATATTTTCTGTTTGGTTCCAGGTGAGACAAATTTTCAGATTTCTGCAGCTTTACCCAAGGAAGGGTCTGATGCTGTAAAAAAATTGAAATGAGAAAAATTGGCAACATACCGTGAAGTATTTAGGACTTTTTAGTTATTCCCCATCGAACTAAAATTTCCATTACCAATGGGGAAAATAAGTTGAGATTGTTTCGTTGGAAGGGAAGAGAAATTGGAAAAGAAAGAAAGAAAATGAAGTGGTGTAGAGAAGGGGGAAGACTAGAAGTATAGAAAGTTATAGTGAGAGAGGGAAAAAGGAGAGAGAAAGTGAAAGAGAGAGATAAGTTAATACATTGTATCGATCACACTAGAGACACTATCATCTGCTTCAGTGAGACTAAAGGTAGTAAGATAGAAAGAAAGAAAGTTGTTGGATAATGAGGGTTTTGTTTGGCCATCAACATGAACACTTGTTGCGTAACTGTCCCTTATAGGTATATGGGGCTGGTTAGATCAAAAAGATCGTCGTGATTCAAATGGGTCGTAGAGAAAACACAGGAAATAAAAAACAAAAAAAAACCCCAAAAAACAATGAGTTACATGACAAACGAAACGTGAAGTCCGAAAAAGACGAAATGAGAAAAGAAGAGAAAGGTCCAGATAAGGAACAATGAATACCTTTTCACGAGTTGTCTCTCGCTGCACAATTCTATGCCAAGGTAACGGCGGTGAGAGTATCACCTCTCATTCACATACTCTTATGAATAAATTGAATTGATATCAACGTTTTGACAAACATAGAATTCAATTTATTTCCCCTAAATAATCACATAGGTCGCTTTGTAACTTCAATCCGAAAACATTGGACAACTTCCTAAAACTTATTCGCTTGGGCTATTCATATTACCATTCCCCCTTCATTCTCTTTCACTTAGTAACAGATCATTTAACTCTGGCTCGCACAGAGCCAGCAAACTGGCTACGACACGTCTGTTCCAAGAGACTTCGATTTTCCGATTGTTTATTTTTCCAATTCTTTCAAACCGGACAGCCAAAATCTTAAATTTGATTCACCCACCATATCACTTGACCAACGCTTATTTAGATCTGTCCGTTCGATTTTGATTATTTCATTTCGCCCCGAACTTCGGAAGACAAAAAAATCCCCAAGAAACAATCAGCTTAACAACTCCAGACTGGCTGACAACACACACACACACACACACACACGCATACACACACACACTTGTGCGAAAAACAGACTTCGATGTTAGCCGTTTGTTATTCTATCGGGGTCAAGTGACAACCTTATTGTCTAACTTCGCGTTGAAGTAAGAAATAGTCAACATAGCACTTTCAATTAATAATAAAGCTAAGAGTTTTAGATTCAGCATTTTTTTTTTCATCCCCGGCGGAAAGAAAGGCGAGGTCTACAATTCTCTATGGGTGACTGACGTCATTGTCATTGTTGTCGTCATCGCTGTGTCATTTTTTCAATTGGATAACTTCATTATTCCTTGATATATTTCAATGAAATTTCGTATGAAGGCTTGTGGAGAGATTCTACCTTTGAGATGTTAAGTTAAGGCTGCTGTTGTGGTTTGTTTGCATTTTATAAGAAAAAATGTTTTTGTTTAGAATCGGAGAATTTTTCCAAAATCAATTATTCTATATAATACATTTGTTTGTTTGTATGTAATCAAGAAATCTTGTAGATGCCCCAACAAAACTGTCTTAAAGTGATTACGTGTATAGTTGGACATTCTATTTTTAGATTCGAAAAAAAAACCTGAACATATTACCTTGCTCTGTCGAATCACCATATCCTCACAAATGGCCCGACCAACCAACCGAACAACCAAGTGAGCTACAGATTCTACTCTCTTTATGTGTATCTATCTATCTATCTATCTATCTATTTGTTTATCTATGTGTGTGTATATGTCTTCGGTCCCCCTGGTCACATTTTTGGGGTTAAATCTTGAAAATTTGCATGAATACACCACTAGGCACCACCTATAAATGTTTCTTTTAAAAAAAGCGCTTTTTAAAGTCTCTATAGTCACTTCGGACCAACAATGCCCAAATCTCGTGCTGGTATTTTTATTGATTATTTCAGCAAAACGATCTTTTTTTTTTACATAATTTTGAATAATTATTTTTGATACACGATAAGCAACAAGGTGTTAATGATGTGCAATTTTAGCCTATTGTCAATTGTTATTTTGATAAGTAATTACTTGGAGTGTGATATCCATATGAGATGGATATATATATATATATATATATATATATATATATATATATATATTGTGTCATCCATAGACATGTATTACATCTCTTCAGAGTAGCTACAGATTTTCCATTATACTATCAAGAACTGCGAAGAAGGCAGATTTGAAACCTTCACTTCAGACCCGCAGGCCGATATCCTACCTTTGGACTACGGAAATGGACAGTCATTGAGGCTGAATTTAAGCGATATATTTATTTACACAGAAATACCTCATCAATAGACTGCTCTATTCCTATGGAAGAGCATTGCATTAACTTGCAGTGGATGAGTTACCTCACTCAAAGAGTGCTCAACCCTGAATAGAGGAGCATTAGTAATTACTTAGAGCGTGATATCCATGTGATATATATGTATATATCTATCTATCTATCTATCTATCTATCTATATATATATATATATATATATATATATATATATATATATATATATATATTCTGAAGTTATAGCCACTGCACAAAAACAAAAAGATAAAAAAATACTTTTACTGAAATATCAATGATATATGTCGTATTATCTGGTTGTATTGCAAATGGAAAAAGTTTATGACTCCATTATGTAAGTAAAGAATGTATTTCATATTCTTAGTTTCAGCAATTGAGTTTCGATATCAATTTGTATTTGGAGCCCCTCTATTACGCATGCTACAGGACCTAAACTAGTTTAATCAAGTCCTGTCCACGGGGGGGGGGGGCACAGGGCGTTGTGGGGGGGGGGTATAGTAATTACCTGATTGATTCAAGCTAACGAAATCACTAAAATAGGTCTGGTTAGTCTCTCAGTACAAACTGCCACGTGTCCCATGTCTTTTGGCAGCATGTCGTTTTGAGGGTGATCGAATAAAATGGATAAAGAGGTAGCTAAAAGACATTGATCACGAGACTGTTTCCTCTAGGTGACTAACCAGACCTATCATTATTATCATTACTATTATCATTATTATTATTTTCATTTGATCTGGCCCCAACAAAATTCACATCGTTTTCCAACATTAGTAGTTCAACTGTGTCAGTGAAGGAACCCATCTAACATAAATCTGGTTTGAGAGAAGCAAAGGGCATTCTGGGAGTAAATTTGAACTTCAATAAGAAATTAATTTTTTTCCTTTTTTTATGGGATGATTTATTTCATTCTTAGTTATCTTCAAAGGCTATTTTGGTCAATAGACAAATTATATATGACTGGGCCAAGAGAAAAATGAAAACGAGAATCGACAAGTGATGACCAGTTATCTCCCTTTACTCACATATCTCTTGCCTTGTATTTTTGAGTCACTTGCTGAAATGTTATAATATCTGTTCAGGGGTGGATCCAGGATTTTGAACAGGGGGAGAGGAAATAGTCCAAAACCGACTCTGAAATCAGTTGATTTAAAAGATCTCCATCAGAGCAGGCAGCCCTACAGTCTCTCACTTTATTTTTTCAGCACTACACTAATGACATTTGCGTGTCATGTGATGAAAGAATTTACATTAGCATCCATCTAATATAGAAATATTTTTGATACGGGATTTCCAAAATAAGAAATTTATCCAATTCAATAAACAATTGTTAAAAGCATACTCAAAGAAAAAGATCTATTATCAGACAAGTGAGATAAACGAGGAGAAAATACTGGAAATATCAATGATTTACACATTCCAGAAAAGTCAACCTATAAAATAAATTCATACCTTTCTGAAAATCCCCTAATTATATCTCAATTATAAGCTGTTTATTCGGTCTGTCTCTAGTTTGGATTACTTTGGAATTATACTGCTAATACTATAAAAAAAAAGAAGAAACTAACTCGTCATAACAGTTAATAATTGAACAACCGTTGCGTCAAAATTCGAAGTCATGTAAAAATAAAATTCCATCAAAGAATAAATATGGTCAGAACAAATTTCATTTATGACATCACTGGTGATTTCCACTTGAAATCATCTTAAAAAGAGTACAAAATATATAGAAACACCTAGATTATGGAGGATCCAGAAGTTATTAATAAACTATACTTGTCAAAATAAGGCCCAAAAGGTAAAAATAGCTTTCTTTCCGAAGAAAAATCAAAAAAGAGAAGTTTTTAGAAGGGATATAGTGGAGTACTGATGCCAATTTCCGAGTCAGAGACAAAACGTTATGGCCAAGAGCACTTAGAGCACACAAACAAATAAAAACATATTGTAAACAAAAAAAGGGACCTTTCACCACCTTTAGTAGCTACGTTTGTTCTATTGAATCTAATAAGGAGTAAATCATCAAATAATGATTGAGAGACATATAGGTAGATATTTGAACTTATGTAAATATTTGGTTCAATTATTTAGAAGAGACAGGTACATGCAAGCGATACGCTGACATTCTTCAGTCGCGGCCTAGAAACAAAATTTAGCATTTACGCAATGGCAAGCGACCTCGAAAGCAGAAATATACAATATTAAAAAAAAATCAATAATGCTTATTTCATGGATGGGAGATTCAAAATTTGGGAAAGAATTTGAAGCAAGTAATTATGTGCAAAGAAAAAAAAAAGAAAAAAAAAGAAATGCAGAGACGAATTTATTGATAAAAAGTGATGTCGCTATTATTAGTTTTGCAACTGTTTACCTTAATCTCTGGCTGGGTTCTCTTTACCTGTAAGTAAACGAATAAACAGCACCCATTATCTATCCTTCCACAAACTTTCGTTAAAATTCTCCGAGAACTTTCTTAGCTAGAGTGGAGACAGATATGAGCTTATTCATTTTTCGCTTTTCGAGTCTCTCGGGTCATTTTGGACCGACGTTGCCAAAATCTTGTTCTGGTATTTTTCTTTAGAAAATTCATTTTTCAAAGATAATTATAGATAAAAGATCTATTTTATTTTAGATAATTTTTAGATAAATTTTCAGATAATCTGTTCTGGTACACGCAGTGGCTATGGTGATTCATTTGCGCGACCTACGAATATTTTTTCATTATAAAAAAAAGAAAATGTTTAGAATGGTATATCTTTCCTCATATCATATGATGGATTTCTTCTTACAAATCGCTAATAGGATTTAGAATCATTGATATATAGGTCTGCTTGCTCACTCAATAGAAACTGTCATGTGACCAATGTCTTATAGCAGCATGCTGTGTTGGGGATGATAAATTATAAAATTGAAAAAATTGGTGATTAATGTTACTTCTCTCACTTTTTGTTGGGCTGTGATCACTAAAAAACGTCTAAATTAAAAAAAAAAAAAATCAAAAAACAAAACAAGAGTGAATGCTGTCAGACACAAACTGGAAGAACAATTTGGCAGAAATTTACATTGCAAATTGAAACCCCACCAATTTAGGGGGTATTAAAAAAAAAGTTTTTCCGAACGTAAAAAGGAAAATGATAATCTAAATTTTCAGCCCTTTAGCTCCGTTGGTGCAGCTTGTATGCATGATTCATACATATTTACATACATAGTCATCCAGCCGTACCACCATGAAAACTGAAGAAACTTATCTTGACATTTTTGGCGGCAGTTTTGATTGATGGTTTCTAATATGGGTGAATATCGATACAAGGGAGGCAATCATTATTCTCGTCTAAGGGAGATAACCACCATTGGCTCCTTGATGTGGGTTGTCTGTTTCTCGAAAATATCTCTGACCATGTAATAATCCATGAGCTCACTTGATTTATCTTTAGTACATGAACTTGAATAGATGAAACGTAAATACTTTGCTGAAAATACGAAATTTTCTAATGGGATTGTTCACTCTTCTAATTTTATAAAACTTTGATCTGATCGTCCACTATGCTTTCATCATTCGCGCTTACTACTAACCAAAGTCAACACACAAAGTCTCTATGCTTATAGATGAATTTTCCATTTTTCTTATTTTCTAAACATTGTTTTAAAACATGCATTCATTTAAGAACTGAAAAAATGATATAAAATCGTACTTGAAAAAAACTCTATGCTCATCTATGAATAAAGTTTTTGAATATTTTCATTTTCAAACTGATGTTTTAATGAATCAAGCCCCTACAAGAATGCATATTTTTTAAACGGTATTTAAAAACAATTTAAAATGCAGATAGTATTCATATGCTCACTTTTATATGTTTTTGTGACGTAAGCAACAAACGCTGGATTATCAGAACTTTCACGTCGCAAATTCATTTATTTGTAGGCAATAAAAATCAAAATAGAAGTTTCTTCCCCAAACTGTGGTAATTCATTTTATAGGAACGAACAAAATTTAAAATGATTTATTGTAAAGAACAAAATGAAAAGAAAAAATTATTCATTCGAACAAATTTGAATCATTAATCAATTGGGAAGACTTTAAATCAATAATTCATCGAAACGAATAACCTTAACACAAATTCTATTCCCAACCCACATTTTAATATTATTTGAATTTTCAAGCAGAATCAGAAGATAACTTCCCTTAGATACATGAAAATTACCTCAATATTATAAGACGCTAAAAGTAATGTGGACGATCGGCAGAAATTTTCTGGTTGGGGGCGGGGGGTCCTGCTTGAGGGCACGAAAAGAATTTCCAATTCTATGAGCTCTAAAACAGCTATTATAGTGTAATGAAAACCTATGTTAACATAATTTTAATGGCAAAATGTGTGAGACTTGGCTGGTCTGAAAATAGAAGGGACTTTTTTTTACCAGGCATTTTTTTCAATGCGGGAGATTCGTACAAATTCATTACATGCAGGTTGGGAAGAGACAACACTTCGCTTCAAAATATGGGAGGCTCCCACGAAATGTTGGAGACTTGGAAGGTCTACATCTAATTAAAGAAGTGCCATCTCCAGCTCTAAACAGACATTTTCGCTGCTGAGAGAATCAATATTAAACTCGTCTCCAAATAAACAACGACTTTTATAGCAATCAATTCGTTATCGATTTCTCCGACGTGAAAATGTCGATTTTGATACAAGGTTGGCATTTTAACCGGTTTTGAAAATAATGACATTAAAAAAAAATCATTTGTTCAATAAATGAATAAATAGGTGTGGTTAGTCACTCAATAGAAACTGTCAGGCAATCAACATCTCTTGACAGCATGTCGCGTTAGGGGTAATCAATTAGAAACACTGCAAAAGAGGGTGATCAATGAATAAGTTACTTCTCTCACCTTTTGTTGGTTAATGGTCCCTAAAAAAAGTCTGAATAATCGAAAAAAAAAAGAAAAGAAAAAGCAGACACAAACTAAGGGGTCAATTTAGCATAAACTTATATTGCAAACTGAACCCACTCTAAAAAATATTTGGGGAAAATTTTGAAAAAAATTTCCAAGCATAATAAGGAGTAAATGTTAAAATTTTGAGCCTCTATCTCTATTTAGTACGGACTGTACGCGTGACGCATACATGACCAGCCAGACTGACTTAAAAACTGAAAGACACTTATGTTGAAAGTTTCGGTGACAAATTTTGCTGACATTATTTAATACAAGCCTGGTTGCTGCTGGGTTAAACTCCATTGCAACTTCTATTCAGGCTGAAGATAATTATTGCAACTTTTGTATTGTTCATATGATGAATAAATTCGTTGGTAAATAAAACTTGCAAGTTTTGCTCAGTTGGTAAAAGAGTTGTATACTTATCAGAGTGATTTCGGATTGCAGTCAATGTTATAAATAGGTTCTGTTTCATGTGGTGTGTTAGATAAACATTCAAAAGTTGACACCCTTAAATTTGGTGAGGATTATTCTTGTTGCTTTTGTTACAGGTGAAGAACAGGGTTTGCCAGAATTTCAATTTTCTAATAACTTTTACAATATTTTTATGCAAATGGAGAAAGTCTTTCAAGTCGTGATCTTGACGTTTTATAATTGTATGGTTACAGTTAGTCCCAGAAGTGTAGCACTAAAATATTATAGCAATCCAAGGTTCCGAAGTAATTTTTGATATCCATTTGAAAGTTCTGCTGATTCAACAAGCTCACGGACCCCCAGCTGTCTGTGGACCCCCGGTAGGGAACTACTGGGTTAAGCCGTCCAGCCTTACTGGATATAAAGCCGTAGAATTACTACGATTTATTTTGTCCGTAACAATTAACCCTTCCACTTTAAATAAACAAATTTACAGATAAAAATATTCCTGCCAACCATTAAATAATGGTCTTTTCCACTAAAACGAATTCTCGTAGAAATCCAAATCCATCCATCTATCTATCTATCTATCTATCTATCTATCTATCTATCTATCTCTTATTTTCTTCTTTACTAAATACCCATTTTATTTAAATGAATTCCCCTACAGATCCTAGCTTTGAAAGTCCTCAGCTTTCGGCAGGCCCATGGTTTGGAACTGCTCGGGTAGGCCATTCAGACTTGGGGCCAGATCACTACGCACAATGACTTTGGAGGGAATATGAAAGCACTCTCAGAGAATAGATTATTACTCAGTTTATGGAAGAACACCACTCATAAGGCACTGACTCCTAGATGAGGGAGAGGGACCATCCTCAATTCCCTAGGGTCAGAGCCACCCAAGGATTTGTCGGCTTCACTATGGCTCCTCATCGTGATGTGTCGTCTGCATAAAAGTATCAGACGTTCGAACGATTCATACTTTACAAAAGAAGACTGCATTTACTCGCTTCCGCGCAAGAGCAGTGTGACATAAGGTCGTTTTCAATCCGGGGACCCAGTTACAGAAACAGCAAAAATTGCTCCAGTCCCCTGCAACTAGTGTGGCGAAAGCGTCAGGGCAAGCCCGACCCATTCTTTTTAGTGCAATGGGGCGTACTGCTCCTCCGAGATTAGTTATCGTTTGAGGCCATTGGACGAATCCTAAGCCCCTTGCGCTTAGCAATAAGCTTGTCTCAGAAACCCATCAACGCCACCAGTGCAGAACAATAACATCCTAAAAAGATCTTACTCACTTATGCACCTACAAGAACAAGATGTGACACAAGGTCGTTGTTAATTGGGCTGTTTTATTTGCATATACGATCGTACAATTCATTTTTCATTTATCATCAAATATAGAAGAACTTCTCATCATATAAGTTATTCGTTATTATTTCCAATTAATGATTGGTGCTCAGTTTCATTAATTATTCACTTAAAGAAAGACCTTATAATAGTCTGATCTTTATTAACAGCAAGTTGCTTTCAAGGGAGGTAAATTAAATCTATTTCTGGTTTCAAAATATTTAAGAGTAAAAATTTGATTTTAAAAAATGGAACGTGATAAAGTCGCCACTGCTTTGAATTATGAATGACAAAATCTATGTATATTTAGGAAGTTTCCGAAAAATACGAAGATTGATCAAAATAATTTTCCCTGTTGCAAAAACGCAATAAGTACTACAAATATGATGGTACTATTATAGTCCACCACGAATACACATACACGTGGTACTGAATTGTTTGTTCCGATGGTTTCACCAGAAACCTTTTTGGTAAGATTCATATTGCGTGCCAACATAATTTACAAAATAATCAATGGATGAAAGTCGCAGTTAAATTGTTTCAAAATTTCAAGTGCACTCTTTTTCTAATAAAATCCTGTCAGACATCATTTAACAATAGACCTCATTAGTTATTTTGTTTAAAATCTACAGCAGGAAAAATAAGAATGTTTTGATGCGATTTTCGGTGCTATTTCAGAATGCTCTGACGTACTTTGACAGAATATTTGAATGAGTTTGTATCTCGTTGCAACCAAGATGATAAATATCATATATTAATGAATAAATAGTTAATGATATGTAATACTATAAAAATGATGAATATTATTTTAAAAAAGGCAATATAAACAAATATTAAACACACCACATCGAATTGAATTTTTTCCTTGAAAGATTATAAATCTATTTCTTTAAGAATAGCGTTTCCATTTTTATTGGTATAGTTTTAGTTACGATGTGTACGACATATAGGCACTGGGCAAGAATTCCCCGGACAATATTCCCGCAGACAAAATTTCACCCCTTGAAGTGCTGAGTGGGACAAAAAGTCCTTGGTTCGATTCAAATATGACAAAACCTATTGTAATCAATGATAGTATAAATGATTTTTAACAGGTCTCCTATTCAACTTAACTTGAATTTTATATTCTAATTTAAAACTTGTAATAAGCCCAATCAACAAAAAACATTATGGAATGTTTCAACTCCTATCCGACTTTTGTCCCACCTTGTATTAAAAAAAGCTGGTGGGCAGCGTTTTGAGAGTTAATTTTCAAAGCAAACGTTTGGGAAGATTAGTATCACTTTGAATATTAAGAAGGGAAACCTTAGTTAAATTAAATTAAATGACTATTCCCATGATATGTATTGTTGAGAATACGTCACTCGTAGATCGTAGATGAAATCTAATCTATCGTATTGAAAAAGGTTGACAAAGTGGATCGACTGGATATTTGTGATGGTAATCGGAATGGAAACATGATCTTTCTTTATGTTAAAGAGAATAAATTATTCATTCATTTTGCAACAAACAGGAAATTAATGTTTTAGCGAATCGTCTTTCAAGAATGCATGTATGTTTTAGTGTTGTTAATGAAGATAGAAGTTTACCGAGTACATGTAGAATGAAGTCATCGAAAAGGCGTAGAAGGCGGACTGGGGCATCAGGTAGACTCTGATTCTAGAAAGAGAGTGAGAAAGTCAGAAAAGTTACTTTTTACAGCTAGGGGTTCACTGGGAGTAACGTTCACCATTTTTATGGGCTCGGGAAGTGATGTCTTTTGGCACTATTTTAGGGCTAATATTCGGCGTAGTGATAATAACTAAAGGGAGATAAATGCTACTTTTAATTCCTAAATTTGTTCACTCCTATTGATATACTAACAGTTATAGTAACTTTGAATAATTTGAATTGACTGGAGCAGTATTACATTTTTTTACCGGACCTCATGTTCATATCACACATTCTTGAAGCCTGATATTAAAAATTTCTTTAAAGTCAGAAAACAGATGTGATAATCAATCAGAATCTCTATTCTCTGGATTATTACAAATATTTTTTTCCATAAATAAAAAAATGAAATATTAACAAATGTGGTTTAAACGATTTTCTTCCATAAATTCAACTTGAATTGAAAAGTTATTGATTTATTTATTTCAAAATGCTACTCTTTATCCCTAATGATGTTTTACTCCTCACAAAGTGACTAGAGAAGGGGTGTCTTCACTTTTCAATACATGTAGCTACAATGCACTATTTCGGTTAATTTGAGATTTTTTCAGCTTACACTTGGTTACCTTAATACCATAACCGCATTACATCGAAACCCATACTAATCAAAACTGTACTATCCAAAGTATTCTTTCATATAGCTCCAACTTGAGGGCAAAAACGAGTAAACGTAATTAGAATTTGTATAGTATATATTAGGTTGGTACAAAAATATTTACGTTATTTTTTATTATAAACTTGACGTTTATTTTTGGAATAAACTATTATTTAACATTTATATAATATTCATGTCCCTGTAAAATGCAATTTCAAAGTGTGAGTTTCCTTCTGTTTATTTATGCAGAACATTTTCTTTTCTTTATTTATTCTGCTTTATTTGAGGCTGTCGAATCAAAGATGGACAAAAAAGCAAATCTGAGCATATTTGTTGTAACAGAACAAGATGAGATGTAAAGCAGCGGAAATTGCTTGCAATATTAACCAAATATACGTCCAGGGGGGGGGTGTCAACGAATGTATAGTTCAACATTGGTTTCAAATGTTTTGGGACGGAGACGAAAGCCCTGAAGTCCTTTTGTGATAGACGACGTTCTATTGAGGGTCATTTTTGGAGCTGACTTGCGCAAAACTCGAGAGGTTGTGAACATTGGTTATTCAAGAGTTACATCAAATAAGAAAAAGCAAAACAGCTTCACATGTGGAAATGACCCTGAATAAAAAGCAAAAAAAAAAAAAAATACTTGTCGTGCGAATGACCCTACAATCGAATGAACTAGGCTACGAAACTCTACCTCAACTAGCTTACTCACCGGACCTCTCTTTGACCGATGATCACTTTTTCAAGCATTTCGAACACATGCTGTAAATAGCAGCTCCAAACGTCTCTGAAGGATTCATTGGTTCCAAGACCCGAGGTTTCTATGCTTATGGAATAGATAGACTTGTTTCTAGTTGGCAAAAATCTGTAAATTCTGAAGGTTCTTATTTCGATTAATAACTTTTATTCTAAGCAGAGATATACAGCTCTAAAGTTGATGGTGAAAAACTGCAATTATTTTTGAACCAATTGAATATATAATAAGGAAACATCACCCTCTCCCAAACAAAGGAAACACCGTACACACGCACTATACGGCTGGTTGGGCCCAAATAGAGCTAAGACTGCGAGGAATATAAACAACACATTGAGGAAGAAACAGAAAGGCTTCGCTTCCGATCATTCACGAGTGGAGATTTCAGTTTAAAAACCTGGAGAAAGGTCGGCCCAAAGAATCAATGAAAAATATTTGAAGGCTATGAAGGGAAATAATCCAAAAACATTCAGAGAACTTGCATCAAACTTCAATGAATTGACTAGAACTATCAGAAACTGTCAACATAGGTTTCTTCAGTTTTCAAGTTGGTCTTGCTGAATGATTGGCTGGCTGGCTGGCTACATTTGTATGTATAATGCGTACTGGCCAATAGAGCTAAGGGGCTTAAAATTTGAACATTTATCCCTTATTATGTCTACAAAAAACATTTCCATCAAAATTCACCCCTAAATAGGTTTTCAGTCGGCGGTTCAATTTGCAATGCAGATTTATGCTAAATCGATCTCTTAATCAGTGTCCGCTCGTTTTTTGAATATTTAGACTTTTTCTTAGTGTTCACTACCCAACAAAATCTGATAGCCTATTTTTCCGAAATTTCAATTGATCACCTCTAATATAATATGCTGCCAAAAGACATCAGTCACTGAACGATTTCTATTGACTGACTAACCAGACCTGTTTCAAATTATTCAAAAGTGAATGACAGGAAAGAAAAGAAAACTCAATAAATAGATTCCATTTGAATTGAATAAAAAAACAAAAAAATCAGATATATGGAGGCCTGCATTAGTCATCATCATCATCATCATCATCACGAAGTGCTGTAATATTGTTGGAACGTGCGGAGAGTATTCGCGATATATTTAGCGCGTATCTTTTCTCGCATATAAGCTCATTATATGGTTAGATTGTAAATGGAACCCCCTCTGCCTCTGAAAACTTGGCCATATTTTTCAGCAATCTTAGCCAATTGTTAGCTATTTTTCTATCATCTCAGGAATATCTAGCCAATCTTAGCGATCATAATCCAGTTTACTCTGGCTAACATTATTTCCTTTTTTTTATTTTAGGAGTCGCTTTGGCATGAAAAAATCTTTGAGTTGGCAACACTGTACGTAGGAACAGCGTCCTCTTATTTTTGGGGGGAGGGGTTGTGATCTGCCTATCTATCTATCATCATCATCATTCGTTATAAATCCACTGCTGGACAAAGGCCTTTCTCATCTTTTTCCATTGCGAGTGTGATTGTGCACATCCCTGCCATATCTCGATGGTAAAGTTTTCTATCTCGTCTCTCCATCCTGAGTCTGAACTTTTCGTAATTAATTTATTGTTCCATAGGCACCAATCGGTTAGCTTTTCGCTTCATCTGTTGTCCCTTCTTCTTGCTATGTGTCCAGGCCATCTCCATTTTTGAAAAAAATCTTAATCAATGTCGATCTTTTTCTACCACAATCACTCCTAACATTGCACTCTCCATTGCTCTCTGTTCTGAGTTTGTTTTCCAGTGGTTTTGTAAGTTTTTCTGGTTTTGCACCCATATGACGTAGCTGTTATCATTGATTATATACTTAACATTTCAAGCCTATTCTACATCAACTGCACCCTCAAATTAGCGGAAACAGTGAATTGCACTCATATGTACTGAATCAAGTTACGTTTGATATTTGTTAACTTGAAGAACACACAAAAAAACCTCTAAGGCACGCCGCCCAGTGTTTTCTCACTTGTTTGTTATGGCACCACATCACTGTAATAATCATCAGGATAGAATTGATCCACTTTACAATTGGTTGCTTAAATAACAGGTCTGTTTAGTTCCTCATTAGAAACTTTCACGTGACCAACGTCTTTTGGTAGCATGTCGTGTTGGGGACAATCAATTGAAAAATTAGAAAAAAAAGGGTGATCAATGAATAAGTTACTGCTTTCGCCATCTGTTGGTAAAAAAAACAAACAAACAAAACAAGCGTGAATTCAACCTGAAACAATTTAAAGTACCGATTCAATATAAATTTAAGTTGCAAACTGAATCCCCTCTAAAGACCTAGAGGGTTGGAGTACGAAGATTTAAAGGCTATTATTAGAAATGAAAGGCTGGCAATTTCGGAGAAAAAGATAGAAGTTAAAATTTAGTTTTCCAAGTAAGACAATAAATCATGAGGATGCAAACAATACTTTTTTCTTTTTGTCTCTGTTCTTGAACGTTTATTTTAAAAGTGTTCTTGGAATTTCAAATTTTTTTAAAAGTTTAAAAACCTCAAATTATAACAAATTATTACAAGCGTAGGCCCGCCTTGAGTATTGTTTTTACTGATGGATGCCTTTCATGTACAGATTACAGCTTTTTTGTCCCTTTCAAACATCCTGATTGATAAACTGTCAATATTCAGTCATCGTTTCTAGACTTGAGCAAACTTTTAAAAATTTACTTCTGATTGGCAGAAACCAGCTCACCCAGATCCAATGATAATTCATTTCTTATAGAAGCTCAATCATAACGCTGATGCAACTAGAAACCTTTTCTAAGTAAGCACATAAAAATGAGTCTAATTAAATTGAAAACAGGGTATCGTTTCCTCAAAGTTATTTTTAATTGAAGAAAAATTACTGACGTTTGTAGAAACCGTTTGCTGAGCTCCCATCTTGAATCTTGTAGATTTTAATGGATGCATTTCACAAGTGATTATTTGATTCTTATTTTGTCAAACCTGTAATGGAATGGCTTCAGTTCTGTCTCTACAGACAATGGAAAGTCCCTTCTATGGAGCACGTCTGGGCAAAGTGTACGGAGATCCTGGAATGGACAGTCGTCAGAATCCCTCTCTCGACCTTACTGGTGTAGTCCAGAGGAAATCACAGAACAATACGTCTGGCTTCAGCTTGGCTGTAAGAGCTACCATCAAAGTGGGCCTCAAAACAATCTTACTTGGAATCAGAGTTTTTCTTCTCTTAGACTGGTTGACTTACCAAGAGAATCGTACCTTCCCTGCTATTTTACCCATACCTGGGTAAGTTGGATTCATGCCTTTCCCAAGGGAATCTATGCGAAGTGAACATAAATAGCCCCGATCAGAGTTTGAACTCAAGTCAACTCCCTTTTGTCAACACTTCCACTCAGTAAACTAAAAAGCACTCAAGAGATCACATGCCTCTACCAACACCATTGTTAGCGCAAGTAATTTTGCATGGTACTGCACCAAACTTTAATCATTTCTTCTGTAGAAAATTTAATCGAACTTTTGTAGATATCGTATCTACAGACAAGAGTTTCTTGAGGTGTTATGTGACGTGGAAATATAGCTACGATGTAGGGATAATTGTGCATGGATCCACCCCCCCAAAAGCCCGATTTCCATCCTTTCATTAAATGTCATTGAAATTCATTGAGAGCTTCCAGAGGTCTCTGGTGGAGAGTAATGAACATATTTATTAATGCATGGAGGAGAAAAAATTGAAAATATCTTTCAATCACACCAATTTTCCTGAATCTACCCCCAAAATTAACCAGTAACTTCTTCCTTGTCTCATTGCTAGCATTTTCACAAAATCTAAGACAGACAGGAAGACAGACGGAAAAAGTGCGAGCGAATACATACGTATATACCAATAACTTCGTTGACAGAGGAAATTACAAGTTCTAATTTTCCAGTTTCAAGGAAATTCAAGTTATATTCACCACTAAAATGGTTTACCCATTTAAACAAAAATTGCTACTACACCTTTTTAGTTTTAATTTAGAGTTCGATTAAAAAAAAAATTAAGTAAGACACAATGCGGGTGATATCGAACAAAGCTTACTGTAGCATCGTGAAGGCTGCTATGAAACGTCGGATGAGCGAAAGATTTGATACTATGATGGCTTCACCGCCAGCTGGACTTATAGATTGTGCTACCTCGAAGAAACAATCGATAAAGCAATGACTGTTGAGGATGAAAACATACAGTTATTAACAAAAGCATTTTGCTCCAATCTTGGCACAGGATCTCAAAAGCAATAAAAAAAGAAGTTTTTACTGCCTCAACTGAAGTTCAACTTTTTGAAATTAAAGTTCAACTCTTTTAATTTGAATCAAACTTTTTGAAGCTGAAATCCAACTTTTTTAAAACTTGAAGCTAAATGTTTCACTCACCTCGGCCAACGACGTTGGAGACGGTTATGAATTCAGTTGCAGCTGTCTCTCCGTCTGTCTTTCCTTCGGGTTATAAGATATATCGGTTGATACCCGATGGATATCAATGTTATTTTGTGGAAAGCTGGGCAATGGAGTAAACACGAAGTGTTTAAGTCTGGGGTGGATCCAGGATTCTTTCTTTGATATATATATATATATATATATATATATATATTGATATATATATATATTGATATATACCCTCATGACTTTCCACACGATATCTCCAAAGGTTTTTGATGAATTTCCATGAGACCTTATGGGAAGATGGACAATGGGTTACGAAGCGATCAATTTTTTTGACGGATCAACATTACCACCACTGCATCGTAGCTATACATCTGCACCACATAATATCGCCCTAATTTCATGTCAATCCACACGATATCTCCAAAGGTTCTCAATTAATTTATGAAAGGGTGGACAATGGGTTACGGAAACAGTGATTGAATTTCAGGGCGGATCCATGTACAATTACTTTCGCTGACAATGGCGTTGGCAAGGGTATTAATGGCAAATGTTTTTTTCGTCTGCTTTGATCCGTATTTCTGGGCAGTTTGATCCTAATCACTTGATCATAATGTTAGGAACTCTCAACCATAACTGTCAACATAGGTTTGTTTAGTTTTTAAGTGGGCCTGGCTGGCTATCTATGAATGTATAACACGGACAAGCCACACCAATGGAGCTAAAGGGCTGAAATTTTTAACATTTACTCCCTTTTATGTCTACACAAATCGTTTTTGCTCAATTTCTAAAAATCACCCCCAAAACAGGTTTCCAGTGGCAGTTTCATTTGCAATGTAAATTCATGCTAAATTAGTCCCTTACTTTGTGTCCGGCAGCGTTGCAGCTTGCTTAATTTTTAAAAAGAATTTTGACTTTTTTTGTGATCACTACCCGACAATAAGCGAGAGAAGTGTCTTATTCATTGATCATCCCTTTTTCTTCCATTGCTTTTAATTGATCAACCCCAACTAGGTATGCTACCCAAAGACGTTGGCCACATGACAGTTTCTATTGCATGACTAACCAAATCTGTTTGGTATTATGTTCATATGTCATTTGATACACAAGTTCATGACACAGCAACATGTGACATTGGAAAGAATGGTTAAACATTTATTAGGTCGTTTTATTGATGTCTTTATGACCGTGACCTAGTGGTAGAGTGCCACCTTTCAGTTCGGCTGGTCGTGGTTCAATCCACCATTGAATTGTACTCTTATACCTATCCGCTAAGTACTCAGCAAAAAGTACTAGGATTGAGGGACCTCTCCTCGTAGGCTAAAGGTTTGCAGCCAGTGCTGGGTACATTTAACGAAATCACTAAACTGAAACACTGCTAAAGATTTAGAGGAAGCAAAGACAACCAAGGAATGGTTTTATAGAAATCTAAGTTCGTTTTTATTTTGCTCCTGATCCCTCCAGGTAGACCTATAGAGCCGAAACGTTGTTAGGTTGTAGCTTGGACAGAGTACTTTCCAAAAAGGTATCAGCTAATATCAGATGATGATTAACGTGTATATAAATAGTTAAATGAATAAAAGGATCCAAACATTAGTTTACATTCAACATATAGTTTATATAAAACTCTTTGTCCAAGTTATAACATATTAAGAAACTTTGATCTCTAGATCAATTTCCAAAGATTTTAGAGCGAAAGAAAAAACGAACCGAAGCTAAATTTATGTAACAAAAGTTAGCGGTTAGCGGTTAGTGGCTATCTTTGCTTCCGTTACATTTTTTGCAGTCCAACATTTTAGCTTTTCAGTTATCTGTACCCATCCGTGGTTACGACCAAATATCATTGGATACATCAGTTCTTCCGGTTAAGCTACGTTGAGCCAGGTCAAATATTTGGATGACCGTTGGGCTAGATAATAATTTCCCGTGTGTACTTATATCCACAACATCCTCGATGGAGGTATTAGCGGAAAACGATGATACATAAATACTTTCTATTTAATTCAAAACCTAATTTGTTTGTAGGTGTTTGATGCCATTCTGTGTGAAGAATGAAATATGTGTAAAATCTTCAAACTTGTTCTGACCTTTTTTTTTCTGTAACATTGGTCCCTCTGGTCCCAACTTTGGGAAAAGTCATTACCATAACAAACTTTCGGTCAATCCAATCATACTGAAGACTTTAAAGATGGTATTCAATGCCTCTCAGTTAAGCACTCGAACTAGGATTGAGCTTACGGCCAAATTACGTTAGTTATACAAGTTCTTATATGGTCACTGAAATTAACCAACATCATGTCAGGTCAGAACCTAGGTGGATGAACATTGCATAAGCTGAACGAAGCTTCGACAGACATGGCAAGCCGGAAGTGGGCCTTACTAACAATTACCCTTGTGTACACAAACCCATTACACCTTCGAAACTGATCAATTGATCCAAGCAAAAAAAACAAAACAAAAAAACAACAAAAAAACAAAAAAACTAAAATGAAAGGTCTGGTTAATCTCTCAATAGAAACCCTCGCGTGACCAGCGTCTTTTTGCAATATATCATATTGGGGGTGATTAATTAAAAAATTGAAAAAAGGGTGATCGATGGTTGTTATATCTTCTGCCTTTTATTATGCAGTGGTCAATAGAAAAGTCTGAATTAAAAAAAAAACACACCTGGATGTTGTTGTTTACAAACCAAGGCACCAATTTAGCATAAGCTTGAATTGTAAATTGAATCTCTCACTAAAAACCTATTTGGAGTAGATCTTTCAAAAACTGAACAAAAATAAAATTCTAGACACAAAGATTAAATGTTTAAAATTTCAACCCTCTAGCTCCATTGGCGTGGCCTACTTTAAGTAAGCACATTACATTAGTTAGCCACTCAGACAGACCCACTTAAAAACTGAAGGAACTTATGTTGACAGTGTTGGTTGACGGTTTCTAATATTGGGGAATCGGTATTATATATACAATGTACTAAAAAGCATGGTTGAATTTAATTCTGATGCCTCGGAGAAGTGCAATGATTCTGACAGAGGTACAGTTGAGGAGAGAGGCTCATTGGAAACTCCCTCAATGGATTTGATTATTCAAGATTCTGCCATCAATAGTTGAATGGGATTTTTAAAAATTGTAGACTGCTGTGAAAAAACAAACACCACTAAAATACCACACAGTTTAGTAAACCATAAAGGCATAAGGCCTTAGGCGTATAGTGCATTACTAATAAAATGTTTCATAGATTTATACAAAAGTTTATTTATAAAAGATAACCCATTGGAGGGGGTCCATAAGCTTTTAAATTAGTTATTTACCTACAGCTCTCCTGTTGTCAAATTTAACTAAATGTTCGAGAGGCCCCCCAACCCGTCGAAGAGCCAAGCCCTCCACCCTCAATTTCTAGCTACGCCTCTGATTGGATTCTCATCAGAATCCGTAATTCTACAAATGGTTTTCTAAAATTAAACCCCCAACTCAGGAATCTTTTGCATCTCTTGTCTGTCGTCCAAGGGCGTGCCGGAAAGGGTGTCCCGCACCTAAATGCTCTTTCTGTTGCCAAATTTCTTCCCTTATTTAGCAAGCACGCCCACTTCCCCGGCAACTGAAAGGGATTTGTGTCCACTTTGCCGGCAAACTTGAGGCAGAGGCCTGCATCTCGCCCCCACGAATAACATTAAGTATGCCCCCCTCCGTTGCTGTCTGAAATCTCATGAATGTTAGGCGGGGCAAATGAATCTCTCCACGCCCATTGTTATCGCATTTTTGCTCTCTTCCCTCGCCTTCCGCCTATGATGCATTCATTCAGACTACAATTGCCAGTTGATTCACATGAATTATAATTTCTAGAAAACTAATGTCTTTCAATCACTGATTAAGTATTTCAATCACGAGTCTATTCGGATAGTGCAATGGTTTACACGTCTGCTTCACACGCAGAAACTCCTGGATTGTGCGGAAAACTCTTCAAAAATTTCCCTGTGAACTCTAAACTGTGTAATTAAGATAAAGGTATCCTTTCGATAAACGTAAATCCTACAAAGAGGGTGGCCATAAAAAAGTTACTGGTATAAAGTCCTGGTCTTGACGAGACTTGCAAGGATCAACAGAACAGAGACCGGGACTTTGTCACCGGTTGCCATCCTTGGGGGTTGTCTTCCAAGAGGCGTGACGCTTTACCTATGTTCAAATGCTGGAAGGTTAATATTAATCGCCGCTACTACAACTGACCGGTTTAAACAGTGTTGCTTAGCTTGAGTTAATTATGTATTCTGACATTTAGATGTATCTATCTGGACTTTACCCAGCCCTTAGTGTTCATAAGGGAAACTTATTTTTACCCCCCCCCTCAATAAAGTTTTAGGGGGGTCCAATTCACAAGGTAATTTTATGATGAATTTTTCTCTTACTTTGCATCCAGCAGTGTTCATGGTTGTTTTTTTCCTTGGATCTGAACTTTACAATGATCATTCGCTCAGCAAAGGGTAGAAGAAGTAACCTATCCATTGATTACACTTTTTCCAATTGATTTCAAAATTTCCAATTCATTTCAAATCGAACCCCAAAAGGCTCACAAATGGTATACCCGACCAACCAGCCAAATGGACTACAGATTCTTCTTTGTGTGTCCACGTATCTATGGTTGTGTCTGTCCAGGGAGTCCTGGGCACATTTTGGGGACTGCAACCTCCTAAATTGGCATGAGGACACTACTAGGCACAATCTAAAACAGTTTGTTTATTTATTTATTTATTTATTTTTCAAAAAAGTTTTTTTTTTTGTCTCCAATGGTCATTTTGGACCAACAATACCCAAATCTTGTACTGGTATTTTATTAAATAATTTTCGATAAAATATCTATCTATTTTAGCTAATTTCAAAATTAATCTTAGATAATTTATCCTAGATGATTAATTCTGGTACATGCGTGGGATACGGTGATTTACTTATTCGAATTACGAAATTTTATCAACGACTAACAATGATCTACTTATCATTGCTCAATACTGATCAATTTACAACACTATTGGATTGTGCATATGCCCTTCTCAAGCCCAAACCAACTTTTTTCATTAACATCAATGATATGGCTATAAACTAGAGTATAATATCTTGTTGAAATCTAAAATTCTCGGGGAGTGTCATAAACTTAACTGATTGGGTGGGTGGCTGTGATTCATGATTTCCATTGGAATGCCTGTTAATAAAAAATAGTTAAACTTGAAACTGAATTTCTTTATGTAAGAAAAAACTGATTATATGAGATGAACTGGTTTGGTTAGTCATTCAATAAGAACCGCCACGTAACGTCTTTTGACAGTCTGTGTTGGGAGTGATCAATTAAAAAATTAGAAAAGAGGTTGATCAATGAACGAATTGCTTCTCTCACCTTTTTAGGGAAGAGTGATCTCTGAAATGTATGAGTAAAAAAAAAAACAGAAAAAATCAAGTGTCAATGCAAATAGAAACCCTCACTAAAAATCTTCTCAAGGGTGAATTAAAAAACCAAACCAAAACCAAAATTTTCAGCCCTCTAGCTCCATCAGTGCAGCATGTATGTGTGATACTCACATAGCCAGACGGACTAACTTGAAAACTGAAGAAACCTGTGTTGACAGTATTATTTGACGGTTTCTTATAACTTCTCTTATCGTCTGTTTTGGTGTTTACTAAGCTTAGCTTAGTCTGGCACAAGTCCACAGATGCAGGGCACTTTGTGGGGATTGAATCAACTGATGAAAGGATGTTTATATAGTTAAAATTATTTGGAGAAAAATTTAGGCATCCTTAGCACTAAAAAGTGAGATCATATGAAGGGCTTCTGAGAGAGGGTGCAACGAGTGGATTACTCCCGGGCCCAGGGGTACCGGAGTGACCCAGGAAGAAACCCCGAAAAATTCAAGGATAGAGACTCCCAAGACAATATGATATGCCCATTGATAAAACAGGTCGACTCACCTGTATACAGATGGGTGAATATAGCATCGCGATGATAACAGGATGGCTAATCGACGAGGGTGTTTCGGCAGTGTATATGGGAGATAGCATCGCACTGTCTTATAAGTTTACCCCTAGAGACCCAGATGGTATATACAAGCATAATTTGGATGTTGATCACCAATTTTATCGCGGGAAACATTTGTTAACCCCACTAGTTTAAAGTATCTTGGATTGTGGTTATCCTGACAGAGGCAAAACTAGAGATTTGAGGGGCCGGGGTTTTCTTTTTTTGGGGGGGGGGGCTCCTATCATTTAGTGATATTTATCTGTGGAAATGCAATAGATGGACTACTGTTCATAAAGCTTCCCCCCTCTATTGGGGGACCCCGTCATTTGGAGCTGAGGGACCTTTTTAAATATCATTCCTCAGTCGTATCATGTTGAATTGATATGAAACTGGGCCCGGACCGTTATGTGAACCATCCTCAACTTCCCATTCCTCTTACTCCTCCTCCTACTACTACCCGAACTTGTGATGTTACTATGCACTTAAATTTGATTATTTTCATTGCATTGTTCTCAGGGTTCTTCCCTTATTATTTTTGAGTATGTTTGTGTGTTTGTTTATGCTTTTGTCTTTTAAAGCACTCCTGGCAATACCGTTTTGTCTACTGACTTAAAAATTGGCATCAATACTCCAGTCTCTTTTTAAAAAAATATTTTTGGAAAAAAAAAAATCTGCTTTGAAAAAAAAATCTTTTAGGGGTCTTATTTTGACGGATCTATTAATAACATCTAGACTCTCCAGAATCTAGATGTTTCGAGATTTTTTTTTCTTAGATGTGATATGTTTTCCAGCGGGAAACCCCTGTGATGTCGTAAACAGAATTTATTCTGATCATATTTTTTCTTCGATGGATTTTTTTTTACACGACGCTACGGTTGTTCATTGTTGTAGCAGCTAATTATTGGTTATCGCTGCGAAATCCCTTGCCAAAAAGTTCGTCACTAATCGGAGGTTGCCTGCAATCCTAAGATAACCACGTGGACTGATATGGACGTAAGAAACCGCATCGTTGAACTCATGGTTCTTATTTTAACTCTATCCCTCACATAATCTGATTTTTCATCTCAGTCAAGAACGTTAACGCTCTATTGACAAGTAAATATACGTAGAACAAATCCTATTTCCCTTCTTCATCTTTCAGTCGAATTCTTTTGCTTGTTCAAGCAACAACAACAACAAAAACAAAAAAACAAACTGCCAATCATCAGACTTGATATCATTTGCTCATGTGAGACCCCTCCCCCATGAAGATTTGGTTTCTCGCATTCTTTCTTAGAGGATTAGTTCTGGTAAGTAAGTCAAGTCGAAAGTGTGTGCTATTAATAACCGTTCGAATAAATCAGAAAGAGTCATCATCTTAACTCGCTTTCGTAGTCAATAATTGAACAACCGTAGAGTAGAAAAAAAACTCTACTGAAGAACAAACTATATTTATGACATTCTGTTCATGACATTGTATTTATTTCTCCTGAAGAACATCTAAGATAAAGCAAAAAAACAACAAAAAACATTTACAGATATGTAGAATATAGAGAACTTGATGTTATTCATAAAACCGAGATAATAAGGCTCCCAAAAGACCAAACGAGCACTTATTCAAAAAATGAAAATGAACGAAAAAAAAAGAAAAAAACATTTTAGAAGGGATCCAGTGGAGTACTGAAGCCAGGTCTGTAGACAAAACGGTATGGCTAGGAGCGCTGGAACACATAAACACATGCACATACAACAAAAGAGAGAATTCTCTATCCTCTTTGATGGCTACAGTTGTTCAACAAGAAAGCATGAAGAAAGCGCATGCCTCTGCTAACGATATTGTAAGGGGGAGTAATAGTGAATGGATCTGCTCCAAAATTCAGTTCGATCTTTCATAGCCTATTGTCCACCCTCCCACGAAATATCATTGGAATTCATCGAGAAGTTTTGGAGACATCCTGCTGTTAAACATGAAATTAAGGCGATATTATGTGGTTTGGACTTATAACTACGACGTAGGGGAGGTAAGTGTGTGTGGATCCGCTCCAAAAATATGATCACTTCTTTCATAGCCTATTGTTTACTTTTCCACAAAATTCCATTGGAATTTGTTCATGATCGTCCACACGATATCTCCATAAGTTCTCAATGAATTTCTGTGAGATTCTATAGCTGTGAAGAAGCCTGACTGTTGCAGGGACAAACTCCATCCCTACTTCTATTGTGCAACTTTTGCGTTGTATATAATAGGGCATTGCCCACTCCAAAGGTGCATGTTTAGAAAGGGCTGGACTTTATGCTGGGCCGGGGAGAATCCATGTACATTTATTTCATATATGTCTTTTTAAACAAACAACTTCGTTTCAGAAATGATATAAAACAGTACGGCTGCAATAAGAGGATATGTGAAATCATAAAACTAATGAAAATACAAGTAAGATCGGTTGAAGTTGTTCAACAATCCACACATATGATAATAGCAATGTGCAGATGTGTACAATCATGTCAAGGACCGTAATTCACACAGTAAAATAGAATTTCATTCGTATAATTGGCGTAGTAAAATAGCATTTCAGTTATGTTTTAATGACGTAATAAAATGTCGAATTTAAAGCACATTCTAAACATATAATCGGCAGTGTATCTCTGAATTTTTGAGATTATTATTTCTATGAGATTATTATTTCTATTATTATTCGGACTATCCTCATCTTGGTTGCTTTTCATACAACATTCCAGCCGTTGTACTCTACGGCCTTCATCAGGTATCATCTGGTAGGTGTGGGGAAGTAACGAACCGAACCCTTTATTTAACCAACGGGGGTACAACACCCGAAATGTTGTACGAAAAGCAATCAAGATGAGGATTGTCCAAACGATAAAAGAAAGAAATAAAATATCGTAGGCATATATACAAATTTCTTCTCTGTTTGCACTTTGATCTTGTTGGTTATTTCACCTTCCTATTATGACATAACATTGAATATGACGTCGTTGAAACTTTCAAGACTTTATGTACAATCAACAATCCATACATGAATAACCCTATCATTTTTGACGGGTATATGCCAGGAAAAAAAAATAAATGAAGAGTGATTAAAGTAAAGAAAATATCCGTTTGTGGTCAACAGAGAGTTATTCTCCAAGCTCACTGCAATGCAAATATTGAGATGTTTTTAGTGAGTCCTACATCAGGGGTTCTCAAACTTTTTTCATTCGCGACCTATTTTGATAAGACGAAATCTTTTGCTACCTCTCACTCACTGTATGTATACAATCAATCTTCTGCTGAAATCTAACAGTAACTAGTTTTAAATTTACTTACTTAAACATCTTGTATTCAATAAATATGGTGTTAATCACATAAGGAGAGTCTTCTTATCTTGGAGGAAGTTGTTTGTTTTGTGTGGGATTTTCCTTTCATTTCTTCTTTGAGAAATAAAAGAGATTTGAGAGTAAGAGGGACACATGAATTTTGAAGGGGTGAGTTGTATTTTACATTAAAAGACCCATGAATTCAAAGAGATGTGGGAGATATTTTAGCAGGAGACAAATGAAAAGTTTTCCCTTTTTTAAGAAAAGAAGTCGCACGTAACTTTCGCGGAGCGCCGGTTCTTGGTCGGTTGAGCGAGGTTCAACATTGATAGTTCAATTTTTTTTTTGAATCTTGAAAATGTCCTGCCAACTAGTTGTATTGCCTCCGTGCTAGGTTTTATCTATCCACAACGGTGTTTATGGCCCCTTCAATGGGCTGGTGTGTGTGGGGGGATGTGGACTTCGTTACTCGACAAGACAAGGTGATACCAGCTTACCTAAACTCTTTACAGAATACCTCGAGATTACCTCCTGAAAACTAAACTGGAAAAGCTAAGGAATCAAAGGAGACGGGGAATACCTGAGTAATCTCAGATTTACAGACAACATCGTTCTTTTTGCAGGGAACTTCCACGAATTTATAGAGCTGAAGCATGGAAACTTACCAAAAGACTGACCCGCAAACTAAGGACCATGCAATGTGCACACGAGAGAATCATGCTCAACATCAAATGGAGAGACAATACAACACAGTATATTAGGAGATGGAGTCTGAGACATCATGGGAACCATTAGAAAACTCAAATAGCAATGTTTTGGCCATGTTGCAAGAAGGGCAGACAACCGATAGACATCATAATTCCCAACATGGATCCCTAGAGATCAAATACGGAACTGAGGCCGGCAGGATATGAGATGGCGAGATTAACTAGACAGATTCAGGAAATATTGGCTCCGCGATGCCCACGACAGAGGGAAGTAGTGAATCCTGAGGAGGGTCTATGTCCAACGATGGATGATAAAAGACCGATGATGAAGATGATGGTGGTGGTGATGATGATCAGTAACTAGACAAAAAAATAAATATCTGTCAATACCTTGCAGAAGTGAATCATCATAGCCTGTGGATGAACCAGAATTAATATCTGTAAAAAAGTATTTAAAATTATGTACAAAAAAATTATCTAAAAAATACCAGCACAAGATTTGGACATTGCTGGTCCTAAAATAACCATTGGCACCTAAAAATGCACTTTTTGGGGAAAACTAAAAAACGTTTTCTTACATGGTGCGTTGTGATGTATATTTTCAAGGTTGTAGTCCCCAAATGTGACCAGGGGCGCCCGGAGACCCTCACACGCACGGACGCACATAGATTGATTGATTGATAGATAGATAGATAGATAAACAGACATCGATGCTTAAAGAGAGAAGAATCCGTAGCCCATTTGGCTAGTTACGGGGGATACTTGAAGGGCTGCGGTAAATTTGTACCAATAAGTCTTCGATCAATGTTTCTCAAACTTTTTCCATTCGCGACCTTTTAGATGAGACAACATTTTTTGCGACTCTTCACTCACTGTTATGAAAGCAATATATGCTAAGACTATATATAATCAACCTTTAGTCGTAATATAACAGAAACCAAGTTTAGAAACAAAACTACCAAAATGTCAGAAAGTGCCGCTTATTTAGCATTTACATCGAGTTTTATTGGTGCTTATTACGAGAAAAATAAATTATTTTGAAAAAAATTACTTGAACGTAATAGGAACAAAATTTATTTAAAAAAAAAGTAGTCAATACTGTCGTGAATAAAAACAAAATCTTTACCATAAATAATGGCTTTAATCAACTTTATGAAAAATACGAAATCACGACAACCAGAGTTAATGCATTTTTATACGTATTGGATTATTCCATAACTTTCACCTAATTATCAATTAAGGGAGATAATTTAGTAAAGTCCAACGAAAGTAAGCTAATTCTGCAAACAGTTGTCAGCGGGTCCCATCCCCATCTTGCAGTATAGGTATTATGCAATATAATACATACCGTATTTACCCATCTATTACCAGCTACGATAGATAATCCGCACCCCTCAATTGTACTTCAATTTCAAGCGAAAAATACGTTGCATCGTAAGTACAATGATGTATACTGATATATAAGACAATTATGTTTCCATGGATAATGCACAGGGATAGCATTGGACCTTTTTCTACATCAAACACCAAAAGGAGGACATTATTGTATAGTTATAGCGAGAAAAAAAACTCTAATTACACGACTATTTTTTAATGAAAAAATTCGAATATTTTTGCGACCCCCAATAATCTTGACGAAACTCATATGGGGGTACGTGACCCCCACGTTGAGAAGCCATGTCTTATATAAACAAAACGCTTGTGTGGTCCGATGTATGTACCAGCTGTTGACCAAGGATGAATTAAAACGAAGAGACAGGCACGAAGAGTGAGAGGGGTAAGAGAGAGAGAGAGAGAGAGGGTGAGGACGGGAGTGAGACAGGCATGAGGAGAGGGAGAGGAGAAAAGAGAGAGAAGCAGGCATAAGGAGAAGAAAGGAAAAAGAGAGAGAGAGAGAAGGGGGAGAGAATTTGATACATGATGCACATCTTTTAGATCATTTGCTCCTTCATTCAAATCGACTGACACAGAATCAACTGTTCAAAATCAAAGGACGTGCTTCTATAATTGATAAGGTTCTCTTTGATTTGTGTAATTTGGCGTGAGAATGGGACACGTTTCACTCTTTTCAGTAAACTTCCCTTGGCTCAACTCCAAAAGGCAAAAGTAATGATGCGTTGGACTAGTTCAACTGACCATTCGTTAATAAACAGCCAATTAGAGATGAAGGGCCGAAAGAAGATGAATTTTGTCTGTAATTCCTGTTTGTTTCATTGGCAGGGGGCCGATGTTAAATACGGCCGGGTAGGGGTAGTGCTGATAGTGCGAAAGGATGCTTTAAGCCCATTACATCAGTGGCCTATGTGCCTCCCTAAACAATGCCAATGATTTATTACAGTGTCTCGTGGTAGTCTGCATCTATTTCATTGCCTCGTGTATATCTTTATTCTATTGTCTTCTATACAGGCTGCACCAGGTAATTGAGAACAAATTACGATATAAAGAGAAACAAAGATATATCATAGAAAAGATCGATATACTTTCATAAGCATTGGTACACATGTTTAACTAGATATGTAGAAACTGGTTATTCCATAAACCACTCAAGGACGGTCCTAATGTAGCCTCAGAAGCAACTGCATGCTCGAACCAGTTGGACGTTACGTCCACGATGGCGGCTTTTAACGAGATCTATGTATTTCGTGGCCACTGGCTGGTGTCCCTCTCGACGACGCTCTGTTGTAGTAGCCTAAGGGATCAGAATCAGGAGAGCTGGGGGCCACATGCTGGGGGGCAAAAAATCGTGAAAATTCTTGGTCAGCCACTCATAGGTCGCGGGGCCACCAGAGAGAGAGAGAGAGAGAGAGAGAGAGAGAGAGAGAGAGAGAGAGACAGACAGACAGACAGACAGACAGACAGACAGAGACAGAGACAGAGACAGATAGAGCAGGGCCCTGCTGGACAACGTAGAGCCTCTCCTGAACCACTCCCTCAATCCAGTGCTATAGTGTATTCATTCTTGTGTCTATACGAATTCGATTGCCTTTAGTATATATTTATTTCATCATAACGAATGTATTATCCGATGTAAACACAATGTTTCGGCCGATTCATTTCTGCAGCCCTCTCCCGATATAAAATGCAATATCCGTAAGGAAAGAGAGTAGTCCCTATCGGTCTATCGATGGTTCAAAGCAGAACAAGAAAAAGACCAGACTCTGTTGAAAAACTGAACTTTTTGTATACATTTCTGAGTGCATTTGTCTACATTCGTCTCTGTAATAAAACTATTTATTTCCAATAGACTTTTTAAGCTAATCCTTGTCGAAACACCTGCAACGAAAATAATGTTTGCATTGAAAACAAAACGAAAAATATCACCCAAAATGCAATAGAATCCATTGGCGAATGAAAAAGTTATAAACATATATATAAACTGTATACATTAATCATAAACTCTGTATTGTCTGCTTCCTTTTTTTCTTTCTTTCTTTTACTTTCTATTCCTATCTCGAGAATTGATCTAAAACAGGAATAACATGACGTAATGTGACGTAAAAAAGATGAAAAATAATCTGCTTTCTTTGCTCACTCTCTATATTGTATCTTTCGATCTTTACTGATGCAATTAACTGATAATAAAAAAAGAAAAAAATGAAGCTGTCTATCTATCTTTAACCACTCTCCCTTCGGATTACTTAATTCTTCAAAAACGCTGTTAACTGATTTGAAAATTAGTTTTAACATGAATTTTCCCATTCCATGAACTGTCGACTTCCGTTGTAATTAAAAAAAAACAGTACCAAACTGAACATTTAAACGTGAACAGCAACACTTGTAAATATTCTTTCTTTTTTTACAGTAACGCTTACAGCATAACTTGCTCTATAATCTTTCACACGAAAACGTCCCCATTTTCTTTGTTTATTTATTAAAAACGTCGTGACTATATCGACGGCGAAACGAAGAGTTAAAAAAAGGTTAGTATGGTAATGATTCTTCTCGGATAGGAAGAAATTCGCCGAGAAAAAAAATCAAGATTGTGATTAACTCTGATGGATTTCCCGTTAAAGACCAGCGACGTATGAGGAAAAGATAAATAAAAATGTATTTGAGTCATCTTGATGTCAGCATTTCGTTATCATTTATTTAATTACTAAAAGAGACGTCTTTAAAAAGTTATAAACAATTAACGTGTACTTTTTCCTTTTTACAGATTCGCTATTTTTTCTGCATTTATAAGTCTCCTGACTCTGTCAATACTCAGCGAGAATAATGGGATGAAAGTGTTTATTCTGGCATCAACTAAAGACAACACAAATATTCTTTAGTAGCCAAAACAAAGTAAACAATCTATGGTTTTATACTTGGGAAAATATAAATAACATAAATCGAAGGAGAAAACAAGTCTGGTTAGTCACTGCACAGATATCGTCTCGTGACCATTATCTTTTGGCAGCATACATTGTTGGAAAAAAGAATGATCAACGAAGAAGTTACATTTGTCACCTTTTGTATGAGCTAAGAAAAAAAACCCGGCGGGCACAAAAAAGTGATCAATTTAGCATAAACTAACATTGCAAATTGAAAACCCAAACTAAAAACCTATTTTGACGGGAACATGCATGATACATTCTTTTTCAAATATGCTCATTGTAAAATTGGGTTCGTGTTATAGAATACTTTTGTTCAAATAGGTTCCATTATTGTTACTTTTCAGTAATTTCCTGGAAAAAAAAATCTATATTTCTACAAATAAACACTAAAAAACTTGATGTAAATCATAAATTGCAATTTTTGACAATTTTTATTGTTGTTTGTTTTTATATTTAGTTAAAAGTTAAAGCTGGAGACTAATTATACATAGCCAGCCAGCCAGCCAGCCACACCAACTTAAAAACTGAAGAAACCTGTGTTGACAGTTTTGGTTCACGGTTTATAATATTCCACAATAGAATTGTTTTTTGTAAATTCATTCTTTTAAGAATCAAGTGAAGAATCCCTCCAGGGTGGCAAACCTCCGGTGGAGCCAACATAACCTTCAAGGACAAGAAATCCCATTGGTCCTAAAAGGAAGAGTTTACAAACAATACATCCTACCAATAGTCACCTAGGGAGCTGAAACATAGAACCTAACCAAGAGACTGACCTGCAAACTGAGAATCAGGCAAACTTGCCCATCAAAGAATGATACTCAACATAAAACGGAGAGATCGCAAGACAGCACAATGAATCCGGGGAAATATAGGAGTCTGAGACATCATAGAATCCATTAGAGACCTCAAACGGCAATAGGCTGGTCATGTTGCAAGAATGGTAGGCAATCACTGGACATCACGACTCACAACATGAATCCATGCATATCAAATACGAAACACAGACCGCCAGAATATAAGATGACGGGACGAACTGGACAAGTTCAGCAAGTATTGGCACCGTGGCGCCCATGAAAGAGAAGTCTGGCAAATCTTGGGGAAGGTCTACGTCCAACGCCGGATGAGTAAAATGCCAGAGAGAGAGAGAGAGAGAGAGAGAGAGAGAGAGAGAGAGAGAGAGAGAGAGAGGGGGGGATAAGCACTGAATTGAGCCAGCGTAGTAGCAGTAACAAATACACATGACAATCAATAGACATTATTTTTTCTAATTTGCTACACAGCTTGTTCAGCTGCTGTTACTTCAATTTCAAATACCTTCGTATCTATGCACCATATATGTATTACATAGGTATAACTCTTCTATTACTAGAGAGAACACTGAGAACGCATGCCTCTACTAACGCCATTGTCAGCGGCCCCCAGTTTTACCAACCCTCCTTACCCCCATTGACTACTCTTTCACAAAATTTCATCGAATTTCGGAGATATCTTGTGAACAGATATTCAATTTTGGCGATAATATGTGGTTTCGACATATAATTACGACTTAGGGGGGGAAACTTGGCATGGATCCACTCTAAAAATTTCATCAGCTCCTTCAACCTATATTGCCCACCCCTCCAGCGAATTTCATAGAAATTCATTTAGAAGTCTTTGAGATATCGAGTGAACAGTCATAAATGTAATTGAAAAAAAAAAACTGGAAACATATCTCTCAACCAGAAAAAAATCCTACTAAATCTTTATTCTCCAATGGCCTATCCTTCCACAAAATTTTAATGGAAATTCATCCCGAACTTTCGGAGATATTGAATGAACAGACAGACAATCAGACGCGACAGAACGCACGTTCCATATTCCGAAATCGTTGACAGAGGTAAATTACTGTGTTAATCGGAGGTGGCAACTGGCTAAAATCGCTAACCTTCGACGCCAAGTTGAAGGTAACATTGTAGTGCAGGATCATTAAATCAGAATTGATAGCTTGCAAGCATTTAGCACGTGACCCTTGGAAAGCGCGGACTCCTATCAAATGCTACTTTTTGCTGGATTGTTTATTGGGTTTTGAAACAAAAAAAACTGGTCACTTGATAAAAATCGTCACGCAACCAACGTCTCTTTACAGCATTCCGTGTTGATCTGGTTCCAAAAAAAAACAAAACAAACTAAAAACAGGTCTGTAAAATGATCAACGTCTTTTGGCAGCTTGCTGTGTTTGGGGTGATCAAGTAAAAGAAATCTGTAAAATGAGTGATCAGTGAATGAATTACTGCTCTCGTATTTTGTTGGGCAGGAATCACTAGAAAAGTCCGAATTTTCAAGGAACGAATTAAGTGATCAATTTAGCAAAATATACACGTTGCAAATTGTCCTCCACACACCATTTAAGGGGAGGATTTTCAAAAAACAAAAAAAAACTTCTGTAGACATGATAAAAGTATGAAATTTAAATTTTCAGCCCTCTAGCTCTAACTGTGGACTGTACGCATGCTACATACATACATAGCCAGCCAGCCAAACTTGAGAATAGAAGAAACCTATGTTGACAGATTTATTTGGCAGTTTCTAAAATAGTTTTTTGTTGGGGATTCGATTTACAATGTAAGTTCTTGCTGAATCAGTCCCTTAGTGTGTATCCGACTGAGTTCAGGCTTTTCCAGGCTTGAAAAATCAAACTTTATAAGTGATCACGACCCAACAAAGGGCGAGAAGATGTAATTTATTCAGTGATCACTCCTTTCATCATCATCATCATCATCATCATCATCGGTCTTTTAACGTCCGTCGTTGGACATAGACTTTCCCCAGGATTCGCCACAATTCTCTATCATGGGCGTCGCAGAGTCAGTATTTCCTGAATCTGTCAAGTTCATCTCTCCATCTTGTGTTCTGTTGGCCTCTGTTTCTTATGTGAACTCTGGAGATCCATGTTGTGAGATGTGATGTCCATCGGTTGTCATTCATTCTTGCAATTGACCATTGCAGCTAACAGACATTGGTGATGTAGCAGTTTCCATAGAGTGACTAACCAGACCTGTATTTTTTTCTGATTCCAAAGAGTATCCTACGAAAATTATTTTCTCTAAAAGTTCAACGTCGTGAGGAATGACTTTCCACGTAAGACGTAAATAAACAATTTGTCCAATCACACCTTCATTAGTCAAATTATCCACCCAGGAAGAGACCACTATATTTAGACACCGAAAATGAAGAAAAACAATTTTCCAACGATGTATATTTTTAGCTTTTCACTAAGTATTTTATTGAGTTGTCGTCATTGCCCTCTTGAAGTCGAAAGCGGCCAATTAATTAAACATAGCCAGGCTTTTTACTTATGGGTCGCCGTCCTATATATAGTGAGGCTTCCCGCTTTATGGGTCACTGTCTTATATAGAAAAGAAAAAAAAACGCGTACTTTACAGAAGAAAAGAAATACAAACATTCACGTGTATGGACACAGACAAAAAATGAAGCAGGCAACCATCGTCATTTATAGAATCTGTCACTGATCGAATCAAATTGTTTCGGACATCGAATCATCATAGCTCAACAAAGAGTCGAATAATCAACCAAGTTGGTTACATATTCTTCTTTCTTTGTGTGTTCATGTATTTGTGTGTGCGTGTGCACTTCTGGTCACGTTTCGCAGTGACAACCTTGAGAATTAGCATTACACCACCAGGAACCTTCTAAAGACAGTTCTCTTTTTCTTAAAAAAGAAGTGCCTTTTCGGGGTCTGTACGGTTATTTTGGACCAACAATGCCCAAATCTTATGCTGGTGTTTTTTTTTTTCAGATAATTTCAGATAAAATATCCTTTTTTTTAAGATAATATTAGATTATCTTTTGAATTATTAGTTATACACACGCATGCAACGGTAATACATTTAAACAGGGCACGAAAATGAAATTGCAGGTTGAGTTCCTCTTATCTTAAACACATGGAACCAAAAGAGTTTTGGATTTCGGAATATTTCTGATACATAATGAGACATATTGAGTATGTTGCCTGTAATGTAAGGGGAGTAATTTTTCTTAATTTAATGTATGTTTATCTCCTATTGATTAGATTTTGTACAAAAAAAATGGTCTTTTTTCAAGTGTAAAAAAGTTTAAAACGTTTTATTTCATTTTGATTGTTTACGGGATTATTTCGTCCTCAGACTCAATAAGAGTTGGTTTTTGAAAAGTTTGAACACTTCTTTTTTTTACAGGGTACTCACTCAGTATATCAGTATAGTGATTCTAAAACCAGTATATATAACAAATACTGCTGCCGATGTGTAATGTCTAATGCTGATATATGATAAAACCGTCTCTGGGTATTTTACCGATGAACGTTTCTTCAACGCTAACGGTTATAGCATTGGGAAATCTTTTCCGAAACTTTTTTTGTCAATTTTTTGAAATTATCATTCAGTCGATAGGCTTTATGTCGGATTGACATTTTGGTTTTACCTTTAAATCTGTATATCTATCGTCTTGGAATATATAAGTATTTCACATTGTAAACAGATGACACCAAATCGTAGTTGATTTATTGGAATGAGAAATATTGAAATATTTTTCACAAATGGACTAACTGACTTGACCTTTACAAACTTCCCGATAAGACTTTTGGGTTTGAGAACTGAGAAATCGTCGCTGGGATATCAGAGGGAATAGAAAAAGACTATTGAAGTAAAATAAAACAACGCATAAGGATTGGCTGTAAACCATTTGGTATAAATAGAGACATATTGAAGAGAGTCTTCCCAAAGTGCCTGAAGCGTCAAGTATACAATCAATGCTTAATACCAGCTGTGAGTTACGGATGTGACACACGGAAATTAGGAAAACAAACTGAAAGTCCCCTCAGAGTCGTAGGGGAAGCCATTAAAAGAGGGATAATTCTAAAAGATGGATCAGAGTAAAAACTAGATTAAAAGATATTTTTCAAATGATTAAGCGATAAAAATGGAGATGGGCAGGACACTTGGCAAGAAGGGATGACAGTATATGGAGCGTAAAACAGTGAATACAGTAAGAAAAGACCAAACACGAGATGGGAAGATGAGATAGAAAAGTTTGCAATGCCTTTGTCTAGCAGTGGACTTATATTGGTGATGAGATTTAAGTACAGGGCCAGTCTGCCCATAAGGCAATCGCCCAGGGCGCATGAAACCTTGGGTCAGCCCTGCACAAACATGGGAAATTCTCTTTCTTCTATCAGTGGTGATGGTAATTATATAACTCTCTGGCTTTCAAAGTGGTTCTAAGAACATTAGACTCAACCATTTAATACTATTTGGCTCCTGAGCTGAAGCTGGGAGAGGGATATTTGAAAACACACACAGGTCCCAAATAAGAGGGGCACCCAAAAACTTCATAAAGCTTCAACAATTAAAAGCTTTAAAAATCAACTGGAAAACAAAAAACGAAAAACACACAAGCTTTCGGCTTCAAGAGTGTTTTTGTCTCATCTTAGCCTTAAGGGTTGTTTTCATCAGTGTGTGTATTAATTGCAAGTTTTCCATTTTCATCAAATCTCACTGAATGTTGGAAAGGTCCCTCATGGAACAAAACACCTGAAGTCCCCGTCATTCGTTAGTTCGGATATACTGCGATGGAGAACTAGAAATTTATATGTACCAGAGTCTGGCAACATTTCAAGAAGTGCAGTTCCCTTTCGCGAGAATGTTTATTAACCTTACAGGATGATCCCAAAAAAGATTTGAAAACGAAATATCCATTTCTAAAAATTTTGCTTCTTTTACCAACTCAAGTCTGATCATTTTACTATTTTTTTGTCTTACGACAAATGCGAAATTTCAGTAGATTCCGCTTAATGGGTTATTAAAAACAGCCGCACAATTGGACCAATCTTGTAAGAACCATTCTAAATGTATGCAATCGTCGCTAATTTGCTTCGTTTATTATGAGCAACGCGCCGTTTATTTGAACCAAGCAGCAGTGCAAGCTGAAGTACGGTTTTTTGAAATAAAATCTGATGGAATCACGAGAATTTTTTTTAAATTCTCAAAACAACTGACTTTCGAATATGTTTAGCTCGTGACTCATTTAAAAAAAAGTAAAAAAGAAAATGGACTTAAGTTGCTGTGGGTCTCTTTTTTAAAATTTTCATAAAAGTTTTTTTTCCTTTATAAAAGTTGCCCTCTTGAATTAGAAATGGTGTTTGCAAAGAATAAGGTATTAACCTGGTTAAACATTGCTTAACTTCAGTGATATCACTACGTCCGGTGTATCCACTTTGATTTGGTACTTAGTCTCGAGTAGTCGTTCTTCAGGGCTGGTGTTGAGTGCTTAGCGAAGTACCATTTCGAAAGTCTTCGGTATGCCTCGGCGTTGCAATTGAACCACACCCCACCGGACCGGAGACGAGCACGCTACCACTTGGCCACGATGATCATTTACGCTTACACTAATGTCCATTAATTTCATAAGAATTGATGCGGTAGATAAGAGCCCAGGTGCAGTACTGGTTACGCTTGAAAACACAAAGTATTAAAACAGTTCTGCTTAGTCACTCAATAGAAACCAGTATGCAACGAATGGCTTTTGGCAGCATGCTGTGTTGGAGTGATCAATTCAAAGTAAGAATAAGGGAGCATTTGCTGCAGGGCTCTTGAAAGTACAGGACAGGATTGAATACTATTTTTATTTTATAGTTTATCTGGCACGGAAACAAATAAAGAATAATAACCGTCACGCAACCAACATCTCTTTGCAGCACATTGTCGTAAATAGACATTTTTTCTGATTTGGTTCCAAAGAAACCCCTGAAAGAACAGGGTTAGCAAGTTGCTCAAAGAAACTATTACATGCTCAATGTCTTTTGTCAGCATGCTGTGTTGGGGTGATCAAGTAGAAAATTAGAATAACGGATGATCAATGAATAAGTTACTTCTCTCGCCTTTTCCGGTCAGTGATCACTAAAAAGTCTCTATTTAAAAAGGAAACGGTGGGCAGAAACTAAGGATCAATTTAGCAAAAAAGTACATTGCAAACTGAGCCCAAACTAAAAACCTATTGGGGGATGAGAATGAGAAAATGTTTTTCCAACACTGGAAGAATTGAAAGTTTTTAATTTCCAGCTATGGTGCAGACTGTAGAGTTAATTGAAAATTGACGAAATCATTGCCGTCGGTTTTTTCAATTGTTGTTCAGAGTGGAGGAGGAATAGGATTCATTCCATTTCCAATGGCAATAATGCCAGTCCCATTTTAGAGTTTGAACTCGGTTCGCCCAGTCCATTTTCAGCGCTGTTAACCGTGCAGCCACCGACACTTCCTTGTTGATAATAATGAATGAAAAGAATCTACAGGAAATGGTTTTGGATTTGGCAACGATGGATGAGTTCATTCCTTTTCCTTCTTCTTCCACTTATGTCATTCACTTCCGTAGATAGACGCCTACAGTATCAATCATCTCTTGGAAGAGGAGTGACTCAATGGTAAACACAACAGGTTGAAAATCTCAAGTTCAAACCCACGCGTTCAGGGGAAGTTAATACTTATGAAAAAGGAATTTAATTACGAACCATATTGCAACTTTTGGTTCGTTTGCACCAGAATTGGTACTTTTGGCTAATTTCGGTACGTTTGGTATGACGCTCTGGAAATTAGGTACATTTTGTCTATCTCCTTTGAAATTTATATTAACCTTTGCCAATGAAGTTGGAGTGCCCGACGCAGCCTTTTTATAAAGTTGATATTTCCGTTATTTTTAGAGTTTTAATGTTCGTTTTTTTAGCTTGAACACTCAATGAATCATAATACCGAGTGTTAAAGCTTCAAAATGAAAATAAATGAGTATTTTGGCTCTAAAAAAAAAGAATATTAACTTTTTACAGTGGTTGTCTGACATTTTTGCAACATAGCCAGCATATTGCCATTTCAGTTTTCTAATGGATTCTTAGATATCTCCGACTTCTAATATACTGTGCAGTCTTGTAATCTCTCCATTTGACTCCGATCATGATCATCTCCGATGCACATTGCGTGGTTCTAAGTTTGAGAGCTAATCTTTTGATAAGTTCTACGTTTCAGCTCCATACGCTAGAGATGATGCACCAAGGGTGACACTCCTATACCTCAGTTGCACAGTCGCAGGATTCAGACTCCCCGGTGAACCATTGGCTTTGACCTCACCAATAACGAAATAATGAGTCATCAAAGGGAAATAACTCTTGCATAACATGCAGAAGCATCACAATCATGTTATGCGTTAGTCAGTTGCTTCACTAATAATGACCAACGCTTTCAATAAACTGACTGAAACTGACAAAGAAAGGAAGGCTTTTTTAATAAAAAAAATAATAGCCATAGCCTGTTATATATCATATATTTCAAAACATTAGCACCATCATAAGTCTTTTAGTGTCTATCGTTGGACATAGACCTTCTGGATTCGACAGACCTTTCCTGAACTTGTCTAGTTCGTCACAACATCTCATTTTTACCAGCGACAGGTTTGCACATGTTCTCTGGGGATCCACGTTGTAAGTCCTGATGTCCAGCGTTGTCTGACCTCCTTGCAATATGACCAGCCAATAACTATTTGAGTTTTCTAATGGATTCTATGATATCTCAGACTCCGTTTTTTATCCCTTACATACTGTGCTGTCTTGTGATCCCTCAATGTGCTGTTGAGCATGATTCTTAGTTTAGTGCACGTAGCAAAGTTCTCAGTTCGAGGGTCAGTTGTTCGTTTAGTTTCCATGTTTCAGCTCCATAGATGACTATTGGGATGCAATTGTTGTATACCCTTCTTTCTATGACTAATGGGATTTGTTTGTTCTTATGTTGTAATATAATACTTATAATGCAAAAATCATGTGGTTATTTTATTTTGTCATAAAAACCTATCAGCAGGTCCAGATTAAGCTAGTATGATCCCTGTTGCACATTTTATAAAGGGTTTGTAACTTGATAATATACATAAACGTCAAAACATTAATTTTTTTACTTTCACTGTAAAGTAATACATTTTTTCATTTAAATGTGCGACAAAAACAAAGAGGAAGAATACAACGATGAGAATAGAAAACGCCCATGATAGAGAAGTCTGGAAAATCTCAGGGAAGGTCTATGTTCGATGACAGACCCTATAAGGCTGATGATTACGAAGATGATGAAAAAAGAAATACGGCAAATATGTCTGAGATTTCAATAGTTGTATGACTTGAGCAGTATTATGTCGTGTTGGGGGTGATTAATCACGAAATTGGAAAAAAAAAGAGGATAAATGAATGAATTACTTTTCTCACCTGTTCGATCACTGAAAAGTCTGAAATAAAAAAAAAAGAATATGCACAAATCAAAGGATCAATTTAGCTTGAAGTTGCATTGCAAATTGAAGCTCCTCTAAAAACCTTTTTGGATAGTGGGTGTGAAAGGCAAAAAACCGTTTTTTCTAGATATAATAAGGAGTGAATGCATTAATTTTCAGCCTTCTAGTTCCATTGGTGCAGCATGTATGTGCAATACAGACATGCAGCTGGACCAACTTGAAAACTGAAGAAACTTATTTTGTCAGTATTAATAATAATTTTGGTTGACTTTTTTTTCTATATTAGAGGATTTCTCTCTCTTCCAGCATTATTTTCTTTGGTGTAAAAAAAAACACATTTCCTGAGACAGAATAGTCTGAAAGCATTTAGAGCGGGGCTTTTGAAAATGCGGGGCCAATAATATATCTTATTTTGCTACATAGTCAATCCAGCACTATCAATGAGAATTGTCGGGGATAAATATTTTGCCAAAAGAAGTTCTTAACAAAAGTAATAGACAGGTCTACTAAGTCGAGCAATAGAAGCTATCATGTGATCAATATCTCTTGGCAGCATGCCGTATTTGGGGTGATCAATTTAGGAAATATTGGGTGATCAATGAATAAGTTAATACTCTCACCTTTTCGGCTAGAAAGTCATAGTTTTCAAAAAATAGGTGGGCAGGAACTAAGAGATCATTTTAGCATGAACATACATTGCAAATGGAACTCCTACTAAAAACCTACTTGAAGGATGTCTTGGAAAAACAAGAGAAAGATTTTTTCTTAGACATCATCATCATCATCATCATCATCATCATCATCATCATCATCATCAGTCTTTTAATGTCCGTCGTTTGACATAGACCTTCCCCAGGATTCGCCACGATTCCCTATCAAGCGCATCACAGAGTTAGTATTTCCTGAATCTGTCAAGCTCATCTCTCCATCTTGTGTTCTGTAGGCCTCAGTTTCTTATGTGATCTCTGAGGATCCATGTTGTGAGACGTGATGTCCATCGGTTGTCTTTCATTCTTGCAACATGGTCTGCCCATTGCTATTTGAGTTTTTCTAATAGTTTCTATGATGTCACGAACACCTGTTTTCTTCCTTACATTCTGTGCTGTCTAATGATCTCATTAAGGTTGAGCATGATTTTCTCATGAGCACGTTGCATACTTCTCAGTTTGCAGGCCGGTCTCTTGGTTATGTTCCATATTTCAGCTCCATAGGTGACTATCGGGAGAATGCATTGGTTGTATACTCTTCTTTTTAGGATTATAAGGATGTTTAAATGTTCTGCCCTTTAGCTCTATTGGTGCAGCCTGTACGCGTGATACATACACAGCCAGCCAACCAGCCAGCCAGCCAACCAGATAAGCTTGAAAACTGAGAGAAACATGTAGACTGTTTTGGCGACTGACTGTTTCTAATGTAAATAGTGATCTTATGCACAGTGATTCGAAGCCTGGGAAATGCAGGGAAGAGTAGTTGACACATAATAGCGATGAGGCATTGGTTCATCAAAACGGTTTGTTTTCGCCTAAAATGTCAGTCATCGCATGCAGTACCGTTTCACTTTCGTCCTCTTCAGACATTTGATCTCGTTCTATCAACATCGTTTATATTTTGCCTGTTACTGTTGCATTTCCGGTTTGCATACAAGACGAAGAGAACTCTTTATACAGCGGAAATCAGAAAAGGTCATATGCTTAGAGGTACGTCGTACCCTAGTAAAGTGTTGTAGATTTCAAAGAGATGTCATTAAATGTTGTTGCCACGAAGTAGACTCTGTTTTGCAGCCTTATTCTCCAATCTTTTGATGTAACCAGATGTACTTATTAACCACAATCTAGCATAATAAACAAACATTTCCTGGGGTACATAAACCGAGGGTAAGGTTAGGAGATAACTATTTGAAGACACCCCTGGGCAACCAATGGCGTTCCCCCCACAATAGAGGTGACAAAAGCTTATTTCTATTATTATTCGGACTATCCTCATCTTGGTTGTTTTTCATACAACGTTTCGGCCGTTGTACTCTACGGCTTTCATCAGGTATCATCTGGTAGGTGTGGGGAAGTAAAGAACCGAACCCTTTATTTTAACCGACGTGGGTATATTGACCGCACTCCCCTCTTAGCATTAGTAGTATTATTATGTCCACACGTAGTGGTTACAGAATCAGACAAAATTACTGCAAGTAATCTAACGGTTCTAGGTTCAATCCCAGTGTGAGACAATAATAATACTAATAATGCTAAGAGGGGAGTGCGGTCAATATACTCCCGTCGGTTAAATAAAAGGTTCGAATCGTTACTTCCCCACACCTACCTGATGAAGATGAGGATATGATAATAGAAATAATAATAGTACCACATCTCAAAAATTCAGAGATATGACAAATGCTTGATGAACAGCAGTTCCTATATTGCATTTCCACAGAAAAATCTCACTTTATGTTGGTGGTGCCCCTAAGGAGCTACCCCCTGGTCCCTTGTTCTAGCTACTCCTCCGTCGGGATAACTACAATCAGGCCCCCGAGAGTAAATTTATAAGATAGTGCAACGCTATGCCCCATATACACTGCCCAAACACCCTTGTCAATTAGCCATCCTGTTTTCATCGCTATTCTATATTCACCCACTTGTAAACTGTAGAGAAAACCTATTTTATTAATTGAAATATTGTATCGATATATAGTCTCGATACAAAATCCAATCCATGAAACTTTCAGGATCTCTTCCTTGGTCATTCCAGTACTTCTGGGCCGGAAAACAATGCACTTGTTGCACCCCTTTCAGAAACCCTGCATATAATCTCACTTTCTGTGCTAAAGATACTTAAAATTTCACCAAGTAATTTTAGCTACACTAACATTTCATCAGTGGCTTCGATTCCACTGAGTACCCCGAATTTATGGCTTTGCGCCAGGTTAAGCTAAGCTTAGTAAATACCTGAACAAGAGATAATAGTAATAGTGTTACTAAGAATCGGCAAACAAAACTTTCACCATTTCTGTCAACATAGGTTTCTTTTAAAAAAAACTGTTTTTCTAGACATAATAAGGGGTGAATGTTCAAATTTTCAGACCCCTAACTCCTTTGGTTTGACCTGTACGCACGATATATACATCCAATTCTCAAAATTGCGAAATTTCTTTTTTGTAAAAAAATTTGATTATATAAAACTTTGATCGTAAAAAAATAATTGTTTTATATTTTTGTTTTTATTAAATGGTCTTTCGATCAAATTAAAACTGCGTATTTATTATCTTTTAGCTGAACAAAATTAAAACTCCGTATTTATATGTTTTTTTTTTGTGAAAAAAAGTTTGATTCCATTGATTTTATATCCTCGTTTTGATTAAATGAGTTTTTGATCAAATTAAAATTGCGAATTTATTCATTTTTGAAAAAAAAGTCAATTTCACCGATCATGCAATTTCACTGATTCACATATACAAACGTAACCAGTCAGTCAATATTGGTGATACTTTTGGTTGAGGGTTTCCAATTACATTAGAGCATTTCTCCCTTAGAGTATTATTCTTTATGGCGTAGAAAAACACATTTTCTGAGAGCATTTAGAGCAGGCTAAACCATACAACGTACACATGAAAGAATAATGCTGGGCCTCACATGGAGAGACCACGAGACAGCACAGTACATCTGAGAAAAGACAAAAGTCAGGGACATCATTGAATCCATTAGAAATCTCAAATGGCGGTGGGCTGGCCATGTTGCAAAAATGGTGGACAACCGATGGACATCACGACTCACGACATGGATCCCCCGAGGCCGGCAGAATATTAGATGGAGAGACGAGCTAGACAAGTTCAGGAAGTACTGGCTCCGCGCCGCCCATGATAGAGAAGTGTGGCAAATCCTGGGGAAGGTCTATGTCCAACGACAGACGTTAAAAGACTGACGATGATGATGAATGTGGGGCTAATAACATATGCTATTTTACTTAATAGTTAATCCACGACTATCAATGAGAATTCTCAGGGATAAAAAAATGATTTCTACCAATTATGTAATTTCAACGATTCACATATACGTATATAGCTAGCCAGGCAGACCAACTTAAAAACTGTAAAAAACTTATGTTGACAGTCTCGGTTGACTGTTTCTAACAATAAGTCTCGTATGATAAAATAACAAAAGCATGGATGTTATTCTAACTGAATAACCAAACTGTTCTGATACAAAAACTAATAATCATACAATTTTTTTCTGTTTCTCTTGTGTGCACCTTGAAAGGAGACAACCGACTTTGTGAGTTTGTGTAAAAGATTAATGGAAGTTGCTGTTTCCTGTTCTAATGACAAGATAAGTTGTTGCTTCGGCTTAGGGAATGGTAGAGGCTAAGAAGACAGCTCTCTTCTGGAATGAAGAGAAGGGCTAAAAATACAGAGGCAGAGAAAAGTTATTTACTGGTCGGTTCGAGAAGTTAATGCGTTGAGTATGGGCAAAATATCGATCTGTTCTGGGTGCACTCTTAGAGAGTTTTAGTTGTCAGCATAGATCTGGGCATTGTAAAAGTCAAATAATCGATATCTGAGTGATAGGAATGATCAGACGGACTTTATCTAAGTTAAAACTTTACCATAGCAGAGAGTCTTTTTTTTATCACGGTGGTGGAGATAAGTAATTCTTCTTCTTCTTCTTCTTCTTCTTCTTCTTCTTCTTCTCATTATTATTATTATTATCATTATTATTATCCATTGAATTTTCACACCAGTATTTGCTGAAGTCTCGAGAGAATTTATTATTATTATTATTATTATTATTATTATTATTATTATTATTATTATTACTATTATCATTTGGAATCTCACACCAGTTGCCTGGTGGTAACCGCTGGAGTTTGAGTGACAGCAAGTCTCCTCAAGTCTCCAGCCCTCCTCTCCTAGTACTCATAGGTCGCAGTAATTCTACGATTTACAGTTTCACACCGGTTGCCCAGTGGTTATCGCTGAAGGCTGAGTGACGATAAGTCTCCTCAGGTCCTCAGCTAACGTCTCCTCCCTCTTTCGCATATCATGACAGAGCTACTATTCGTTGCAGTACTTATATCTCTAGCACCTTCCTCAGCATCCGTGCAGTTCCCAGTAGTGCTGTGGTCTGTACGGTCTCTATCCTCCCCCTAATCCCGATCTCCTCCAGTCTCCCCCTCAGCGTTTTGGGGACAGTTCCTAGTGCGCCCACTATGACTGGTACTACCCTGGTTTTCATGTTCCACATTTTCCTTAACTCCCTTGCTAGGTCCTGGTATTTTTCCCTTTTTTCACCCTCCTTCTTTCTTACTCTATGGTCTGCAGGTACAGCAACGTCTACTATTTGGCAGGCCCTCCTTTTTTTGTCTACTATTACTAAGTCCGGTCTTCTTGCCTGGATGAGGTGGTCAGTTTGGATGTCAAAGTCCCAGAGTAGTTTGTGGTTGTCATTCTCCAAAACTGCCTCTAGCTTGTGCTGATACCACTTTTCCACATGGTTGAATCCCATTTGTTTACTTAGTTCCCAGTGTATCATTGTTGCTACTCTATCGTGTCTATGCTTATACTCCTTCTGGGCGAGTTGACTACATTCACTAGTTATGTGGTTTACTGTCTCATCTCTTTCACCGCACATGCGGCATTTGCTGTTTGTCTGTGTTCTGTCGATTTTTGTTTTTATGTAGTTTGTCCTTATGCTTTTGTTTTGGGCTGCCATGATGAGCGATTCTGTTTCTCTCTTAAGGTTCCCCTTTCGTAACCACGTCCATGATTTCTCGTCTGCTATATCTTTTATCTGTCTTTTAAACTCGCCGTACAATTTTTTCCCTTCCCACTTTTCTTTTCTAGTTTGCTGAACTGTTATTATTATTATTATTATTATTATTATTATTATTATTATTATTATTCACACAGCGAAAGCCACCGGAGATGGGTTAAATTACACTCTCCATCAGGTCTTTTCGACTTTAGATAGAGAGAACCTTTTTCAAGATGTTAGCCGTGCCAGGAAATTCAGACTTCTTCAAAGTTCGCACATTGTACTCACTGCCGAGTTGGCAAACATTTTTCCAAAAAAAAGTTTTGGAATGGAACCAAGTGCTCCGATGACAACCGGAACAACAGTTGTTTGTTTTTACCTTAATCTTTACAGTTCCGCCACCTTCGACTCCGAATACCAAACTTTTCAATTTATTTGTTATGTATATTGTGTTTGTCTGGAGCGGCAACATCCACAATGAGGCATTCATTGGAATCTTTTCTCAACACCACAATATCCGGCCTTCTCTATTCAATGGCTCCATCTGTTTGAATGTTGAAGCCCAATAAGATCTTGACCTTATCATTCTCCATCACACTTTCTGGCTGATGTCGGTACCCCTTCCCAGTAATACCGAATCCATATTTCGTGCATAAGTGCCTGTGCAGGTTCTGGCAGACTTTATCATGCCTGCGTTCGTAATCTCTCTGAACAAGAATGTTTCATGCCCTGATGATGTGGTTGATACTTTCGTTGCACTGTTCACAGAGACTGCACACATCGATATTCCCTTCATGGTTTATTTTTTTCTTTTGTAAAGTGCCTGATCCCAGGCAGCGGTGATCGAAATCTCGGTTTCTCTTCTTAGTCAAAGCAAAGAGTCGTCTGTTCTCTCCTTCAATCCTTTTTTCGAACTTCTTCCTCTCCTCAATACTTTCTTTCTTCGGGCCATTTTCTCTCGCAGCATCAGCAAGAACCTCTTTGCTCCCAGCCAAATACTAATCAAGTGTTCAAATGCAACACATTTCTCAACGCCAACAATGCACCTCCCACGGTTTCTTTTAAAAATTTTTTTATTTATTCATTATTATTATTACTTTTATTATTATTGATATCATTATTGATATCATTATTATTATTATTATTATTATTTTTATTATTATTACTATTATTATTATTGCTATTGTTATTATTATGGATATCATTATTATTGTTACTATTATCATTATTGGCATTATTGTTATTGTTATTATCATTGATATCATTATTATTGGTATTATTATTGTTATTGTTATTATTATTATTATTCATGAGGAAAGATCGATAATGCCTTGCTTGTTATCATTCTGAATGAAAGAAGAAACACAAGACTGCTTTGAATTTCTAAAATATAATTCGATATATTGTATATCTTCGTCAATCAGAATTTGAATATAAAAGAAACTTTCAGAACGTACATTCTGCAATGAAAACCGAAATAGAATTTGAATGTCACACATCAAAGTTCTAGTAAAATGGCGCCCTTGTTAAAAAACGATCTTGAAAAAGTTGAAAAAATGAAAAACGAAATATATAAATTATCAATTGTGAATCGGCTCAACTTATTTTGTCTCTGCCAGTTGTTTTCTGACAGGAATACTTATATCTATTTAGCAAATAAGTTATCTCATTGCTTTATGAAGGGAGTTAGTAGTTGAAATCATTATAGTAGGTTTCGGTATCTGAAAACTAGAAATAAAATTGATACCTTATCACAATAAATGCAGTGAATTAAAACAAACTTTATGATGATTCCATCTTACTTAGTTTTTGTTATGTAAATGTGAAAAATCTTCCAATACGATAATGATAGCCATTTTAAGAATCTGTAATTTGCAATTTCAAACGTTACTATATGTTAAGCATTTCAAATGCATTTTTGTGCTTCTAAAATCCTGGAATACTTTGGAGATTATCATCTAAAAGCATCTAGAGCAAAACAACTAAAGCTTACAATCATTGCTTTGGGGATCAAACACAATTTCCAGGAAGATAGTTCCAGACAATGAGGGAAAATAAATCTAGTGTGGCTTTTTCTTACTTTTTACTCATCTCATATATTTATTGAACCCTTCTTGGGGAATACTAGCTTCTTTATCATTATCTCTCTCCCCCTCTTTCTCTCTCTCTCTCTCTCTCCACACACACACACACAAACACACATATATATATATGTACGCATATATATATATATACATCTAAATGTATTATTTTTTTAGGGGGGGGGGGGTTGAATTATTAACGCAAGAAAAGTATGAGGAATCGGGCATATGTTAATAGGTGTACATAGAAAATTCAGTGTTTCACGGTGACTCCGAGTCAGGAGTAGTATATGGTCTGACCACTGTTATGAGTCACCGCGAAGGAATAGATTTCCTATGCACACACACACACACACACACACACACACACACACACACACACACATACACACGCACACACACACACATAAGGGGGAAATAAAGAAAAAGAGAGAAATAGAGAGAAAAAGAGAGAGTGATAGAGAGAGAGGGGAGAGAGTGGGGGTAGAAGGAAAGATATGAATAATTCATTCAACAATGGAGGTTTCAGTTTATTATTTGATAATAGTAAAAAAACCTGACCCCCCTTCATACTGATCCGCGTTCCAATGTTAGAGACTCTAGTGTGAGTCTAAAACGTGCTTCAAGTACTTTGAATTAATTTTAATGTTTAATGTATTTGCATGTACTTCCTCAAAACATTACAATAGATGCTAAAAATCGAATTCATATAAACCTCTTGACTCCACCGTTCTGACTCTTACACGGAACTGTAAGTATTACATTGAAATGTTTGCTTAAACTGAGTAGACTGTTGTGAATCAATACCTAATGAAGGAACTTAAGGTCCGTTCAATTTTAAGTATGCAATGTATTTTTCCATTTCATACCAATTCATCCACACATAAATTGGGTTTTCGTATACAAAGTATTAAGTGTAAATCTGATATACAGACCTGTTACTTGAAGCAAAAGTTATGGAAATTCAATTATGAGTTGCAGTGTATCATTAAATACTGATAGAAAACCGACCCCCTCTTCATGTCCAGTATCATCTTACGCTGATGGAAAAATCAAGAAGGAGTCGATTTATTAATTCATAGCAATAGAAAACGATCCTAAACTATATTGATCCCCAATTTAATGTACAAGGACATTGGAAATAGTCTGAAATCTTCTCACAGCACGCGAATCTTGAAAAAAAATATTGTATTCTGATATATACAGGGACTAAGCATGCAAAATATTGAAGTTGTAACTGGCCAACACACTTGCATATGAAAATTAATTTAACGTGACCAATTTAGCGTTACAAAGCTACAAACAAAGGAATTTATCAGTATAGATGCTAAAAACAAAAGTGAACCTCTATCAAAATGTATGCAGCAAACGTAAAAAAAAACTAATGATAATTTTGTCATGCTTACTTTTAGTTTTATGAACAGAAACCTTACGATACGACGGACGCAGATGTGATGTCATGGCCGATTGAGACTTTGCCTCATGTAGACCTGGTACAGCTCTGTGTAGTCAAGTCCAAGGGGCTCAGGATTTTCCTTGAGACCTGAAGACCCACGCTCTTATGTCCTTGAAGCAATAGATTCGAGGACTAAAGAGAACATCTGCTGACAGCTTACTCACACGTTCGCGTGTATGATATCCCTACATTAAACTGATCTTTAGTCACACTGTTCTCGAGGGAGATCGAACTGCTGGGCTAGTTGTGTTGAGATTGAAACCTGATGAATGGACATTGTGTGTGCTTAATTCTAAGTACGCAAAATATTTTTTTTCATACCAATTAAATCAGACATAATTTGGATTTTCGTATACAAAATATGAAATGGTCCTGGTCTACAATTTTGTTTCTGAAAGCTATTGATATCGATATATTCATTGAGTGTCAGGTAATCTTTAAGTACCAATGAAAAAAAAGTCCCCCTCTTTGAGGCGAGGGGCATCTTACACTGATATAATCATGGGGGGATCAGTTCAGAACTTCATTGCAATAAAAAACAAATACCTCTCTTGAGGTATAGAGACTTTGAAAAGAGTATAAAATCTGTTTTAAGTACGCAGATCTTTTTTCTCTCACTACCATTGTATTTGGATATACGTTGAGTTTATGCGAGGAAAATAGTAAAGTTGTTGCTGGTATACACACTTAGGTATGAACATAAACTTACTGAAATAAATTCAACAAATGTAAATGTGAAAAGGAATTAGATAATAATTCTAACTTGCATAATTTCAATTTTGTAAACACAAAACTCAAGAACGCAAAGTATGCATACTCTAATACTTGAGTACAAATTTGAAACGCAAACAAAAATCATAGCCGTTTTTAGCCTTCAAAATTCGAGTCGTCTATTTTTGTTGATCTATGAAAATGTGGTTTTTAACATCGAAAATCACGAATCGTTTTGGAAATTATAGCTTACAATCATCTAGAGTGAAATATCTAAAGACTACAACTGTTGTTTCGGGGTGAAACACAATTATCGAGGATATACCACGTGACGAAGAAGTTGAGCAAATTTCTATTATATGTATACAGGATTTCCTCAATTCACTGTTTGATGCAATCATTTTTTACCCTTTTCCTAAGGTAAATGGTAGTTTTCATTTGAAAGTTATCGAGTAATTTAAATAGAAATATTATTTCTTTGCTCTCTAGCCATTGGGCACAGACAAGTATGAATAATTGAAATATGATTATGAAAGAAAAGAACAGACGACATTTAAACAAATACGAATTCCAAGAAAGAAAAAAAATATAGAAAGAGTTTCACGCAAGGAAATATGAGTCTTGTATAAGGCTTAAGTAAGGAGCTATTCGATTGGGAGAGTGCCCATTAACACGATATTTTGTATCTCAGATAAAGATGGATTTTCTGGGATTTTTAAGGTGTGCATCAATATTTTTTTTTATCATGTACTACTGCTACTGGGATAGCAGTTGTGTTTAAATACCGCATTCTTGCAATATCTTTTTACAGATATTTTTATTCTTTGAAAGTTTTTCAAATTCTTTTGCAGGTCATGTCTATAAGATAGCATTTATGATCTTTGAAATCTTTTATCGTCACATCTGGTCTCTTGGCTTGTACAGTGCAATCGGTATGTACACTGAAATCCCATAGCAAAGTAAAACCTTCACCCTCTAGCTCAGCAGGTGGTTTGTGCTTATACCATCATCATCGTCACTATTATTATTATCATTATCATTATCATTATGCAATCTCACACCAGCTGCCTGGTGGTTACTGCTGAAGGTCGAGTGACAGCAAGTCTCCCCAAGTTTCAAGCCATCCTCTCCTCATCCTCATATACCACAGTAATTCTGTGGTTTACAGTTTCACACCAGTTGCCTAAAGGCTGAGTGACAATAAGTCTCCTCAGGTCTTCAGCCAACATCTCTTCTCTCCCCCACCTATCACACCAGTGCTGTGGTTCACTTTCATTTCCCTTCCTCTGTCAGGCCACTGCTTAGATTTATTGTTGCAGTCCTTATATTTCTAGCTCTTTCCTCAGTATCCGTGCAGTTCCTAGCAGTGCTGTGGTATGTACAGTCTCAATCATTCCTTTTATCCCGAGCTCCTCCAGTCTCGTCACATAGCAAAGTAAAAACCTCCACCTACTAGTACAGCTAATTGTTTGTGCTTATGCCATCATCATCATCACCATTATTATTATTATCATTATTTGCAATCTCACACCATTATTATTATCATTATCATCATTGTTTTTATCATCATTATTATTGTTTTTATCATTATTATTATCATTATTATCATCATTATTATTATTATTATTATAAATATCATTGATGTTTTTATCATTATTATTATTGTTTTTATCATCATTATTATTATTATTTTTATCATTATTATTATTTTTATTATTATTATTATTATTAGTATTACTATTATTATTATTAGTATTATTATCATTATCATTTGGATCGAACAATATCCAATTTTTTAGATAAGATGATTTTAGATATCATTCTAAGATAATTAATTCACACGCAGTGATTCATTTATGCAAGGTACAGATAACAGTAATTACTATCAGACACTGCGCAAATGATAGACAATTGGATGGTGCCTATTCTAAAGCATTTATATAGTAAAGAAGGTGGAATTAAGTGAGAAAAAATACACGGAAACCTCACATGCCGAGGAAGGAATTTAGACTTTTGTGTTCATTCCAGCTTTGATTTAAGAAGTGCAGTTATTTTGATTTACAAGCAAGTCTTTTTTTCTTTCTCTTTAAGCAAACGAACAAATTTCTCTTATTTTTAGACTAGTTTAACCTTGCTGTCAAAACGTGACGGTAATATTCAAGTAATTTCACAATGGAGTGGCGAAGTCGTGATGTCATGACCGAACTTCCGGATCCGGTTTGGATCCAGTTCATTTCTGATTATTACTCATTATTAGTACAAGCAGAACCTTGCTCGTCTGTTTCCGTTGTGATTTTTTTTGTTATTTCGACAGCAATTTCCAACAGTTTATCAGTATAGGACATCAAGTTTATACTTGATAAACAATCAATAATTGTTACCAATTCTTTCTATCAACTACAATAGATGTCTTATACTGACCAACTGCGCAAAATTGCAGTCGAAATAACCAACAGAAAAAAAAAAAACGACGAAGAAAGAAACGTGTAATATACAGACTTCAATTAGAGATGTCGCGTGGCTGAGCAGGTAGAAATACAGGGTGGCCGAGCAGATAACGGCACTGGGTGACCTTTACTGTTCAGTTCACTCATACCCTTGGGAAATGTAAGAATCCTTTTTCCCAACTATGGATAAACAATAATTCAGAATAAATGAGTGACGCTATTTCGGGTACGTGTTGCCGCTTAGTCTAATTCATATTTCACAAATGAGCCGAGTATGTTGAGCATAAGTAGGTACAACTAAAGATGTAGCCAGCATAAGGGTACTTCTGAATCATTCTTCAGCAGCAGCCTTCGTTGTTTGGCATAAACCTTCCCAGAGATCAGACCTCATTATCATGGGCGCTGCAGAGTCAATATTTTCTGAACTTTAGTAGTCACGGTATATTATATGTAGCCGGCCACAGTTTTGCATATGATCTCTGCAGATGCACGTTGTGAGTTGTGACGTCCAACAATTATCTGACATTCTTGCAACATGGCCAGCCCATTGCTATTTGAGATTTCTAATGGACTTTATGCTATATTAAGGTCTTTCCTGTGCATACTGCATGGTTCTCAGCTGGAGGGCCAATGTTAGCAATGTTCCAAGTTTCAGCTCTATAAGTGACTATCGAGAGAATGCATTTGTTGTATACCCTTCTTGTGATTTTGTTGTTCTTAAAGGTTGAGCTTGTTCTACTGAAAAACCGAGCTGAAGCGGTTCCTCGCTTGATTTCTTCTTCTGAGGATTCCATAGAGAGTCTTTGTCGTAGGTTAATGTAGCGGTTTTATTTCTTATGCGAAGACGTGGTCTGTGGTTTGCATAGCGGCACAGTTACGCGTGTGCCCCACTGAGTAACGTTGAACTAGATTCAACTAACAAAACATGAACAGTATCAGTAGTGGGATATTTCAGGCTCATCGTAAAATGTGCGAGAAAAGAGCGATGATAGTTTTGGATGAAAGAATGAGAAAATTAATGATCAAGCAAAAAATCAAGCGAAAAATCACTCTAGCTTGGCAAGCCGTCGGTAGAGCAGGCTCAAATTCCAAGAATAAGAAAATTGCATTAGTCCCCAGAAGAAGGGTATGCAACGTATGCATCCTTCCGATTGTCACCTACTGAGCTCAAATAGGGAACCGTAACAAAAAGTTGGTCCTCAAATCATGCAACGGACACAAGAGAGAATCATACTCACAATCACATGGAGAGATCACAAGATAGCACAATATATCAGAGAAAGAACAGGAGTATGACATATCATAAAATCCATTAGAAATCTTGAAAAAGACTCTGCCGGTCATGTTGCAAAAAAAGTCAGACAATTGGGAAAAACGAGCCGCGCACAGAGAGGCCTATTGGTTACATGTTTGCACTGGTACGTGTGGGACAGATTTTTTAACTAAGCTCAACTACAGAAATACAGAGAGTATTTGAGAAACTTCTTGATCTCCAAATAACTCCAAAAGAAATGAATGAAGAAAGCAAGAAAGTCGAACTTCAGAGTAAAACAAATGTCAACACAGCGATCAAAATCGAAAACGTAGAGCAGAGCTGAATTAAACTGAATTTGAACCACTATTTCTACCCTGGACAACGAATCACGGTGGGATCTTTCAAAGAAGAAGAAATCAAGCGAAGAATCACCATGTTGGAGTTCAGCTCAAGTTCAGACTCCGCAAAACCCAAAATAGAGAGATCTAGCAAATCTATGAGAGGGTCTGTGTCTAACGACGGACGTTAAAAGGCCATTGATGATGATGATGATGATGATAATGATGATGCTGATGAGGATGATGATTGAAGATGTGAACATGAGCTGCGTACAGTGAGGCCTATGATTAGCATACCGGCACAAGTACACACGTACCATATTTTGAGTAACATTGAACTAGACTGTTCTGTCAAAACATGAACAGTATCTATAACGGGATATTTGAGGCTCTTTGTAAAGTGCATAATAGGAGAATGGAGAGAACAGTAGATGAAAGAATGAGAAAATTGATGACCAAACATGAAGTATTGCACTTTAAGGATGACGTTGATAAACTGTGTCTGAAAGAAACTGGAAAAAAGTTAAAAAAAAGAAAAGAAAATGACTCGTTAGAATTGAGAGATGTGTTCGATTCCGTTATTAATGTAATTGAAGACTACACATAGACAGGTCTGGTTAATCCCACAATAGAAACCATCATGCAGTTAATGTCTCTAAGAAACATGCCATCTTCAGGAGGGGGGCATTTTTTGAAAATGGAAAAAAAGGGGTGATCAATCAATAAGTTACTTCTCACACCTTTTGTTTGGTAGTGATCACTGAATAAAAAATCCGAATTTTCAGAATCAAGCGTAATTTCCACAGACGAAAGGAGTAATATGGTGTAAATTTGAATTACAAATTGAATCCCCCATTAAAAACCCTTTTAAAGAAATTTTCAAAAAACAAAACAAAAAAACAGCGTTTTCTCTAGATATAATGAGTGAATGTTTATATTTTTGGTCCCCCCACCCTATTGATGCGGCCTGTAATACGTACAAACATAGATAACCAGCCAGCCAGCCAACTGGACCAAATTAGAAACTGAAGAGATCGGTTGACAGTTTTGGTTGATGGTTTCTAACGGACAGCATTCAAGTCAAAAGGACCAATTCTGCATAAACTTCTATTGCAAATTGAATCCCATACTAAAAACATATTTAGTGAGATCTCCAAAAAGCAAAAAAAAAAAAAAAATTTCTAACATAGTAAGGAGTAAATGTTGAAAACTTCAGCCTTGTAACTCCTTTGATGCGGTCCGTACGCCTCATACATGCTTAGAATAGTATAGACAAAGAAGGTGATAACGAGTAAACATTTACATTTTCAGTCATTTAACAACATTGATGAATTCTGTACGTATGATTCATACAAAGCCAGCCAGACCAGCTTGAAAACTGAATAAACCTATGTTGATTGTTTTAGTTAACGGTTCCAGAAAGAGAAAAGAAACATTGGTCATGACGACCAGGAGTTGCTCTGAAATTGTCCAAAGAACAGAAGTACGAATCAGAAAACCCCAAATCGCTAAAAATTAGAATAAAAACAAAACCAAAAGACAAAAGAAATCACAGGGTCGATAAGATGATTGCCGAGGGGAAATCCCAAGAGAGAAACTAAATTCCAATTGATAACCTCGAACAGATTCTATGAAAAAAGGCCTTGTTAATCACACAATAGAAACTGTCATATAGATTTACAATCTAAATCATTCAGGAATAATGAATTTGTGGGAAATGGGCCATGGGAGAGAGAGAGAAGAGATTAGATTTTCTTTCTTATATCATTTTACAAAATAAGAATTTGAAAAGGTAAAACTAAATTGGTCAGTCACCCAATAGAATCCGTCACGTGACTAGTGTACTTTTTCAGTGTGCCGTGTTGGGGATAATCAATTAAACATTTGGAAAAGGGGGTTTACATGGAAAAGGTTATGTCTCGCTTTCGGTTAGGACGGTGGTTTCTAAAAAAAGATTCGACAACATGATTACGGAGAGATTTCAAGAGAGAAACCAAATTCCTATCTTTTGTGGACCAGAACGAATTCTATATGAACAGGTATGTTTAGTCACTCAATAGAATCCGGTAATTTGGTAATAGGAAGTATTGGGGGTGATCAATAAAAAAATTGGAAAAAGGAGTGATCAGTGAATGAGTTACTTTTCCCACTTTTTGTCGGGTACTAATAACTAAAAAAAAGTCCACATTTCCCAGAAAACAGGAATGAACGTAGCTTGACACGAAGGGGGATCAATTTAGCATGAACTTGCATGGCACATCTAACCCCCTCTATAGATCTATTTAGGGTGTTTAAAAACATGACAAAAATATGTTTTTCTAGACATAAGAAGGAGTGAATGTTGAAAATCACGGCCCTCTGGCCCCATTAGTGCAGCCTGAATCCAAACCAACTCGGAAACTGAAGAAACCTATTTTGACAATTTTGGTAGCAGCTTTGGTTGTTGGTTTCTAACAAACCGTGTTAAAGCCAAGCAATCTGAACCGGACAGAAAAATTTTAATGGAGACTATGTGGGGAAAGGGATGAATATATCATTAATAATAAAATGAGAAGACGTACTAAGGTCGTTCAGAAGGAGTACATGGCTTGGAAAGGTGATCCACTTGGAAGAGTGCAAATGACCGGGGATCAGGCAAATTAATGATACATACTGAGGCGTTGCTAAAAGGGAGAGGAAGCTTTTTGAAAATGCCTCCTTACTCCTAATTGAGCTGGGCCCAAGAGCTTTATAAAATACAGTTCATTTACTACATTTCTTCTGACATTCTACAATTAGAAAGATACTTGTATTAACATGAATTGCTTGACTAATAATTCAGTCTTTGGGGTTGTTTTTCATTAATCAATTGATAGTACGTGTCTATTTATAGCAAATTTTCATTTTTCATAAAATCTCACTAAACTTTGGGGACTTCCAATGTGCAAAGACCCCTAGACCCTGGAATATTTTGCTATCTATCGCTACGTCACTGGGTATGAGCACAAATAAAAAAACTCAGGAATAAAAGCAACATGTTCTTTTCTTTTCGACTAAAGATGATTACTGCAACTTTTGAATATAATAAAAAGAAAAAAACAAGGAAAAAGAACTCTGTTCAATGATTTTGTTCAAGACCTGTGACACTATATACGACGTTGTCTGTATTTGGCAACATTTAGCAAAATTTGCTTCTGTTATAAATGTATTATTAATACTAAAAATATGTTTGTTTCCAATTATTTTTCAAGTTAATGTCCATTAAAACGTCCTAAACACAACTGAATAATCATTGCATCGATAATAAAAGGAAAAATATTGCCCGAAATGATATATAATCCATTGGCAAAGGGAAAATATTTTCTCAACAATTGATTTAAAAAAAAGAATGATATGACGTTGTGTGACGTAAAAAATATTTTCCTAGATTTTCTCTTATATTAACCCCCTCTTATGAAGATAACAGCTTTCTCTCTTCCTTACAAATGCTGTCTATCTCCCTTTAAAGACTCTCTCTCCGATTCACTTATTTCCTTACGAACGCCGTTAACTATTCCAATTTAGTCTAAACATGACTAATGTCGCAGTTAAAGGTTATAAAAACATATTTTCAATATAAATGTATTTATTTATTAGAATGGAATAAGCAACCACATATTTCTGACTTGAATTTCCGAAGATATGTAGGACTTTCCATCGCAGTCAATATGTAGGTGATACCAGAGCCGGGTTCAAACCAATTAGACCAAATGCATATAAGAGGGACCCTTTTCTAGGGTAGTCTACTATACTTTTGTATTGTACACACAACCATACATTACACATTGTAGGTTTTATAGAAAACAGCAGTGACTCACCAACACAGTCAATAATTGAACAACCCTAACGTCAAGATTTGATGTAATGAAACAAATCCTTCTAAAAATAAATATGGATAGAAAAATATGACATCACTGACGTTTTCCATAGGAACACATCTGAAATAGAATCGAGAAACATCTAGATTCTGGAGAATCTGGACCAGTCGTTAATAACCTGGGGTGCCATATCCTCTGGAGTATGAGAAACAAATTCTTGAGTTATGGAATGCAATGGGAAAAACCAGTGGTTGTTAACTTGTAATCATGTGTGGGAACAGGTAAATAGGAAGACGAGGAATATCTTTTTTTGGTCTGCTGTAGAAATCTTAACGAGTCACGCTGACGAAAAAGAGTTTGTTGTAAGTAATCTTCTGCTGTTTGTCGAAGTTGATACTTCAATTATTATATCTCATCCTAATTATAAAATTGGTGGTTCTAATCTAATCTAATTTTTTCAAAGATTCGACCAGATTTTTTTTTAAAGTTAAGGATCAAAATGTACTACTGTTGACTTGGACTTTCAAAAGATATTGATGACGGAGATGATATATATTTCGATGATCGGATGGAGGGGATGTGGGGACATAATGACTGGTACGCTCCGGTATGGGAACCTAAAAAGGTCTAAAATATTGATCCAGGTGATATTTCCACTGGAAAATATTATTGGAGAATCTAGATGTTATTTATAAATCCATCAAAAGAAAACCCCGAAAAGATTTAAAAAAAACATTTTTTCCCAAAAATAAGAAAGATATCTTAAAAAAGGTTTAGGGGAGCTCTGATGCCAATTTTCATATCTATAGACAAAACTATACGGCCTGGAGTGCACACAAATAAACGGACATTTTTTTTTCAAAAGATCAGACAAGATTTTCAAAATATTAAGGCATCAAAATACACATGCACTTATAAGAAAGGATAGAACTATCTTTGCTAGTTAAGGTTGTTCTACTTGTCAGTCTGACCTTACAGAGTTAGCGCGGCACCCCTGATTGAGTAGTAATAATTCGTTTACACAAGATACAAGCTGACGAATTTCACATAACTGACCGAATAAAAAACAATGCGTGTTGCAAATGGCGAAGTGTTTTCATGTTTGGTGAACATAAATAGATACATCAGTCGGGATCACTACCGACCTGTTCAACAACTACGGGTTCTATTAAGCTGATAACTGCCAATACTAATACTACTAATAGTATTGCATAGAGAGAGAGAGAGAAAGAGAGAGAGAGAGAGAGAGAGAGGGAGAGATGGAGAAGGATTGAGTGAAATGGAGAGATGGATAGATTGATATAGAGAGGGAGAGGGAGAGATAGACAGACAGATAGATAGATGGAGAGAGATGGAGAGAGAGATGGACAGATGGAGAGTGAGAGATTGGGAGAGACATGTAGAGAGATAGATGGAAATATATCGAGAGAGGGAGATGGAGAGATAGTTGGAGAGATGGAGAGAGATTGAGAGATGAATATATATATATATACATATACATATATATATGTATATATCAAAAGAGAGATAGATGGAGAGATAGATGAAGAGAGAGAGGGGGGAGAGATGGAGATACAGATGGATAGATAGATGGAGAGGGATGGAGAGAGATGGATTGATGGAGAGAGAGAGAGAGAGTTGGAGAGAGATTGAAAGAGAGATAAAGCGAGATAAATGAGATGGAGAGATGTAGAAAGAGATGGAGAGGGAGATTGAGAGAAAATTTTGAGAGAGAGAGATGTAGAGAGATAGATCGATGAAGATATATATATATATATATATATATATATATAGAGAGAGAGAGAGAGAGAGAGAGAGATGGACAGATGAATGAAGAGATGGAGTGAGAGAGATGAAGAGAGAGAGAGAGAGAGAGAGAGAGGGGAGGCAGAGACAGAAATATTCATTAAGAATTTTTATCTACGTTTAGTTATTTTCATAACGGAATTGATAGAGATAAAGGGTCGTACAAAACTGACAAAGGGGTTTAAAACATTCATATCTTTTTAATTTTATTGATTTAAAAAATCATTTTCAACAGTTGAAATATAGAAGCGAAGGGAATATAATAACCTACGTACGGAAAATTGTTTCTTTCAAAAGCCCGCCATTTTCAACTTAATGAATTCTCCCTCTTTCAATAACATTCTGCATAACATTTCGTGAGATATCTTTATCTACACACGTATACGATTTTCAGCATTTCGGACTGAACATGGTCTCCCCGTTCGTGGGTTTTAGGTACTTGGTAAACGGTAATGATCGATTTTGGAAACTAGGTATACAGTATACAGCAATGTCTCGATTAGTTTACATTCAACATACAAAAAAATCAGGAAATTGAGGAGTAGGTATACGCTGTTAAGTAAGAGGGAAGTAGTGTGAAGTCATTAAAAGGTTTGACGACATTAAAATAACATCTACTACTATTAACGTTTTTTACCAGATGTTATGATGTCATGAAAATGTTCGATGTCTGCATTTTTGTATTTTAAAAAAATATAAAAAAATGCATCCAAAACGCCAACAATAGCCATTTACGATTTAAAGAAAAATAATACTCGCTGAATATTTCCTTATCTCAATATTTTACAAGTATGAAAATGAAATAAATAAAAACGACTTGATCTTCCTCCTCCTCTTCCCCCTCCTGCTACTACTACCATAAATGGCGGACACATATTTGAAATTATGGTTCTTATTTTTTCTTTGAAGCTTGAACACTGCGTATTATGATCAGATAGAGTGTTCAAGCTTATAAGAAACTAAGCATTGCTGCCCTAAAGATAACGAAAATATGAACTTTTTGAAAAAAGTGTTTCGTTGGGCACTTATCATGTGTGGCTACTTATATGTTTTATTGAGTGTGTTCAAGAGTTTCCTGTGAAAAAACCGTTTCCAATTACCTAGTCCGTTCCTGGTTTTCAATCAAGAGTGCTGGGAACTTTTGCACTCAGACAATAAATTCCTTTTCTAAAAAAATACAAAAAAAAAATGTTTCTCTGGATCCTCAAAGTTTGATAGCAAAGAATTCTCATCAAAGTTTGGCTACAGACGCGTTCCCATCTTAGTCTGTAATTATTGCCTTGTATGACATAGATATAATATAGATAAAGAAAATGTACACACGCACACACACACACTCACCCACACTCACACTCACACACACACACAGACACAAACACATACTTCCTTAACTTATATCAAGTGTTTTGATAAAATTCCTCCACTAAAGTAAGCTATTAATACCCCGGTGTAATGTTTGTACATTTACATATTTGTGTATGTATGTGCGTGCGTATTCGTATATGTGTGTGTATGTATGCAGGCATATGTGTGTGTATGCGTGTGTGTGTTCTTAGAAACCGCCTAGTAATTCTGTCAGTGAGACTGACATAGGTTCCTTCAGTTTTAAAGTTGGTCTAGCTCGCTGGCTGCGTATGTATAACGCGTGTGGGCCGCTCCAATCAAGCTAAAAGACTGAAAATTTCAACATTTACTCCTTTTTATGTCATTTTTTTTTGTTCGATTCTCCCTCTGAATGTCTTTATAGTTTGGGTTTCAGTTTCCAACCTAAGTTCTTGCTAAATCGACCCCTTTGTTTGTATCATGCTTGTTTATTGAAAATTTGAACTCTTTTAGTGATTACTGGCCAACGAAAGGTGCAAGAAGTAACTTATTTATTGATCACGCCTTTTTCCAATTTTTTGATTGATCACCCTCTACATGGCATTCTGCCAAAAGACGTTGGTCACGTGGCGATTTATATCGACTGACTAATCAGACCTGTTTCAAACTATTTGAAACAGACCTGTATGAACTATTTGAATATTGCACAGATTTTTTAATCAAGAGTGGTCTTGTCTTTACAGTTTTATGTACCCTAGGGCAGTGCTCGTTCCAAGGGTGCATGTTTCGAAAAGGCTGAACGTTACGGTGAGGGGAGCTATCTACCATGATAGTCACGTGATATGATTCTCCGCCCGCCGTACGAAACTACTGCTTCGAGATATTTGATTACTTCACTCCGATGCTGCCACTTTATATCTAAATTGTTCAACCCCTTTCGTCTCATAGCATGATGAGCCAGGCACTTAATGGCCGGGACATACCATTAGTATCTAAGGATAGTTTTGATCATTTGAAAGAATATGAATGATAAAAATGTGTTCATAGGTTGGAATAAATGATAATTCATTCATTTTATTGCCAAAAGTATTTTGTTGATTATAGTTTTCAATAAGATTTCGGCCAGTCTTATATGGAAACTTTTAATCAAACCAGATTTTTACTTTGTTATTATGGTGAGAGTAGAAGTTCATGAGGTCATTCTTGTTTGCAGATTTTCGATGTATACTAGATTGGAAATTTTTGTTTGTTCGGTGTAATATGTCATGGTTGGGTAGGATGTTATCTGTTTCGTCTCCGTATGTAAATTAAATATATATATATGTATATATATATATATATATATATATATATATATCTATATCTATATATCTATATCTATATCTATCTATCTATCTATCTATATATATATATATATATATATATATATATATATATATATATATATATATATATATATTGCATTAATGTTCAATTTACAGCGAAAGCAAGAATGGCAGACAACGACCTTAATAGATTCTGGCAAATTCAAAGTTTGCCAAAAACAAAATTAATACATATTGATCAATTACCCGACCCGATTAACTGATACACGAATGATAATAATGTGTTCATAAGTTAAACAACATAATGATTTATTCATTCTATTG
>OY735237.1:38803997-38881497 GCA_963457665.1 Thysanoteuthis rhombus | reverse complement strand
ACCGAATTACCTTATATTCCGTCACACACAAAAAACAATTCTGATACTAAACGGACGCATCAATACGGTCTCGTAGGTTCGATTCCTGCAGCAATTCCATTTTTTTTTAAATCAAAGAAAAGGGGGATGCAACAGGAATCGAACCTGCGACTGCTAGGGTAGCTGCTTCAACGGAGCGTGACTATTACCACTGAGCGAGAAGTCGCTTTGGCCAAAATGATACATTCGTCATATAACAACGGGAGATCATTTCAAATAGAGTTTCACTATAATATAACGTAATTCATTATCTTTCTATCAGACCATAAATCCATTTCTAAATAATACAATTGTTCGTGTCGAAAGAAACAAATATAGCAGATATAAACCGAGAATGAGCTGAATGAGTATTTGGAATTTAATCAGTTATTTAGATGATTGCATTATCAGTGGCTGCTTAACTAAATGGTAGGAACAACATTATGTTGAAGCGGTTATCTTATTGGTCGCAAGTTCGATTCCTGCAGCAGCCCCATTTTCTTTTTTTATTCTATTTACGCTGTCTTGGGTAACATGATATATTCACTGTGTAGTAACGGGAGATCATTTCAAAGAAGAATTTCAATATAATATATTGCAATTTATAACCATTCTGTCGGATGATATATCTATTCCCTAAAAATACATGCACACTTACATATATATATATATATATATATATATATATATATATATATATATATATATATATATATATATATATATATATATATATATATATATATATAGTGAATTGAAATGAAAATATTAGAAACTCGAAGTAAGGGAAATGGTTAATTTATTTCCATGATATGTTTCGAGTATTTTCCAACCAATGATAGAATAGATGGAACAGAAGGTCTGTGTGGTGGAGTTCTCTTTTAGCTCTTATCTGCAAATGGCAAAAAAAACCCCTAAAACGATTTGTTTTGTCAGTGTCAGGGTTCAGCTAATGGGGATGTGTGGTTTGTGTGAATGGAAAAAGTTATGTGTGTATATACAAGTGAATATAGTGAACGTGTTATAATTGGAAAAGAACACACACACACACACACACACACACATATATATATATATATATATATATATATATATATATATATAGTCTTGAAAGCTTTACAGCTTTAAACACTAAACATTGAAATACGTTTACTGTGTCACTTCAGTCACCTATTTCCATACCTGTCAATGCAATTAATGTAATTTTTCGCAGCATTTTCCCCCTGTTTTCCCTACACTTTGTTATTATGGTATACTGTACGAATTGTCTTTTGTTGGGATCATCAGTTGTTTACCATCTAACCGTTTCGAGGATTTAAAAAAATCAAACTGATACATATATATTGTGGGAAAATTGACTACGTAGAAAAATAAAAAGAACTTGAGACTACTTAGTACATTATGCTCTCATGACCGTTCGTCCTCAGTAGAACACGCTGAGTTGGAGGGTGCAGTTGTTTTTGTACTGTAGCATGTCGAGAAAAAGGTAAGATAACGTTGGATTCACACTCACAGGAAACATATATAGATGGTTCTACAACATTTAGTGGTGTAAGTAGGTTTTCTAATTTTAGTATGTTCCGCAAGGCTACGAACAATAATGATTGCATCTACTAATATTCATATCGCACTACTGAAATCGAATCTAGCATAGTTATGAGCTTTCATCAAAGGGCCCCCAGAATCTTAGAACCTAAAGAAGAATACATCGAGAAATCTGCCTGATCTCACTACCCATACTTTTCATGCAGAATGCACGAAGGAAAACGTATGAAATACGCAGGGACAATATAGAAAAAAAAAGGAAACGAACAAAAATACAGAAATACATCACATCATCCCACCAACTAAATAACTCAACTGCCCAACAAAAGACTAAAAGATCTAGCTATAAACATCGTATCAAAAACATGCACTACCATCAAAACATTATTAGAAAAACACACAATAACCTTTCCCTGAGTAGGCATCTACTAGGTACCTTGTCAAAATGGGAACTTAATTTACATAGGTGAAACTGCCAGGTATCTCAAAAAGCATTTTAATGACTGTCGTCGGACATATACCTTGCCAAATATTCACTAGATATCTTTATCATGGACAGTACTTTCAATGCCTCCTGAACTTGTCTAGCTTGTCACGCCATCTTACTTTCTGTTGGCCACAATTACACGTATGAATCCTTGGAGATCCATATTGTGAGTCATGATGTCTAGCGGTTGTCTTATATTCTCGTAACAAATCCAGCCCATTGCCATTGTTGTTTTCTAATTGTTTCTATGATATTTCAGACTCCTGTCTTTTCTGTAATATATTGTGCAGTCTTATGAACTTTCTATGATTCTCCCATGTGCACGTTAAAAGGGCCTCTATACTGGATAATCACCTTAACACTATGGTCCAACATCGAAGCTTATGATTGTACAATCTTGACGTAAAAAAACAAAATAAAACAAAGACATCTCCAAAAGACGCTGGCGCATTGAATCCACCCTCATATTGGTAGGAAACACAATCATCCAATGTCCAGGTAATTTTTCCAAATTAAACAAAGATTAGGCCAAAACTTATAAAATTACTTATAATACAACATAAAATAACACCTCATATAAATGGCCATAACATATTTGATGTTTACTAACATCACCTGAATATGATTCTAAACCAGTTTAGCTCTCACACACAGACTATATACGCCCTTTAATATTAATTCCAGAAAAGAACCCTAATCCTTCCTGCACCAACCATATTATCAAGACATTCCCATCCCCCCTAAAAAAAACAAAAATTTATCTATTAAAAAGAACATTCACTTGTATGGAGACCAAACTTACATCAATCAAAAACCCTTTTCCTCTAATATGCAGTAATAAAATCTCTACTTATCTCCACCCATACCTAACAATTACTCTATCCAGATTACCATCCGGGCATTTCTGTATTTTTCTCCGCTTTTACCAAAATGATTTTCGCTTCCTATACTCTGGCGAAAGACCAAGGGTGAAACGTGAGATGTTACACTTTTGAATAAAAATTTATATGTACCATGTCATCTATCTACATCCTCTCGCATGACTGTGACACAAAATATTCATCTTGAAAGTTTTTTAATGATTAGCGTTTAAAGCTGTAAAGCTTTTTAAACTATATATACGTATACATATATGTGGGAGGCTGCATTAAGAAATGGATATACATATGATGCGATAGAATGATTATATATTGGGTTGTATTATATGGAAACTCTTATTAGAAATGATCTTCCATGATTACACAGTTATTGCATCACTTGGCGTAGACAACATAAATAGAATAAACAATTAAAGAAAATGGGACCGCTCAAAGAATCGAATCTGCGACCTGTAAGGTAGCCGCTTCAACGAAGCGTTGTTCTCTCTTGTTTTGTGTGAAAGCAATTATTTGGGCTGGAATACTGGCAGCTGTTTAGCTCAATGGTAAGAGCAACGCTACGTTGAAGCACCTACCCTATTGGTCGCAGGTTCAATTCCTACAGCAGTATCTTTTTTCTCTAATTTTTAATTCTATTTACACTGTTTAGGTCAAGTGATACATTAACCGTGTAATTTCATGAAATCCCTAGTGTACTAATGAATAATAAGCTTGTAATGATGATCATTACTGCTGAAACAAGTTCAATTCTCCCTGGGTGCTCCATTAACAGAGACCTGTGTCAAACTAAGCTAAATCTAGGTAAGTATGTAGTATATTTTACTTCGCTAAGTGATTGTCCCCGGATTGTCCATTTTTTCAGAATGCATCTTGTGAAAAATAGGAGCTTTACCTACACCAACAAAATGAAAGCTTTATAAATACCTGCAAAATAAAAGCTTTGTCTGTACCAGCAAAATAAGAGCTTTAGCTGTACCAGCTTAAATAGGAGCTTTGCCTGTACCAGTAAAAAAGGAAATATACCTGTACCAGCAAAATAGGAATTTTACATTACCCTGAGAAATAGGAAATATATCTGTACCAGTGAAATGGGAAGTTTGCCAATATTAGCCAAACAAGAGCTTCGCCAGTACCAGTGAAATAGGAAATATAACTGTACAAGCAAAATAGGAGCTTTGCCTGTTCTAGCTAAGTAGAAGCCGTGTGTATATTAGGTTAATAGAAGCTGTGCCTGTACAAGCAAAAAAAAGTATACCAATACCAGCAAAATAAGAAATTCACCTGCACCAGCGAAATAGGAAATGTACCCGTACCAGCAAAATAAGAACTTTGCCTCTTCCAGGAAAATAAGAGCTTTGTCTGTACTAGCAAAATAAGAAATATAACTGTATCGGCAAAATAGGAGCTTTGCCTTTACTTGCTAATTACGAAATATACCTGTACCAGCAGAATAAGAGTTTTGCCTTTTATAGTAAGATAGGAAATACACTTATTCCAGCAAAATAGGAGCTCTATTTGTACCAGCAAAAGTTCTGTATCAGTGGTGTTGACCTTTTTTATTACAAAAACTGCTTCAAGCAATATCGATTAGCTTTTTATATCTACACATGTGAGAGTGGTGGGTGTGTGTCTAGTACGATTGGTCTTTTTCTCTTGAACAATACGTCCAGCGATTCGTGGAAAATTTCACCTGACTGTCTTTGAAGTTTCTAAAAAGCGAAGTAGTGCTTTGCCTGTACCAGAAAACAAACTAGGAAAAGGAAGGCATTAATGATGAAGCAAGGTCCACTGAAAAGCATCAGAAGATGAAACATAATCTCCAGAATAACAGGATGCAAGATGATCAGTGAGTGGCTACTGCGCGTGCGCACACATATATCGTTTCGACGAGCTGCCATGATATTGCGTAGGTGTCACGAAGAAAAAGTGGTGGATTTACTGCCAGGTTTTATCTGCTTGTCGTCACTGCATCCGTCAAAGATGCAGAAAAAAATGAAGCAGTTATATGATTTACATAAAACATTTCCGGGGAAGATAGGATTATCAATAACTAAAAATCTGAGGGATTAGCATTGCTCAGTCGATGGATAAATCGATTACTCAAACCAACAATGTTTGGCAGGACATTATCATAATTGCAATTTTTCCAGACACTTTTGAGAAAATAAAAACAAAATTGACGGCTGAAAAGTCAAACTCTGTTACCAATTCTATACCAACTGAAGATGATTATGCAACTTTTGCACAGTGTATTTATTTAATAAGAATTTTCTTTTGTAAAAATTTATTTATTCATTTCAATTTGCGGGTCTGTCTGTTGGCTAGGTTCCATGTTTCACCACAAGTGACTATTGGGAGGATGCATTGGTTGTATACCTTTCTTTTGAATGAAATAAGCCTGTTCGTATCTGTAAGGCAAATTTTCATTATTATCTAACACTGGTTATAAGACCTTAGCTCAGTCAGGGAGATATCTTGTTAGCGATTGGTCGGACGTGATTTCAAATCGCGGTTTGCACACATCATTTTTGAGAGGATTGTTCTTCTTCTTATCACAATTAGCCGAATAACCCGTCTGTATGAAGGATATTCAGCTTAGGCTTCATAAAACTGTTTGATAAAAGTTGAACAAGTTGATAAATTTTCGGTAATATCCAAGTCTTGTTAATAAGAGAGTCTTTTGTTAGTCAGTTGCGAGTTCAAATCACCTTGTGGGAATGTGGATTTTACGTATCAATTCCCATCCCTCATTTTGGAGGAAATCGTTTTTGTTGATAGGAAAACATAGTCAACTCCAGTTTTGTCGTTTGACAACAATTCTTCCTCTCTGTAACGATGAACAACTCAAAGAAAATCTTTTTATGACGATTAGATCTGCATTCGAACTGCTCCCATCTTTGCTCATTCCTATGTAATACAGCAACGTCACGTGTCTACGCCAGCCTGCTCTACGAACTAAGCTACAAAGACTCAACCAGTTGGCAGAAATCCAAATGACAACTTAAACCCAACCTTCACTCCGATCGGCGGACATGTTAGTTTATAATCTATTAATTTCAGTTTTTAAATACATCTTTTATTTCATCTCTATCATTGTTCGGACTATCCTCATCTTGGTTGTTTTCCATACAACGTTTCGGCCGTTGTACACTACGGCCTTCATCAGGTATCATCTGGTAGGTGTGGGGGAGGTAACGAACCGAACCCTTTATTTAACCAACGTGGGTATACAGACCGCACTCCCCTCTTAGCAGTAGTAGTATTTTCGAATTATTATCATCTCATACTAGGATTGAACCTAGAACCATTAGATTACTTGCAGTAATTCTGTCTGATTCTCTAACCGCTAAAAACAATAATAGAGATTATGATAATATCTCATCTCAAAAATTCAGAGAAACATCTGTTATTTTTATCGGATGAATATGTTATGAATGGTTTTTCTATTTTTTTAATGACTTTTTTTTACCTTCATCTTAATTTGTTGGTTGTTCTTTATTGCAACTTTTGCTCATACTTACGATCGAAATGAAGCGAAGATCTACTCACAAACCCCATTTAACAAGGGGGTCTGCACCATTTGCAGTTTTTCCCGATAATGTTGCCTTATATATTGTCTGATTGAGCAGAAATTCGGTAATGGAAAGTTTTGAACCAAGGCGCAACTTTTGACAAAACGAACTATGAAAAGCGTCCTTACGATGTCTGTGGCTTCAGTTGTTCTTGCTTAGAAAACTGATCCCCGACCAATGCAACTGCAGAGACTTTGAAACAGTCTAAACCGGTTCCAAGTAAGCTAAAATATTTGAATTTACGGAGATAATTAGGAAATATTCCCTTTGAAATTGATTAAAAGTGCTAGAAATTGAATTTACGCAAATCAGTTGACTTTGTCTCTATGATATAAATGGAACTTTCCTTGTATATTTGGGTGTTTTGTTGAATGTATTAATTGTGTCATTGAAGGTTATGGGTTTGCTTACTGATAATAAAAGCTGCGACACAACCATAATAAGGTGGAGACGAAGTTGTCAGTATTTTGCAGAAAAGAGCTTGGAAACATTTTTGTGGCCAAAAGACAAAGACAGCCTTGGGGTTCCTTGCGTCCTGGGCGAGCTGTACACCGGTGCCTTTAAGTATACAATTATTTTATTCATTAGAAATTTGTCAAGCAAAACTGTCAAAATAGGTTTCTTCAGTTTCCAAGTCACCTGGCCGCCTGTCTGGCTATGTATGCATATATCACGCGTGCAGGTCGTACCAATGGAGCTAGAGGGTTGAAATGTATTCATTTACTTCTTATTACATCTACAGAATAAAACTTTTTTTTGTTAAATCCCCCATAATACGTCTTTGAAGGGGTTCAGTTTGCGATGTAAGTATATGCTTAATTGGTGCCTAGTTTGTGCCTACTTGTTTCTAGAAAATTAAGATTTTTCAGTGATTTCTGCCCAACAAAAGGCAAGAGAAGTAACTTATTGATCGATTCCAATGTTTTAAATGATCACACTCAATAAAGCTTGCCGTCAAAAGATGCTATGTTTTCTATTCAGTGACTAACAAGACCTGTTTATTTATCTATGTTTTATTGTAAAGAAAATAGATACACAGAAATAAAAAGTTTATTACTATAATTAGGTAAAAGAAAACAATTTCTAGGCTACATCAGAGTCTCAGATCATCATTAGATTCATAATTACAACAAAGAGAATATCTAATGCTGACAATTAATTATTATCTATACACGTATTTATAGCAAACTAACACTAAACGACAACAAAAGAACAAGTGAATCAAGTTGCTATATCAATATCCAATGACAAGGAGGCGATGCACTGAAATTAACAGCTTTATTCAAAATGATTATATCGTACATAGACGATCCAGTAATATCAATTAAATTCAAAACAAAATGGCGATTGCTTCCCATAAACAAAACGCTCTCCTGTTTAGAGAGTTAGAAACGTAAAACAATCGCCTTTTTGGTCTAACAGGTCTTGCCTCCGTATCATATTAAGAATAGTTGCATCAAGTCCCATGAAATAGATTTATATGTTAGTTATAACATTTGTTTTCATTTTGAGTGTTTTTATTCAGCTTAATTTATTCATTTTCCTATTTTTCCGTTTGTATTGGGAAAGGTCCACTCTCCCTGACACATAATGGGCGCCCCAAACACTTGGTGCCCTTCACGACTGCCCGTGTTGCTGGCACCTAAAACCGGTCCTGCAAATAGATGACTCACGATAAATACAAACTATAGAATTATAGGGATGCGGACATACCTCTGATGCTAGACAAAGTGGAAAATCAGGATCTACAAAAAAAACAAAAACAAAAGAACTAAGATTCCAATGGAAATTATGAATCACTGTCATCTATACATGCTTATTAGCCCGGCAATTAAATGGTGTTAGAAACAAACCAAGGGGGCGATTTAAGATAAACTTACATTGCATATCGATGCACTCACTAAATTTCCAAAAAATAAATGATCCGTTTCCAAGTTTTCTATTATGAACGTTTAGGAGGGGCGAAACCTGTATACATTGACACCTCTGAAATATATGGGCTATTTATATCAGACAGAATGTGATCAAGACATTTTTGTATGAACTTATTTTTACTCGGCACCGATTCTACACGGTAGCAAATCGACCGGCCTTAGTTCGTGTGAATAAAATGAAGAAATAAGTGTCTACATTGGATGCTACCAAATACACTTGCCCAACTCTTACCGATTGAGCTAACAACACACTTATGGCAAATAAGGATTCCTAGAACACACTTATATTACCCATCCCTTTATTTATTATCGTTAACACAATTATTTTATGTACATGGTTCCCAATGCCGACAGTATGAAATATTAGTTAATGGGCAATTCATATCCGTCAGATAATTATAAAGACATTTTTATATGAACTTATTATGGCTCGGCACCCACATACGTGAAAACATATGAATAACTGAAACCTAGCAACAATATTTAGACCGGTCTATTGTGGGTAGTAGTGATTGAAATAGTATCACAGAAAACATTACGAATTTCTTGGGAGCGGATGAAGGCCTAGATTATTGTACATAATTTGCTGATAGAGCAAAAGTCAAGGATGATATTATGATTAAAATGCGAATTCCTGGAACTCAAGATGAAAGGAATACACTTGAGGATCAGAACAGAAATAGAAATAAAACTAGAAATCGAGAATGTATTTTATAATACATGAGAATCAGAAAACTCTATGTTTGAGCCGATGGTGTAGTTAAAGATCAGTCGACCTGTGGGGCCCGGCTCTTTGAGGCAGGGTTGCCAATTTACGTGTTTTTTCATTCTACTTTTCCGATCTTGTGAGTTCAGTGTTGACAATATTTCGATTTTAGAACATTGTTTTCTGTTTTAAGCCCCAGTATTGCCAATTGAGATGTTTTTTTTAATCATTCAGAATTTGAGAGTGACTTCCAGAATCTAAAGATTGCGAAAATCACATCTGAATTGGCAACTCTCCTTCGATACCCACCCTCCAAAATTTTGTGAGATTTTATGAAAAATGAAAAGTTTCAGTAAATAGACATCTACTATCACTTAGTTGGTGAAAAATATCCTTAAAGGCTGAATTGTTATAATTCATGTAAATACAAATGAATACTTGTTATTGTATAATCTCAGTGGAATTTCAAGGGGCTGACTATTATTTATAAATCTCACTATCTCTGTTGGAGGGAGCCAAGCGGCGACTGAATTCCCAAATTCCCCCGCTACCCAAACTCTGCTTACTCATCCCCCAAGGAAAAATTACAGATTGAAAATCAATGCTTTATAAAGCGAACTCACGTCTGTAAATAAATACACATTCAACTAATCTGTTTTTTTTTACTGCTTAAAACAAAGTTCACAATATATCTATACATATGTATATATTCAGAAGATTACCATTAGCCTCCCTATTTTTGCTCCCCTTGTTGTCTTTCTAACATTAGCACCCTGCAATAAGATTAACCCCACTTTTTCAAAATTAGTTCCTCTTTTTAGAGGCATTGCGCCCTCTAATGATATCTTTGTTTCTGACAGTATGGAATGGGCAGAGCAAGAGAGGGAATGGCTGCTCAACTACAGGCTGCTGAGAAGAGGGTTGTATAAGAGGGAGGATGACTATTTATCGGTTACTTGGAAGAAAGTAGACCACCTAATCTACCTAGGACAACGAATCTTCATGAAAACCCCCGAAGAAAAATAAATCAAGCAAAGAATCACTTTAGGTTGGCAAGCCTTCGGTAGAGAAAGCTCAGCCCTTTCAGAACAAGAAAATCCCAATAGTCTTAAAAAGAAGGGTCGACAACCAATGCAATCTACCGATAGTCACCTATGGAGCTGAAACATGGAATCTAACCAAAATATCAACCCTCAAAATGAGAACCATGCAACGTGCATATGAGAGAATCATGTTCAACATCATATGAAGAGATCACAAGACAGCACAGTATATTTGAGAAAAATAGGAGTCAGGGAAATAATAGAATCCGTTAGAAAACTCAAATAGCAATGGGCTGGTCATGTAGCAAGAATGTCAGACAATCAATTGACATTACGGCTCCCAACTTGGATCTGCTGAGATTATACGCGAAACTGTGGCCTGCAAAATACAAGATGGTATGACGAATTCGACAAGTTCAGGCAGCTTTTGCACCACGATACCCACTAGTTGGCGAGCTTTGTATCGAGAGGGGGAGGGAGAGTAATAGGGAGAATGACTGTTTATTTTGAATGCTGTGTATGTACATTTAACATTTTTGTTGATAGTAAAAAAAAATATGTCACAAATATCACGAAAAAAAATTTAAAGTATCCGATTTCAATCTATTCATCTATTTTATGATTGTTTTTTGCGATCAACTCTATCTGTTTGTTTTTTAAGGTGCTGTACAACATTTGGACGAGAAAGCAATTGTATATCCTATGTATAAGACTTTTTAAACTTTTTTCTATCTCATCTTCCGCGTGTACTGCGAAATGTCTTGAGAGAGATGGCTGGGTCGCCTTCAAGACGGACAGCTCATGGGACTTTAACGTCTCAGAGGCGACCCAACGAGCCATCGATCGTCGTCTCTACCTCCTCTAAAACATCTCACAGTACACGTATAATTGATATATATGTATATATATATATATATATATATATATATATATATATATATATATATATATATATATATATATATATATATATATATATATATATATCATTATATGGGTATCAAATTACAGCTGGTCAATTGTTCCAACGCCGATGGCGTTTTATGAAGTGTATGGATTTTCATTCCTCCTGAAAGCACATTTTATTTATTTGTTTGTTCTATTTTCCGCTTATTCTATTTCTATTTGTTCGTTCTTTGCATCTCCTCCTATTTTCATTTTCATTTTTTTAAGTTTCTGACAAGGAGATATGTATCAGTGTTAGTTCATCTTATTTTTTTCAATGGAACAATGGACCTGTTGTAGTGTGACGCCTGTATAATAAAATTATTAATTATCACTAGCTCTGTTTTATTGGATTATTGTTATGATTCTTTTCTCAAACGATGGAGCACTATGTATCTCTTACAAACACGGAAAATCGAACTCTTTCTTTTTTTCTCTTCTCAGCTCATATATATATATATATATATATATATATATATATATATATATTATATATATATATATATATACATATATATATATATATATATATATATATATATACGTTGTGTTACTTTAAAACTCTATTTGAAATGATCTCCCGTTATCATACGGTGAATGTATCATTTGGCCTAGAGAGTATAAATAGAATAAAATGACAATTAAAGAAAATAGGCCCTTGAACTACCGGCAGGTGTTTAGCTCAATGGTAAGAGCCATGCTACCTTGAAGCAGCGACTTCTTTGGTTGCAGGTTCGATCCCTGCGGCAGCCCAATTCTCTTCGATCGTCTGTCATATTTATGCTGTCTAATCCAAATGGTACATTAACCGTCTAATAACGGTTGATCATTTTGAGTAAAATTTCAATGTAATATAACGAATTTATAATTATTTCTGTTGGATTATATATCCATTTCGTAATAATACCCCCCCACACACACGTATACATATATTGTAAATTATACTAGATTATTAGTCATAATAGGTTTATTTCACGACTATTTTCTTGCAAACAATTAAAATTTGCCTGCATCTGTCTGGAGAAGGCTGTTCTGTTTGTAACTATTGTGAACGTTCAAAATATTAAGATTTTAAGAAAATGTGATAATGGTACTTAAATAACAATTGGTACTTCGAAAAAACATAATTGATAATGACCAATCATGGTCGAAAGATCTCGAACTACCAACTTCAAAACGTTCTTTAAAAATCTAATTTTTGTTTGTTATTCAAAAAAAGACATGAATGAAAGGTATGTGCGCTCACTACAATGATAAACAAAACAATTGAATAGACAGATTTTGTCCGTTATTTTTAACAGAGTATGTTTAAATGAAGGATTGCTGCCTCATTATACTCTTCGTATATATATATATATATATATATATATATATATATATATATATATATATATATGTATATACATATATATATACATATATATATATGCGTGTGTGAGTGTATATATGAGTGTGTGGTCTAGAATGTGTTGAAGCTTTAAACACTAAACATTAAAAACCTTTCAAGTTTTTTGTTTTACTTCAGTCACTTATTTCTCAATTTTTTCCAGTATTTTTTCTTTTGGTGATTTTGTTTTTTTCAAATGTTTCGCATATTCATATTTGCTATTATGTTAGTATGTGCGAATTTTCTCCTGTCGGGATGATCAGATGTTCACCATGTGACTGTTTCGCAGGGATATATATATATATATATATATATATATATATATATATATATATATATATATATATATATATATATTAAGGTCATGTTAAATTTAGATCCACGGTCTACTTCGAGGTTGAAACGTAATTGCCTACTGATTATCGAGAGGCTTGATTGACTATCGCATTGTTTTGATAATGTTTCAAACAATTTTGCTGGACAAACTATAAATCTCAGTTGAATGAATCGATAATTCCTGATAGTCGGTCAATTTCGCAAGTTGCATGAGACGGGATCAAAAGTTGAAGCGGCATCTTCTAATCATAGTCATTTCGGATTTGCAGATTTGGGAAATCTGTAAGTAACCGAGCAGTTGGCCGTATATAGAATGGGGTCAGCGACTTCAAACTCCGACCGTGACAGTTTTTTTTCGTTCATCATCATCATCATCATCATCATCATCATCATCAACAACAACAACAACAGCTGCAGCAGCAGCAGCAATAACTTTCTGACATCCGTCGCTGGATATAGACCTTTCCCAGGATTCGTCCGATTTTCCTACCGAAGGCGTCGCGACACTTATATCTCTACAACCTTTCTAAATCGTCACACCATCTTATTTTCTATTGAAAACAGTTTTGCATATGATCTCTGGGGATCAATGTTGTGAGTCGTGCTGGCCATTGGTGGTCTGACATTCTTGCAACTTGGCCTGCCCATTGTTATTTGAGTTTTCTAATGGATGGAATTGATCTATGATATCTGTTACCTGTTTCTCTCTGATATACTGTGCTGTGTTGTGATCCCTCCATGAGACACCAAGCATGTTTATTTCCTGTCCATGTTGCATATTTCACAGTTTTGATCCAAATTTACACGAATGCTTTTTGAAAAAGCATGTATCCATCTTTTCCTCCAGCCGAAACATCAAAGGCACATCCCCCCCCCCCCAACATGTCTTGCATTACAGACTTTGGGGAGGCGTAATGACATAGGACATGAATCTCCATAAAATCCTCAGATGAAGAAGAAATCAAGCGAAGAATCACACTAGGTTGGCAAGATTTCGGCTGGGCCAGCCCAACCTTCAAGAATAAGAAAATCCCACTGTTGCTAAAAAGAAGGGTGTACAACAAATGCATTCTCTCGACAGTCACGTAACGGAGATGAAACATGGAACCTCACCAAAAAACTAACCTTCAAACTGAGAACCATGCAACTTGCACGAGAGAGAATCATGCTCAACCTAACATGATGAGATCATAAAACAGCAGAGTGTACAAGAAGAAATTCTGACAACCGATGGACATCAAGACTCACAATGTGGATCCGCAGAGATCACGTGCAAAACCGGGTCCGACAGAATAGAAGATGGCATGACTTACCACTTGATAAGTTCAAAAAGTACCGGCTCTGTGACACCTATCTTTGCAAATTTAGATATTCTGCTTTGACTCATCAACTATTTCTACTACGATCACATATGTGTATCAAATTACCAATATATATATATATATATATATATAAATATATATATATAAATATATATATATATATATATATATATATATATATATATATATATATATATATTTATATATATATATTTATTTATATATATATATATATATATATAAAATTATAAACTGCATTATATTATATTGAAACTCCTTGTTCAAATGATTTCTTGTGATAATACTGTGAATGTATCATTTGGCCTAAACAACGTAGATACAATAAACAATGAGAGAAAATTGGACTGCTGTTGGAATTTTCTTGGTTAGTTTATTCTATTTACGTTGTCTCGGACAAATGATATATTCACTGTGTAATAATCGGAGATCCTTTTTAATAAGGTTTCAATATGATATAACGCAATTTATAATCATTCTGTCGGATCATATATCCATTTCCATATAACACACACACACACACATGTATATATATATATATATATATATATATATATATATATTAGGTGAGAATAATGAGGATATATACCCAGTGAATGTTAACATTTCGTACCTACAACACTCATCAGCAACCGGCAATATGTTTTTTCCTGTGATTATGAAGAAAAATACTATTTATGAATGATCGATACTGAAATAAAAATCTAAATCTTAGAGAAATGAATCAAATCAACCGATGAACCAGCTGTGTTATAGTTTATTATAATCGTTTATGTATTTGTAAGATTCACTTTGAGGGTCAATTTAAAATTATAAACTTCAAGAATGGTTCAATCTTAGTCTTTGATTCAGAAAATTGATTATTCACAAAATATCACCACAAAGGAATGGCTAAATAAAACTATATATGGAAAATAAATAATCATGAAAATAATAATACTTAAAACACAAAAAATATTTTTAGATGTCACCTACACTTCTTCTATGAACATACTTCCACTCAGATCAACATAAAATATCTTAGTAATTTATAAAACTATTGTTATGATTATAAAGACTATAATCTGTAATGTTAACTATAGTTTAATAAGAATATCTAAAAAATCATTTTTGTTTATAACTATTCCAAATTGATATGAAGATAATCACATTTAAATTTGATAAGAGATTAAACATATTTGACAGCATATTTGAGATCTGAATTCATATTAATCAGAATGTAGAAGAGTTGGTCCAAAAGTTTTAAAATAACTGCAAAAATGCCAATATAAATCTCTAATATTATATATCGATTGTTTGAAAATCACCGACACTGAAAAAGAAATAGTGATAAGTTAAGTGAAAGAGTAGAATTACAATAAAGCATTTTGTAGGCCAAGACAGAAAGTAATGAGAAAAAAAGGTCCTTTTAGAAGGATAGAATAGTACATATGGTTTCAATTTTCCACCATTGTAACGATTACAAAAAAAAAACAAAACAAACTAAACGTAGAAACATAAATATTTAGTTTAAAAGTCTTCAAAAAGACACTCCAATTTCATTAAACTTCTCAATTAACATAATTCAACGGAATAATTCTCAACAGACGTACATAAATAAGATTACGCTGATATAAACAGTAGAATATAATCAATTTATTGATAACTAGTCATTGATCCAATCTTTCTCCCTTTTTTAAAAAATGGTTGTGCTCATTAATAAAGATGGAAATGATATTAGTAAAAATAGAATAGAAATTAGTTCATTTTGTTATTTCACTAAATAAACAATAACAAGTTATTCGTAAAATTTAGTTTGATTAGTACAACTTCAAGCAGGTGAGGGTACAATTTAGACTTAATGCTCCACAAGAGGGACCCACATATATGTTTTATACACGGTATAATTAATTTCATCTTTCAGTTTCAGACACTTTATCAATTTTTTTAAAATTATTAACAAGTGAAATAAAAAAGAAAGAAATAATACAAGAAATATATATTATACTAATAATAAATCTTTGAATTTAAGAATTTTCAAAATTATCTAAAATGTTATTGAAAATTTGATCAATTTTTCTTAACAATTAACTCACAATAGATTTTGGAACGTTTTTTCTACTCGAAGAATGGGTGGTTTTTAAAATTTTATGATTCACTTGATAAAATGCGTTGATAAAATTTGAATCGAGGATTCCTGTGAGCTGATTTCTACTAAAGCTTTTAAAATTCTATTGCTGGATACTTATATTGAATTATTCAGAGATAGTCAAAGATTAGTTATACTTAGAAATTCACAATAGACTATAGGTTTGCATAGGGAGAAGAAAAGGTAGTCGGGAAAATGATTGTAGATATATTTCATTGTAATTTAGGGGAAGGGAGGTAAGTCAAATGGACCACCATAATCCATACATAGTAATTATTGTTCAGAATCGTTAGGTCTTCAAAAACAATTAAACCCGATTAGATAACAGAAAAATACGTTTTTCAAATGTATATAAACATTTTGTTTTCATAATTACAGAAGAAACATATTACCGGTTGCTGATGAGTGCAGTAGACACGAAATTTTAACATTCATCAGGCACGTATCCTTGTAAATCTTTAAAAAAAATATACATATGGATAGTTCTAATTACTGTGTTCAATATGCAGCAGTGTGATTGAACATCTTCGAAGGATTAAATCTATTCTCTATTTCTTTCTCTTAGCATTTTTACAAATTGAAAATATATTATGAACTCTACATGTAGATAAGTTTCTTTCCGACTGTGTAATTTATTAATTTGACGGTTTGGAAAAATGACTTGATTATAAATTTTTTATGTATTTCTAATACATTTCTTATTTTCATTCATACCTTCCACCGATAGCATCGTCAAATCGGATTTGAATAATTGAACATGTGTATATATATATATAATAGAAGCTACATTATTAGAAGTATCAAAGAGAGGTCCCAATAACGCCACTGAAACATAACATAATCACGCGGTCCCAATAACAACGTTTGAAGATTATTTAAATCCGATCTGACAATGCTATTGACGCGAAATGCACAATCAGAAAAAAAAACATTTGAAAAATTTATAATGTAGTCGTTTTTCCAAACTGTTAGATTAACAAATCACACACACGCACATGCACACACACACACTCTGTCTGTCACATGCACGCACACACACACACACACACACACACACACATATATATATATATATATAGATAGATAGATAGAGAGAGACAGAGACAGAGACAGAGAGGTATAGAACCTTGTATATTTTGATTTAAAATTTTATTGAAATCAGCACATTAGTTATTATCTGTGCTTTGGGTGAACATTTCGTATTGGAAATAATTAGGTCACTCCATTTTCTTCAGGGTAGATGAGATTTCAAAATACAAATATCTTTTACTGTATTGTTCATACAAATATTTCTTATAATATAAATTCCTATAATATTTCTTCTCATCGAGAATCCGAAGACTAATACGATAATATTGACAGGTTTCGGGCGTTTTTATCGACCCATCTTGCTTTGTTGGCAACCGTCCCTGAAGGCAGCTATAAACGAATGACAGCTTGAAGTGACTGGGCCCTCGAGGTCTATATTTCTAATTATAGATGCCCTCATTCGAAAGCTGCTTTATAGTATATTGAGAATATTTCAGAATCAAACTCTTTGACAGCATAGATGAGATGAGTTGAATATTTACGAAGTGATGGAGATAAAAAAGAGTTGTGTGAAACTATGTTACAGTTGATCGGGTTGAGTAATCTATCGTTGTGTATTAATTTTGTTTTGGAGCAAACTTTGAATTTGACAGAATTCATTCAGGTTATCGTCTGCCATTTTTTGTTGTATATTGAACATAAACAGAAAATGCCAGAACAATCAAGGCCAACGATTTATAACCAATCTTCCTCGACTTATTGGCGTTCCACGAAGCATCTGGAGGTGTGCTGTAGTGGTTTTGATCTCAAAACAGGGCTGTAGGACAGTGGTCCCAGTATGGATACAAAAATAACATTTGAATATGTTTCGACATTACTAGTACTTTTATGGAGCGTATTAAATTTCTCATTCATCAATGATACAATAAATAAACAAATTTATTGTTCATGAGAGGCCGAAATGGTACTCATGAATTTTTTCTGAATTCCGTAGTGTAGAATTATCGATTTCATGTTATTTGTAATTAATGGCATCTTTTTCAATGAAATCTTGTCAGAATGTGAAGTAACAATTGATATGGACAAAACTTCCAAAACCTTTTGAAAACCCTGATCAACAATATACTTCTGGCAATAGAATGAATAAATCATTATGTTGTTTAAGGCCCAAATGGCAGTTTCAAATTCTCTCCTGAATTCTGTTGTATAGAACCACCGATTTCATATCATTTTTTAATTAACAGCATCTTTTTCGATGGAGTATTGTATAAAAGTGTAGTAATAATGAATATGCAAAAAAATTCCAAAACCTTTTGAACACCTTCATCAAAAACATAGTTTCGGCAATAAAATGAATAAATCATTATGTTATTTAACTTATGAACACATTATTATCATTCGTATATCAGTTTATCTGGTCGAGTAATTGATCAACGTGTATTAATTTTGTTTTTGGCAAACTTTGAATTAGTCGTCGTTGTCTGCTATTTTTGTTTTCACTTTAAATTGAACATTATTGCTATATATATATATATATATATATATATATATATATATATATAGTTTACATACGGAGACGAAACAGATAACATCCTACCAAACCATGACATATTACACCCAACAAATAAAAATTTCCAATCCAGTGTACATCGAAAATCTACAAACAAGAACAACCTCATGAACTTCTACTCTCACCATAACAAAATAAAATCCAGTATGATTATAAGTTTCCATTTAAGAGCTGTAAGATTATGTAGCCCAAAGAAGAAGAATACATCATGACTACCTTCAAACTTCTACACTACCCCTTATGATCAGAGTTTCAAGAAATGCAAAACATAAAAACAATTACAAAAATAATAACAACGATATAACCAAGCACATAATACGCCAAACAAACCCCACGACTAAAAAAATTGCAAATTAATCAAAAACCTTTGGAATCCAAGTTATAAACAGTACATCCAAAACTATTTTTTTAAAAACACATAGTTAACAAGAGAACAAATACTACACTTTATCTGGAGCTGGTGTATATGAAATAACATGTAATAACTGCTATAAAAATACATTGGTGAAACATCAAGAGATTCAAAAATAATGTATGAACATGGAAGAGCCCTCAGGATAAATGATACACAAAACCCTCTCGAAACAGGGGGGGGGCACACTTGAAATTTGAAAAACTAAAGCAAAAAAAAAGCCGACTGATCAGAGATTCAGCACGAATTTTAGAATATAATGCTATTGAACGACATCCCGGAAAGTGAACATATCTTCAATGTAAGCAAAAACAGTATCAAAGTAGAATAAATACCATCGAAGAAGAGAGATTCTCTTGTTCGAAGACAAACAAGGAGAGGCAAAAATCTAAGTAAAAGGAACTAAAGAATTTTCAGTATCCAAGAAAGAACTGGATAACGCACCGGAACTTAATGTCATCGCGAAGACCTATTAGCAACTTGGACAAATATTTTTGGAAAATATTCAAATTTGATCTGATGATGTTATTGCATTATAGGAAATAAAAAATTATATGGAAAATTTATAATTTAATCATTTTCCCAAATTGTCAAAATATTAAATCTCTCTCTCTCTCTCTCTCTCTCTCTCTCTCTCTCACACACACACACACACACACACACACACACATACATATATATATATATATAATTGTTGAATTTGGGAACTATTTGTTTCCACGGGTGCACAGTTATATGGTAATTTGGTAGTGGTACTTGCCCCTGAATCACCAGCAAGAGTGCTCAATTTCTTAATGTATCAAAATCTGAGTTTCAAGATTTGTCAGAACAAAAAAAAAGTCAATGACAGATATCTTTGGGAAAAAACGAAAAAAAAATAAATAAATAAAAACGATTTTAGTATCCAATGTACATCTAATGTATATCCTCAGGTTAATATATTGATCTTTCCTTGGTTTTGACTCATAGATAAACAGGGCTCTTAGTTGAAACCATACTGGTATAATGTTTTCTCCGTGTTTCTTTTTTTTTGTGTTATTGTGATAATGTGTTGGTAGCAGAGTGATGTGTCGAAGTATTCAGTTGTGGGTGTCATAAAGGTGTTCGTTTTGTATTTTTAGGGAGAAAACAGGTGTCCAAGACATCATAAAATCCATTAGAAAAGTCTAATGGCAATGGGTTGGCCATGTTGCAAGAATGCCAGACAACCGATGGATACCGCAACATGAATCCCCAGAGATCACATGTGCAACTGAAACCGCTAGAATACAAGATGGAGAGACCAACTAGACAAGTTCAGAAAGTGCTGACTTCATGAAGCCCAAGATAGAGAGGTGTGGCAAATCCTGAGGTCAGTCTATGTCCAACAGCGAAAGATAAAAGACGTATCATGATTAAGATATACGGTACATGGATGTTTTGCTTGATTGTTTTCTGATTTCAATCATAATTATTTGTAAATATTTACGGCATGTCAGAGTTTATTTGAACTAATTTTCAATCATAATCATAATTATCAGAATTGTTTTATTTTTATTCATATTTTCAATGTTAGTGTATGGGCCCTTATTGTGAACGTAGTAATTTAAAGTTTATTGTTTCTTCAGACTATATAATTACTATTGCATTGTCGTAATGTAATTTTGGGTATCAAAATTATATTTGAATCGAATTAATAGTAGTGACTCGGGGTAGCGTGTTGATTTGCATTGGGTTCGTGCTTAGGTGTCTAGGTGACAGTAAGTCGAGTGTCGGCTTAATTTGTGGTATTGATTATGGTATATGTTGTATTGACTAGTTTTATTTGGATAGTTTTAAATAATACTAGTTGGTAGAGGCCTTTAGGGTTAATTTTTGTGAAGTCTATATTGACTCTCTAATTGTATGTAGTGTATTTATTGGTTTTAAATTTTGTACCAATTATTTAGTATTGAATGAATTGAATTTATTGTGTGAATTTAAGTGGCTCGTAGTAGGTATGGTTGTTATTATTTTTTATTAGTTGTAGTGGGTGTTATCATTTATATCATATTATTCTTTCAATTAGATGTAGTGTTGTAGCATGTATTCATTTAAAAGAATATATTGATATTAACGATTAACACTATCGTTTTTTTCGAAAAAATTTCTTTCTTTTATATATATATATATATATATATATATATATATATATATTACACCATATTAGCAAAATTTTATTGTTTGCAAAAATCTTTGTTCCTTCATCTTTTGATCATAACAGTTGTTTTTATCCTTGTTCTGATTAAATATACTTTGGTTCAAAACAAAGTTACTATTTACTTATTTTCTCTAAAAAAACAAGTTCAAAATTTGCATTCACCTATTTTCGGCTAGAAAAGTTGGATTTCTCTTTTATTATATGAACTCTTTAAAGAAAGCGTTTTTATGTCTTTGTTTTGATTGAATAAACTTTTGATCAAATCAAAACTTAAAAAAAATAAAAACTCTGCAAATTACGCAATTCCGTCGATTCAGCGTAACACACACAAACACGCACACATATATATATATATATATATAATTATAAATTGCATTATATTATATAAGAACTTTTTCAAAAATGATCTCCCATTATTACACAATCAATATATAACTTGGCTTATACAACGTAAAGTGAATAGACAACTAAAGAAAATGGGGCTGGTGCATTTTCTTCAAATGTTCATTCTATGTACGTTGTCAGGGCCGAGTGATATATTAACCGTGTAATAACGGGAGATCATTTTAAAAAGTGTTTCAGTATAATATAACAAAACTTTTCATCATCCAGTCGGATCATTTATCCATTTCTCAATATATCTATATGTAAAATTTGTTGTACATAATTTCTTTCCTACATACACACACACACGTATATGTGCGTGAAAAATAAGAAAAATATGTACAATAAATTTTACATACTTTTTTTCATATCTTTTTCCAAGAATGCTCAATACTTCGTGTAGAGTCAGTAAAACAATGTTTCATGGAGATTTAGTCTCTAACAATGGTTAACCACTGTTTCACCGTACAAGATTTTCAAATGAATGCATTTTTGATTACATTCTGCATTCATTGTTTAAATGAGTTGCGCGGCATCAGAAAGCATTTATTTTTTTTCCTTTCGATTTTGTATTGATATTCTTTCGGCCTTGATGGTCAATGCCTTTTTAAACTGATTCTTGAACGTTACTAAATTTCCTCTTGAGAATCGTTTCTTTTTTATTCTCGTGACACAATAGTTTCGTTATTCTTTTCACGAGCGGATTCCGCTTTTTATGCTGGTTCTGCCTTTCATGTCGATTCAGCTCCTGAAAAGAATTCTTCTCAACCGACCGCTATGCGTCATTTTACTTCACTTTCACGATGCCTCCTCTCATTTTTACTATCTGTCCTAGGTATTCGTTAACCTTTTCCAGAGCCTCGCCCTCTATTATTATGGTGTTCCAGAGGACTTTATCGTCGAACAATACTTTTGTCTTTGTTCTGTTCATCTTTAACCCTCCTTCTTCACTTTCCCTATTTAGATCAATCCGATGCTTCTGACGTCATGGAAACGTCATTGACGAACCTCAAGCGGATTAAATCATCTCTGCGCATGGGTATAAACATAGACGGGAATAAAAACACTCACACGCACACACACACACACACACACACATATATATATATATATATATATATATATATAGTTAGAATTTTTGAGCGTTGAATTCTCTATGCATGAAGAGTACTCGATTTTTGGGATAGACCATATCTAAATAGGTGTACATAGAGAATCCAGTTCTTCGAGGTGACTCCGAGTTTCATGCCAGTTGAGTAATTGTCAGACCGTTGAGGGTATGGAATAGAGATGAAGCTGAGTGGAGTAAGAGCTATTTGACCCCCGGCCCCAGTGGATGGGCACCAAAAGCTTTATAATTAATTGTTCAACTACTGAATTTCTGAACACAAATCTCACCAAACGTTTGAAGGGAATTCCTCAAGAAGTCAAGCCCCCTCCCTCTGCCCCCCCCTCAATCTCTAGTTACGCCAGGGTGAGTAAGTGGTTTAAGCGTTATTTTTTTCTTGTTAGCATGTGGAGAGATGAGTTTCTAACTTTTTCACGGAAACATAGTGCATACAACCAATACATAATACCAGCTATGGTGACGGTTGAAAAGCCTGGGAACTTACAAGACGACTCGAAAAGAAACTCAGAATAACACTTAGGGCAATGGAGAGAGCAATGTCAGGAACAACCCTTGTCAATAGATCAACATAGATTCGGGAGAGGTTCAGGTTGAAAGATATTGTAAAAGAAATTAAGCAACAAAAATGCAGAAGAAAGGACAGCAGATAGAGCAAAAGACTAGCCGATTGGTGCCGGTTGGATAGCAAACGCAGTGGGAAAAGACCAGACAGAATTGACTGACAGGGTGGAAAATTTTGCCTCTAAGCCATGGCAGAGATAAGCACAACCACGCTCGTTATGGGAGTAAAAGGGAAAGGCCTTTGTCCAGCAAGGGACTTATAATGGCTGATGTTGTTGCTGATGGAATTTTGGGTTCCTAGCTATAATTGTACGTTATCCTACCATTGATCTATCTCTTGTCTCACAGTCAGATCAGTCAAAAGATTCGAGGGGAGCCTTTGGCTTGTGTTATAGAGTGTAGTATGGAGATTGGCTTCCTCCTTGGGATGATTAATGGGATCGCTGTGTGAGGCTCTGAACGTGATCCTCAGCTGCTTACGTCACCTTGTATTCCCAGACGGTTTCCCATCTACCTAACACTATCCCACCTGCAGTTTCGGAGAATAAGGTGACATTTTTTTTTCTGCTTTTGAAGAATGGTTTCGGAATTTGCTGAGAGTGGAAAAGAAATCAACCCTTCCACCGACTGCGGAAGCAATTGAAGAAACTGAATAGACAGCCGGTACGTCGACTACTGAGTCCCTGGAGAATTGACAAATCATTAAAAACATTGGATGACATAAGGGATTGAAATGCGATCAAAACGAGGAAAGATTTTCTATGCTGAGCATCATCATCATCACAATTATCATCATCATCATTAGCAACAGCAGCGGTCTTTTATTGTCCGTCGTTGGATACAGAACTTCTCTAAAATTCGTCAGACCACTCTAACATGGGCCTCACAGGGCTAGTATTTTCTGAACTTGTTTAGTTCGACACATCTTATTTTTTGCTTATGATCTGTGGGGATCTACATTGTGAGCCGTTATGTCCAGCAGTTGTCTGACGTTCTCGCTACATAGCCCGCCCAATGTCATTTGATTTTCCCAATATTTCTCTCACATTGGTCTTGTGGTCGTTTTGTGATCTTTTCATGTGATACTGAGCACGATTCTCTCCTATGTATGTTGCAATGTTTGTGGGTCAATCTTCTGATAGATTCCATGTTTCAGCTCCATAGGAGGATGTATTGGTTGTATACCCTTCCTTTTAAAATGTATTGAAATAACCATTTAAGATTGAACTTGTTATACCGAAAGGTTGCCAGATTTCGTGCTAATTCCTCTGGGAAGGCATGAATCGATCTCTCTTCCCAATTATGGGTAAATAACTGGAGCCTTTTAGCCATACGAAGGCAGTTCATCTTAGGCATAAAGCTAGTACAATGGCTCAGTAAAAATCCACGAATTGTTCTAGAAATGGAGACAAAATTAACGCCTCCGTGTTTCGTTCAACACGGAAAGATACATTCCCTTTTTGAGAATAGAATTCGTTGGTGAACAAGGGATTTCTAACCTTCGTTGTTTCATGCTTCACGTCGATATCGGAAGGTTTCAAGTCTGCCTTACTATAAAAACATATTTGATTATATATTATGTGACAAGAACCCCAACATAATTCAATGATTGCTGGGTACATGATCTTGTCACTCTGCGAAGCGTTTGAGTTCTGGAGAATCGAGCAGCGTAAAATCGAAAGATACACTAAAGATTTACATTTGAGAAGATCTCTCAACCTGATGAAGGAGAAGAAATCAAATAAAAAAAAAAAGCTCAAACTTCAAGAACAAGAAAATCCCATTAGTACCGCAACAAATGTATCCTTCCTGATAGTCACTCATGGAGCTGAGATATGGAATCCAACCAAGAGACTGACACTCAAACGTAGAATCATGCAATGTGCGTATGCAAGAATCGTGCTCAAAAAAACAGGAAAACATGAGTCGTAGACACCATAGAAACCATTAGGAAACTCAAATGGCAATGGGCTGGTCGTATTCCAAGAATGGCAGACAACTTCTGGACATCACGTCTCAGAACATGGGTCAGCAAGAGATCACAGGCAGAACCGGGGCCGACAAAGTATAAAATGGCGTGATGAACTAGATAATTTAGAAAGTACTGATTCCGTGACGCTCATGATAGAGAGGTCTGTCGAATCTTCAGGGAGGTCTATGTCCGATGAGGGACAATAAAAGACTGATGATGATGATGATGATGATGATAGAATTGTTAACACTACTCTTCTTATGGCCCTTGGTATGACCTCAACCAGTGATGAGGCCCCAGCTCCTTGGGAGGGTGGAGTCCCTCAATCATCATTACTCCCGGATTTACTCTGACCCAGTATAGTAGCCCCTACAAGGGTCCCAATCATGGATTAAATATTAATCGTACACTTGAGATATAGTGTATATATCTATACATCCATGTATATTTATGCATGTGAAGACGTAGAAATACCTGGTCTGGTGCCCAGGCGCGTTATGAACCTATTGAGGAGATTGAGCCAGCAAGGATCTCCATTGGGGATCTAGGTCAAGGTCAAGGTTATGTTCCATTGCTGTATCCATTACCGTTTTAGATCCCAGCAGGCTTGAGCCAGATCCCTGCAGGATGTTGGATGTAATTAGGAATGGGTACAAGAACTTGTCACTCTCCAAAGTGTTTGAAGCCTGTAGAATCGAGCGGTGTGAGATCTACGACCTCTCAACATGATGATGATGATGATGATGATTCATCGACAGGGAATATATATGTGTAAAAAGACAAAGTCTTTACGAAAAAATATTGATCAATGAATTATAGGACACTTACTAAAAGTTTTGTAATTTCTTCATCGTGCGAAATTTAGTAATAATAACGCTAATGCTTTATTACTTTCCAAGAAAGGACAAGAGTCAGGGACACCACAAAATCCATTAAAAAATCTCAAATGGCGGTGGGCTGGCCACGTTGCAAGAATGGTGGACAACCGATGGACATCACGACTCACGACATGGATCCCCGAGTTCACACGCGCAACTGTGGCCGGTGATTATATTAGAGAGACGAGTTAGACAAATTCAAAAAGTACTGGCTCTGCAACGCCCATGATAGAGAAGTGTGGCGAATCTTCAGGAAGATCTATGTCCAATGACTGACGTTAAAAGACTGATGATGATGAAGTTTTAGTACTAACAAAGCTAATACTTTATTGCTTTTATACCTCTCCAAATTACGGTCTTGAGTGTAAGTTATGATGGAATCTACAGTAACATTAGTAATTATTAGTATTATGAAAGGAATTGATTATTTAAGCCTTGACAGGCTTCCATTTTGAAGCATGGAATGCTTTCCGCTGTTCACACCCAAATTCTGACTCTCACCAAATATATTCCTATTGCCCCTTCGTTGGGCGCACACCCAAGGTTTAGAATCACAGTGTTACACTGAACATATGAATGAGACTGACAAACAACAAGGTGTAAACCAAATCGGATAGATACAATTTCTTTGTTGTCAATATTAATTACATACAAACAGTGGCGTACAGAGCTTTGTATTTTTGATGTGCTCTCTGCTGCAGATGCGCAAGTAATTACAAATATTTTAGCGTTTATAAGGAGCAACGGACAGTTAAATCTTTCCTGAATGTAGAAATTAGACAATTATTGGAAAAGAATTTGAATTAGTCACTATTATTAGCAGATGATAGCATCCAATCGAAAGTTTGTTTTTCTTTCATCAATACTCTTATTTCTCTTTATTTGTTTGCCGTTTCTGACATCGAATGAGTGAGGGCGTGAAACTACACACTTCCCTGTCGGAACCACTTTCTTTACATAGTATCAAAAAAGCTCTTATTGTCCGTTGTTTTTTATAGACACTACAATATTTTTGCGATTTGTGGGCATCCGTAGCAGAGAGCACACCCGAAGTAAAAAGCTCCATACGCCATTGATACTAACGCAGGAAAAATCTTCACAGTGAGAGGGAAAAACATGAGAATAAAACCAGGTGGGCAAGGTAGAGTCGAAATCATGACGGAACATACATTGATAGTAAAGTTGAGATTTTGAAAATACGCAATGATTGCCAGTTGAAAAAGATGGAGGCATCAAAAATTTCTTGGACTTTCAAAATGGATATTAGAAAATGTCAACCAAAACTGTCACTAAAACCGTCAACATTGGTTTCTTTAGTTTTCAAGTTTACCCATATGACTGGCAGATTGTGTATGTATCACGTGCACTGGCTGCACCAAAAGAGCTAGAAGGCTGAAAGTTTAGACATTTACTCTTTATCATGTCTTCAAAGACATTTTGTTCGTCTTTTTAAAATCACCCCGTAAAAAAGATTTCAGTACGAGGTCAATTAGCAATGTTAGTTCATGCTGAATTGATCACCAATTTTCTGTTCCCTTGTTTTTTTAGAAAATTCAATTTTTTTCAATGTTCACTACCCAAACAAAATGCAGAAAGTGATTTATTCGTTGATCATATATTTTTCCAATTATTTATTGATCACCTACAACACAGCATACTGTCAAATAACGTTGGTCACGTGACCGTTCCTATTGAGTGACCAGACTTGTTTTTGAAATTTTTATTCGTATGGATATGAATATTGGGATCGATCTCAATTCCACCACCGTCGCACGAAATATAAAATGGCCTGCGCCTGAAGATAAGAAGTTAAGTAGCCAGTTCAAAGGTTAGAACTAAACTACGTACATTTATAGTATGTTTATTAAAAATGATTTCATTCATAATTTTAAAATGATTATAATAAGTCTGGTTAGTCATTCAATCGAAACTGTCATGCAACCAATGTCTTTTGGTCGTATGCTATGTTGATGGTGATCAATTCAAATTTGGTATAAGGGATGACCAATCGATAAGCTACTTCTCTTAGGCAGTGATCACTACAAAGGTAGAACTGTGAAAAAGAAAGCGGACAAAAACTAAGTGGTTAATTCGGCATAAATTTACATCGCTAATTTTACTCTCCCTGGAAACCTTTAGATGGGGTAATTTAAAAAAAGAAAAACGAGCAAGACGTTTTAGTAGACATAGCAAGGAGTAAATGTTCAAACTTTCAGTCCTCTAGCTCAATCGTGTGGCCTGTGTGCGTGATACAAAAGAAGCATGAATGCCAGACACAAACTAAGGGATTGCTTTAGAATAAACTTACATTTCAAATTAAACCCACCTACAATGAATCAATTTGTGGAAATTAAAAAAACAAAACATAAGAACACCGTTTTCTCTAGACATGATGAGTGAATGCTTCATTTTTCAGCCCTGTAGCTCCATTTGTGAGTTCTGTATGCGTGATACATACATAGCCAACTTGAAAATAGAAGAAACTTGACAGTCTTTTTGCTGACGGTTTCTAGTAATGGACATCACTCTAAAAGCAATTTGGCAAAGTAGCTTCCATTAGTGTTACAGATGGACTGATACATAACAAATTATAATATAGGATAGAATATACCCATCAAAAATGACGGGGTTATTTATGCATGGTTCGACTTTAGGGAACATATAGCTAAGTAATCTATTTTTGATAATTAAAGTATCCAAATTTTGAGTCTTTCCAAAGTCTCAACTCAGCTAAAGCTGTTTTAATGTGTGATGATCAGACTTTAAGTCTTAAAAGTTTCATTGACGTAATTTCTATCGTTATATCATAATAGGAAGGTAAATGAACCAATGAGATCTACCAATTTGAGCGCAAACAAACAAATAAATAAACAGAAATTAGCATATAAGCTCATTATATGGCGAGATGATATTTCACAACGACCGATATTATCATTTTATTACTAATCATGTTGATGCACTCTTACTTTTAAAGAAGTCAGGGCAAAATCGAAAATGATGATGTCTCTCTGGCGAGACCTGAGCTTGTATCCTACATCTCAAGAGCACGTTTTTCATGGACGTCACCTTAACCACTTTGCCCACAGAAGCCTTTGTGTCTGTGTTTGTTTTGTTCCAGTTTTCCTGGCCATACCGTTTTGTCTACAGGCTTAAACTCCCCGAGTATCTATTTTCTATTTTAAATGTTTTCCAGTGGAAATAACAGCTGTATTCCTCAGGATGAAAATATTTCTAGATGTTTTGTTAAATCTATTTTGGAAAAAAACCCAGTGATTTCATAATTAAATACATTCTGGCCATATTTATTCTTCGATTAGATTTTTTACTTTTGATGCTACGGTTGGTTGTTCGATTATTGACAGTGATGGCAACTCTTCAACATATTTTGATGAAGCATTTTTACTATCATTATCTGACTAATGGGCCCCTGATGGAAAAAAAATAACGACGATTTTTTGGTGTTCGTCTTTTGTTTTCTTAAATTCTGCCCGTCCAGGCCGTTAGCTGCATTGATATATTTTCCCCTTTCCCTGAAGTATACAGTCTGTCTGATATACTTACTGCTTGAAATTTCAACATCATCACATTGGTAAGTCATCCAGCTGCTAAAGTCCGTGCCTGAGTTCAAATCGCGGCAGTTTCACTTAATTCTATACATCGGTTCCTCCCGCATGACAGAAAACAAATAGATGAACAGATGAATAAATTAACGGACACAACAGAAATGATAATATGCGTTTTAATTACTGATTTTATCCAATTTCATTGTTACTCTTTATAAGAGGAATCTGGTTCGATACAATCGTCGACAGGTGGCGCAAACAGCACGAATTCGGAAATAATGAGGTTGCTTCCGGCGAGACTAAGAAGAATGGAAATACTTCATCTAAAGGAATTTGAATAATTAAGTAAATCGATAGTTTACGCATTTTCAATATCATTAACAGACAGATAGGTATTTATTCATGTATGTATTTATTCATTTATGCATGGGGGAGTGCGTGCGTGGATATATACACAGACTGGAGGTGCGAGAGTAGAAATGGAGATGGAGAGAGATAACTGGGCAGATATATAGATGAGCACATAGATATGAAGAGACTGAGATAGATTGCTACATGGGTAGATAGATACATAGACATAGATGGATAGGAACAAATATATATGAATAGATAGATAGGGACGGACTAAGACGAATAGATTGTAAGATATGAACATATATATAGCTAGATATGAACATAGATATAAAGGACTGAGATATATAGCTAGGAAGATGATTATATATATATATATATATATATATATATATATGAATAGATAAGAAGAGACTGAGATAGATAGCAAGATGGCTAGATAGCTAGATATGAACAGAGAGATAAAAAGATATGGATGGATATAAATGATTAGATAAGAAGAGACTGAATTCGATAGATAGATAAGTATGAACATATGTATATATAGCTAGGTAAATAAATATGAACACATGTATAATAGATGGATATATATATGAATGGATAGATATGACAAGACTGATAGATAGATAGATAGATAGATATGAACAGATAGATATATACAAAGCTTTGAATAGAGACGGATAGATTGATTGCTGGACGGACGGTGGATGGATAGATAGATTGAGACATATGAACAAAATTACATATACATAAATATATATATATATATATATATATATATATATATATATATATACACACACACACACACACACACACACATATATATATATATATATATATATATATATATATATATATATATATATATATACACACACACACATATATATATATATATATATTGAGAAATGTGTATATTTGATCTGACGGAATGATTGTAAATTGTGAGATATTATTCATAAACTCGTCTTTGAAATGGTCTCCCGATGTTAGACAGTTAATGTATCATTTGGTCTAGACAGCGTAGATATGATAAACAATCTAAGAGAATAGGGCAGCTGCAGGAATCGAGCCTGCGACCGAAAGTGAAGCCAATTTAACGCAGCGTTGTTTTTTAACCTTTGAGCTAAACAGCAGCCGGTTATGCAATGGCCCTAATCACTCACTTTTCAACTCAAGTTTTCATTTTGTTCTATTCTCAGTCTGATCATTTCTATCAACGCAACATTTATGTATTGAGAAATGGATATATATGATCCGACAGACATGATAAATTATATGTAATATAACACAATTTATACCCATATACATAGGTATTTATGTATGTATGTATGTATATATGTATCTCTCTCTCTCTCTCTCTCTATACATATATATATATATATATATATATATATATATATATATATATATATATGGCCACAATTTTGCCCCTGATGCTAGCTTCACCATCATAGAAAAAATAGAAAAAACTACTCCAATTGACATAACTAAAGTTCTAGAAAAACACGAAGACATGTGGATCAACAAAGTTAAAACCCTATATCCTAAAGGATTAAATACTAAACTGAACAACCCTCACCACACAGAACACTAATACACACAACTCCTACCATTAATATCCTCACACCCACATCTAAGACACATTCAATAATGGAAGCTTTAAAGTCACCTAGACCCATAGGAAAAACTTCACCTTAGCCTGTTATAACCCCTGTCCAAATCATAGCCAAAACATTTTCAGTAACTTTTAAGGTTGATACCTATGTAGCTCCTTGACCCCACCACCCCTCCTTCTACACTATCCCAAACATACCAAAAAATCCACCTCCACAACACTACCCCCAACCTTGACACACTCTGCCCTCCCCAAGACCAACTGCTGCTGCTTTACCAAAGTCCCAATACCGGCTGGTCATTCTTACATTCAGCAGGAGGCCTCTAGTAGCCCTGACAACAAAACTTGCCCACAATGCATAGCCCCTGGCAGTGGACTCTGGTTCCACATGGTACATTTTGATTCACACTCACAAAACACACACCACTGATGATGGGAAGAATCCCGAAACATGTATGGACTATTGACATATAAGGATTAATAAACCTTACCACCAAAAACTTCACTCCCGAGTCTGTCTCACTATCTAAAGTACACATTATATATATATATATATATATATATATATATATATATATATATATATATATATAGAGAGAGAGAGAGAGAGAGAGAGAGAGAGCTGCAGAATCTAATTACGTTATACGCCACTTGCATGTGTATATTTTTTGTCAAGGGAGATGACTTTTAAATGCTAGTTATAGAGTAGTTTTCCCCCTTTATTTTCTTTTGAAAATGCATAAAAAATCAAGGCTCATTCTTGCTAGCCATAAACAAAAAAATGCGAGGCAACATAATATATACAATGCAATTGCAAAAGTATTTACATAAAACCGTTGTTCCTGACGGTATGTATAAACATGTATCAAAATAAATAAGATAACGTTTTATCAGAGATACGCAAATGATATTTGAGCCTAAAGTTAGAATATTTTTCTCCCACGTCTTTTTCGATGGTGCTCATGCCTACAAACTTTTAATCTTTGGACAAATTGCAGTAAAAATATTTTTTTAGGAAGGTCTCGAGTATCGTCTGGTAAACAACTTGATCCTTTGACTCTTATGCTGAAAACATAGTTCTTTCAAGTTGAGGAATATGATTGAAGTTCTAATGAATTGAGATCGAGGTCATTATCCGTCCCTCGTATCAATGAATCACCGTAGCCCGGACAAGAATTAATAAATTATCTTAAAAAATAGATCTTCTAATTAAATTGTCTAAAAAAAAAAAGTAGTCCATAATGGCCATTGAGACCCAAAAAGGTACTTTTCTGAAAAAAAAAAAAAAAATAGGACAGGCATTGTACCTAGTGGTGTATTTGGGTAAATTTTCAAGGTTGTAGTCACCAAAATATGACCAAGAACACTGTAAGACACTTCCGGACACACTGACACTCCAAGAGAAAAGATTTTGTTGCCCACTTGGCTGGTTGGTTGACCATTTGTGGGGCTACGGTGATCCTATAGTTGTCATCAGACTAGTAATAATGATTTGTAATACTTCACCCAATAAATAAAAATTCTGAATTAATACTGACTTACTGACAATAGCATTGTGCGAATATCTTCTATCATCCTAAGGGATGTAACTAACATAGTAAAATAGAAATTCATTCATGCAACTGACGTGATGAAAAAGATATTCATTCATGTTCTATTGACGTGATAAAGATGATGGTCAACGGAATGCTATTCTCCTAGCTTACTGCAATCCAAATCTCTATTATCCATGTGTTTAAAATGTAATGTGTATAAAAGGCTATATTCCAAGCTGACTACATTGTGAATCTCTATTATTCATGTATATAAAATGCAATGTATAAAGAAAGCTTTTCTCCACGTTCATTGCAATGCAAATTTCTCTTATCCACGTCTATAATTGCAATGTGTATAGAAGGCTATCCTCCAGGCTCACTGCAATGCAAATCTCTATTATCCACGTCTATAAAATGCAATGTGTATAGAAGGCTATTCTCCAAGCTCACTGCAATGTAAATCTCTATTATGCACGTCTTTAAAATGCAATGTGTATAGAAGGCTATTCTCCAGGCTCACTGCAATGTAAATCTCTATTATCCACGTCTATAAAATGCAATGTGTATAGAAGGATATTCCCCAATCACACTGCAATGCAAATCTCTATTATCCACGTCTATAAAATGCAATGTGTATAGAAGGCTATTCTCCAATCTCACTGCAATGCAAATCTCCATTATCCACGTATATCTAAATTGAAGTGTATCCTTATGTTTAATATGGACCGCCATTTTTATCAGAGTAGGCAAACTATTTAAATGATTGTTAATAAATACGCCTAATTCTCTTTTTGCAAAATACCATTTTGAATGAAGACCTGCGCTATTATTGTCAAATGTTGATTTAGATCAAACAAAACTGCTTAAAACCACATGCTTTGGCATAAAATTGGCTCTGCAGTCAAGAATAGAAGCTGCTTATCGGATTTTGTACTTCGGTCCGGTCCATCTTCCTGCCCACCAAAGATATGTTTGCATAGAAACAGACTTAAACTTATCAAGGTTCAGTTCCCCAATGCCAAATCTCAGACGGTTACCATCTGAGTTTTATAAGTTGGTCCGTTTGAATCCAATGCTTTTGTTGATTCGTATGCTAACAAGCAAGTCATAGAGAAAACTTCTGTTATTGTATAATTTTAAAAAAAGGAAACATGAAAGTTAGACCATAGATGAGCTAGAACTTTTCTCACTTGAAAATCTAGCAAGTACAGTGTGGCCGACTCAATTTTCCATTTTACAACTAAAAATGGATCAAAAACATCAGAAAACACCTCAAAACATCTAAAATCTGCAGATATACATCTATAAGTGAACATATTTTATATTAATGATAAATGAAATTTGACTTTGATCCTCAGCATTTATATTATTTGAATATTGCTAAATTTGTAGAAAAAATTGGGTATGCCCGTTCGAAAAGTAAATTCAGTTTAATGAATCTTCGGGGGGTTAAAACTGGAAATAATGAGACGCTATTCTTTATTCATTTATCATATCGTTAATAGCAACAATCAAAACTAATTTTGTCATTAATTGTAATAATAAAAACAAATCAATTTCTGAAAACTGCTCTTTTGTCATCTATCTATGAATTAATTCTGCTCTATAAGAAAATTTGACCGAAAAATCTCTCTTTCTTAATTCTACTCTGGAACCACTTAAAAATTATTCGAGGCATACTAGAAAACGTCAACTTGTTCATTCTAGTACAGATTTATTGTAAATCGACCCTATCCATATATCAAGAACCACTGATCCAAACAACTTCAAACCTAACTCGACAATGTGCATAGATTAACATATCTGGCGAATACCAACTCCTTACAATGGCATGTTATCGAGTAATCTCGGTGCATTTACACGGAGATTTATAGTAAGGATATTACCTTTTTATGTAAAAGCAGTTTATTGGGGCGTTCAGTGAATGAAATATGTGAATGGAAGGAACATCTATGTCTATGTTGAGTTTCCATTAGAATTACAATGACGTTATTCTTTGTTTCTTCAACTTCTATACTTTAGCGACATCAAATATGAGCATTTATTCCATAGAAGATATGGGAGGGAAGGTTGCATGTAGATGGTATGAAGTGGTTGATTCGTTGATTAGTAAGATTGTTAGTCAGTGACTAGCGTATCTAAGAATATATATATATATATATATATATATATATATATATATATATATATATATATATATATATACCATCTTTATGGTCTCTCTACCAGGTCCATTGCAGAGTGAACGTTTACCAGATGTTTAAAGTTAAGATTTTGACTCACAATGACGTTTGCAATCTCGGCTATTTTATCTTATTTCAGGTTTCCAGGAATTCAATTTGAAAAAAACAACAACAAAGTTTCACATTATTAAAAAGCAGACATAGAGAACCTTATTCAAATCTATGTCTGCATTCACGTTAATTCAATGCTCGACTTCTCTTTTGGAGTCATCTCAAGGGCAAACATGAAATTTAAACAATATTATGTGGTTTCGACACATGACTACGACAGTGGGGGTAATTGTACATGGATCTGCTCCAAAATCTTTTCAGTTCTTTTGTAGTTTACTGTTCATCCCCTCCACGGAATTTCATTGAAACTAATTGGAAATTCTTGAAGATATCCTGAGGGCAGTCATGAACGTATACATAAATGTACAGAAAAATAGATCTCAATCGAAGAATAAATCCTGAATCCGCCCCGAAAGTTAACCACCTCTTCCATATCTTGTTGCCCATTCCTCCACCAAATTTCATTGAAATCCATCAAGCGCATTCGGAAATATCGTGTGGACAGATGGACAGACAGACACAACAAAATACATACACCTCTCCAATTCAGTTGACAGAGTTAATCAGGGATGAACACTAGGGTCCGCAAGCCAAATCTAGTAGATTGCTTCGCACGGCATCCTCGTATTTTCAATTCGGCTCTGATTGTTATCATGGATCTTTTATCGGCTGCAGGTATATTAGCACTTTGTAGCATTCATTTCACATCTGTCAAAGGCAGGTAAAAGGTATGAATATTCACCAGCGTCTTACAGTCCGTCTGTTTATCAACACATTATCTCCAAAACTGCCTCATGAATTTCAATTCTCAAGATGGTGGAACTGTGGGTCATGAGCTCCGGAGAAAAATAGTTATATTAATATTTTTCTCCCCTGCGTCATAGTTTTATGTCCACACCACACAATATCTCCAACAGTTCTCATGACCAACGTCTTTTGGCAGCTTGCCGTCTGGGATGAACAATCAAAAAATTCGAAAAAAGAGTGATCAATGAATAAGTTACTTCTCTCACTTTTTGTTGGGCTGTGATCGCTAAAAAAGTCTGAATTAAAAACAAACATATTTGCGTGAACACTGCTGAACACGATATAGAAAAACAATTAGGACTCAACTTTCATTTCATATTGGACCTCTCCCCGAGAAACCTTTTCAGGGAATTTCGAGAAAAAAATAGGTTTTTTTTTCTAAGCACAACAAGTAAATGTTTGAATTTTCGAATTTCCAGCTCTATCGGTGTGATCCGTATGCGAGATATAAACATACCTAACCAGTCAGCCAGATAATCTTAAAAACTGAAGAAACCTATTTTAACTGTTTTAATGACAGTTTTGTTTGACTGTTGGAGGCAAAGAAATTTTCCGTAACATTTGTAAAGGGAGATGACTACTAAATGCTAATCAAAGAGCAATCCCTCTTATTTATTCGTGTATTTATCTCTATAAATGAGTAAGAATCCAGACTCATTCTTTGGTTGAGCATGAACGAGAACACGTAGAGCTATACATCGTTTTTTGGTTTTTTTTGCCCGAATACAATTATTTGAATTGGGACATTGCCTGTTCCAAAGGTGCATGTTTTGAAGGGGTACATATTTTAAAGTGTGTGTACCATCCTGCTATAATAATAATGTGAAAAAATTCATCCTTCGTTCTACCAAACTACGACTTTTCTTCTCCCAAGTGTTGCCAATTCAGATATTTTTTTAATCTAAGTTTAGATCTGTGATTAGAGATACGAGATCTAGAATATATGAGTTTTTTTTCTATTTTTATTAAATTTCTCGAGAACTGCCCTTCCAAACATCTTCAAACACAACACTGCAACGCCTCATGTGCTGACTAATTTATCTGGCGAATATCAACTTCGTACAAAGGCCAGTTGTCGAGTACGAGGTACAGACACGCATGCGCACACGGAGGTAGAAAAAGATTTCTTCAGTTGTATTTAGATACAGCCGTCATTTTTTGAAGGTTTGAGTTAACTAGTAGTTATGAGAGTCGTAAAATTAGTAAATCTTATATGGTATAACTCTCAGAAATGAAATCACGGCCTTTGTGAATACTTCCGGATGCTGGCGATAAATGGAATGTTTGAATTTATTCTCTGTTTCTATTTAAAAAAATATTATTGCCACTGTTAAGCGAGAAGACGTTGCTATCTTTAAAAATAGGCTGGGTAGATCTGAATCTGATGCTCCTTTCTGCCAGTGCAAAATCCGAAACTGAACAAGTTCCACTGTTTACAAGAATTATAAAACTTGGCCACTTTGCTGTTGCAGAAAGCGAACGATATACTTACGTATACTTACATAGAGGCGAAATGATATAAGCATCTACTTGAAGTGTTGAGTAGAAAGTTTTAAATAGAGTATTTTATTTACTTTTCATCTTAATGCTACCAAGGTCGGCCATAGGTTTTTTTTTCTGATGCCACGGGCAAGCTGAACTTCGGCGCACTTTACTGTATTGCAGCGATTTTCAACCTATGTGCCACGGCACATTAGTGTGCTGCGAGGCATCTGTAGGTGCGCCGTGGAAGTTTCGAGAATGGTAGATCCCCCCCCCCCCAAACAAGGTCTGCGGGACAATATATCCAGTATGGGTACAGAAATTGTATTTGAGTGCATTTTGAATTCACTGGTACTTTTATGGAGTAAAATAAATAAATGTGTTGCTCATTAAAGCCCCAAATAAAAGTTTCAAATTTTCTCCTGAATTCTGTAGTGTAGAACTGCCTATCTCATGAAGGTTGAGTGCCCCTTATCCGAAATTCCAGGATTAAAAATGTTCAAAAATTCGAAGCCAAAAAATGTTTATGAAGCCAAAATGACGTTACGTTAAACGAAGAACTGGAGAAAGTAGACCACTACATCTACGTAGGACAAAAAATCTCCATTAAATCCTCAAAAGAAAAAGGCAAAGAATCAAACTATGATGGTAAGCTTTCTATAGAACAAGCTCAACCTAGAAGAACAAGAAAATCCCATTAGTCTTAAAAAGAAGTGGATACAACCATCGCATCTTCCCGATAGGAACCTAACCAAAAAATTGAACCTTAAACTATGAACCTTGCAACGTTACATGAGAAAATCATGTTCAACGTAAAAGGAATATATCACAAGACAGCACAGTATATTATAGTAAAGATTCAGGAAGTATTCGTAACATGGGTTAGAGATATCAAAGGATCCATTTAAAAACTCAAATGGCAATGCGCTTGGCACGTTGCAAGAATGGCTGACAACCGATGGACATCACGACTTACAACATGGATTCCAAGTGATCACATGAGAATCTGCGACTGGCTGAATATAAGATGGGGAGAGTTACTAAACAAGTTCAGAAATTATTGACTGCTCGACGCCCATGATAGTGCGAATCTTGGGGAGGGGTTATGTCCAAGGACGGACGATAAAAGACAAATGTAGCTGATTGTTGTTGTTATTATTATTATTATTATTATTATTATTATTATTATTATTATTATGATGATGATGATGACTTTAATAAAAGCTTGTCTATCTTTGAGAAAATATAGTTTGACGCCTCTAAAACCATAAAGCTATATTTACTTCACAAACGTTGAAAGACAAATCCCATTCAAAACAAATTATAGCCAGTACTACATGAATGAATCACTGTATTTTCGGCTTCTTCTCTCATCTGTTCAAAGGTATTGTTACAATGCCAAGGAAGACTGATACTCCTGTGAGTAATACTGATAAGAAAACGAGAAAGTGTTTATGCTCATCTTATTATGAACGCAAATATTCCTAAATCTGTAAAATTCGAAATCCAAAACGCTTCTTGTCCCAAGCATTTCGGATAGGGATACTCAACCGGTATAATTTTTAATGAATGGCATTTTCTTAAAACAACTCTCTGTAGTAATAACAAATATGCAAATAATCTTTTGAAAGCTATGATCAACGATATACTTTTGGCAATGGAATTGATTAATTATCCGTTTGTCTAAATTATGAAGACATTATTATTCATTTTCTTTTGAATTATCAAATCTATTCTTAAATATTGATGGCGTGCCTCAACTATTTTAATAACTGACTCACTAAGCTATGAGATGAAAAATGGTGAAAATCACTACAGCATAGTACATTTTGTACCTATCTATGTGTCTGTATCTATATGAGTATGTGGTCTCTGGGTGCTTCTGGTCATATTTTGGGAGCTAAAGCCTTCAAAATTTACGTTACACCACTCAGCACAATCTGAGAGGAGTTTTGCTTTTTGCCTTTTCAGAAAAAGAGCTTTTTGGGGTGTTTATGGTTATTTTGGATCAATAATAATTAAATCTTGTGCCGGTATTTTTTTAAGATAATTTAAGATGAAAAAATCCATTTTTTTAGATCATTTTTTCAGATGCTCTTTAACATTAGTTCTGGTACACGCAGGGGTTACGTTGATTCATTTCGGATATTATTATTATTCATTTGAAAATATTTTGTCGGTTTTTGAAATGAAAAAAAAAGCTAACAGGTGTGGTCAGTCACTGAATACAAAATGTCACGTAACCAACGTCTTTTGGAGGTATGTTGGGGGTGATCAATGTAAAAAAATTAGAAAAAAAGATGATCATTGGGGTTATTCCTCTTGCCTCTTGTTGGACAGTCAAAGTGCAGATCTTCAAAGAACAAGCTTGAATGCAGCAGGACAGAGGCCAATTTAGTATAAGTTTACAAAGCAAATACATCGCAATACATACGTACATATATAGCCAGCCGACCAGCCGGCCAACCCAACTTAAAAACTGAAGAAATGTATGATGATACAATAAGAACGAATGAATGGCCTCCGTTATTCCACCACAGTCACTGGAGTGTCTACTTAAGGCATATGCCTGGGTGAAGCGTAAGAAGATCCTGAGATAACGAGATCAGAATTCTCCTCTCTGCCTCACTGTTGTAGAGAGCGATATTCTAGCATCAGATTGGCTGCAGGAGCTGCCGGAACGATGTCGAACCACCTTCAGAATGCTCCACTCCCTAGTGGTTGAAAGGTGTTCTTTTTTTCTAGGGAGCCCAATCTGCACTGCTATTTCCTTCATGCCTTTTCCAAGGGCACGTTCGAAATGAATGAGTGAATAACTTGGCTTCGCGAACACAGAATGTTGGGAGAGATTGCCACATAATTAGGACCATAGATAATGGGGCGTATGTGTTAGAGCAATGATTTTTTAAGGTGAGGCAAACTTGCATAGGACCAACCCCACCCATTTAACCAATGCTTAGCATCTTATGGTCAACCCAGGCAGCACAGATAGGAGCAGTTTTCCAAGCTTTTGGGTTTGACAGAAGTATCCCTCTCCTGACAAATGCGTTTTTGCTGTGGGGGTCTGGAGTATAAACTGTGGTCACCGATTCCGTTGTCCATGACGTTTCTGACTACGTCAATCATGCCTCCATAAGAATGAATATCTTACAGAAATCTTAATAACTTATTTTGACTAACATCTTAGTGGCGGATGATATCAAGCACTGAGAAACACCTTTACAATCCTAGGTTATTTTACAAACATCCGCCTTTCAAGATCTGTTGTTGTAAATAGTCCTTCCCTACGTAATTATTAATCGGGGGCGATGGACTTCCTCTGACATACTGGCCCATGACATTATGGAGGGGAGAGATGGATACATGCCTTTCCTAAGGGCATTAGCAGGAGTGAACGCAGCTAGCCGATCCTATTCTCCGTGTCATTGATCGCTCAGTAGCCTCGCACTCCCAACGTTGATTTAATTCCTCAGCACTAGATGAATGTGGGCGTTCGCTGTTCGGGGTGGTCTCACCAACTATATTAAACCAGCCGTGGTTCTGGGTTAGTAAAAGAAGGCAACAAAACGGAATTTCGTTTATATGTTTTATATAGAATATTGATCATTAATATCTCTGGAGACGGGAAATGCCTATTCGCAGTTGAAAAGAGAGGAGGCCGATTATCATCTAAGTCAAAATGACGACTGGTCTCCCATGTCACGAACGGTAGTCTACTGAATGGTAGCAGCGGTTGACGGTTACTAAGGGCGGCATCTAACACGAGAGAGAGCCTGGCAGCGAGTCTCTTCTCCAAACCCAAATTTTACTCTGCTTGCTTGTTTCGAAAATTCTTCCTATTTAAGCCCTTGGTATCGACACTGTATCTCTTGTCCCTTTTCTTATCTCTCCCTCTCCTGCCATCTCGACCTTTCTGGAAAAACCCAAAACATTGACCCTCATTCATCTCGCGACGCAGGTCTGTTCAATATCATAAATTAGTCTCCCCCTCTCCCAAGGACTATGCAAATAACTTTTCTTTCATAAGCTTTTACTCTCTCTCTCTAGACCCCAAATACTGGCCCTTATATCTGGCTTTGTTTTTGAACCCCAGGACTTGACAGATGACACTAGATTGAAAAAGTACAGATAACTCAACTTCCCATGACATGGTCATCGAATCAGGAACAAAACCTTTTTCCAAAAGCATTTGTTTTTGCAACCCAGGATTTGACAGATGACACTAGATTGAGAAATCGCAGATGCCCGCACCCGGAAACACGTAATTCTCAACTTGCTACAGTATCCTCAAAAAACACATTATCCCTTTTAACACAGATAACTCCTTTTGTAATAACAATAGTAATTACTGGTAATAACCATAGTAATTTTTAGTAACAGCCATAGTAATTTTCAGGACACGGGGGACTCCTGGCCCCCTAGTGTCACATGAATACGTGAACGGGTTCTTGATTCTTCCTTATTAACAAGAACAATCCTCACCTAATTAAGGGAAGTAAACCATTAACTGTTGATTTATCTCGTCATGTTAAACAAAGTCGATATATAAAATTAACAATTTCCGATCGTGATTTGAAATTAAGCCATGCCTTATTCATGTTTTGTGATACGTACTTTTCGACATCTTAAAGCATAAATATACACACACATACGTACTTATAGTACTTGTAAAAAAGATTACTATCCGGTGGTCCTGTACTTAAATTTGCTGAAAGCTGTTCTGTCCCAATTCTTCTTCAGAGGGGCGGTAAAACTCTATAGTCAGCTTGGATTGTTCACATGCCGGCCATACAGTGGGAATACTCCTGCAAAAGGGCAGTAGACCCCCACAGCAAACACACATTTGCCAGGAGAGGGACAATTCTGTCAAACCTACGAGCTTGGAATACTGCTCCTATCCGTGCTGCCTGGGTTGACCATTGGATGCTAAGCTTTGGTTAAAAGGGTAGGGTTGGTCTTACGCAAGTTTGCTTCACCTTAAAAAATCATTGCACTAACACATATGCCCTATTGTCTATGGTCCTAATAATGTCATTCACTCATTCATAATACAGATACTAAAGTTGCAATAGTCATCTTCAATCGGAACAGAAATAGGAGAGAGGTTTGACCCTGTAGAAGCCAGGTTTGGGATTTTCTCGTTGCTAATCGGATCCCTTCCTGTTTAATCCGATGCTTGTTGAGCAAGATATTGAAACCAATAATTCCAAAACTGTATATTTGAATTTTTTTTTCTAATCTCATTTTTCGGGGTAATTGCTTCATCTGTGTCAATTTGTACAACAACGAAGTCAGTGCCTGTTTGGAAGGGGCTGGAATTTAAGGTGTGTAGAGCAGTCTGCCATAATTGTCATGTAAAATGATTATCTGTCGTATGAAACTACGGCTTTGAAGTATTTCGACTACTTCTTTTCGGTGTTTCAGGTCCTTTGTAAGAAGCTTGGCCCGGACATGCACCAAAAATCCCATAGAAAATCACACTAGTGGTATAGGAAAAAGTACCTGCTACAAAAAGAATCCTGTCATATTCATTGCCGCAGATGATTGATTTATCATCGTTCTAGACTTTAGATGAAACTTCAAAAAGTCCTAGAACTTTAAATCTAACTTTATTGATAAAATATTTTTTGCCACTGTAGATATTTTGTATCCTAATTTAGATAATTGTAAAAGGTGTCAAGAGAGATAACTTATTGGAATTGTGAAGAAAGATCTATAATATTGGGTTCTCATAATTCATTTTTTTTATTTTTCGACGACTGCTGATCCAAAAGCTCTACGATGCATTGTCTTGTGTGGGGACTGGTGGATGTCAACTTTGTACGAAGGTCAGTTGTCGAATAATATATACAATACAAAGGTTGAGGTAATCATCTTTAGTCAGAATAAAAGTTGCCGTGGGGTCTGACTGTATTGTATATATATATAATAGATAAATAGAAAAGAATAAAATTATATAATTTTTATATAAATGTATTTATTTTTTACGATGAAATAAGCCCGTGCGTATCTGATGGATTTTCGTTTATATCTAAGGCTTGTCAATTTGGCTCAGTCAGCAACACGCCCCTCTGACAATCAGTTGGTTGCAAATTCAAATCACCGTAGGGGAATGTGAATTTTACGTATTAGTTCACACCCCTAATTTTGGTGAGTCAACCCGAGTTATGAAGTTTGAGACTAATTATATCTCCAGAGATATTATGCACACAAAATTCTCAGAGAAAATGCAGTTTATACATGGCGAAATACAGTACTTACAATCCGAGATATCATAACGCTATTGATCACTTTCGATTAAGGCTCAGTTTCTCCTGCATCCTGAAACACACCAGGCAGTCAAGACGCTCCACCGTTGACTATTTTCAGCCAGTCAGGTGTGATCGTTACAGCTTCTGTTGACCAGTCAGTGGTCAGTCTCCACTGACTGTCACCAGCTCATCTTGGACCATAATCCGTTTCTTTGGCCTGTTGGCGTCCATCTGGCTCGGTCTGTAAGATTTGTAGTGGGAATCATCAAGCCTATGTCCGTTTGAAAGGCATCAGAACAAAGGGACAATGATCAAAAGGAAGCTTATTAAGACATTAGGTAAAATTCCTTCCTGGCAGGATTCGTTTAATTCATTTGTTTTCAATATAAAAAAAATGTTCTAACTTCAAGAATAAGATCATAATAAAACTCAATTCAATCAAATTTACAAAAAATACTGGACCAAATTACTCAATTAGCACAACATAAGCACTAAGAAGTTGAAATTCTAATGTCTAAAGACTAATGACCGATCGAATTGTAGTAGTCCGTATTACGCTGCTTGCATTGTGACTGTAGTTCTTAGTCCATATGCCCTTTGTGCCGGCACTCCCTCAAGATATGCCTCAAACAGCTGAGGCACCGTCTGCAAATGATGGTTGACACGGAAGGCTGTTGTGATATCTCTGTGACCTTTTCATTTGACTCATAGTCTTTCCATTTGATGTCCAGGATTTTACATAGATATTTAATATTAATCACGTCACTGATTTCTAAAAGCAGGACAACTCTAGATATTAATAAGTTTCACGTAGCATGAGGCAAATAAGATTAATCACTAAGAGGGTCCAATTTGTCATTTTTTTCAATCCAATTGTTGGTATCCCAGGGGATTGAGAAAGTCTAGACTCAGATCACGTAGGTGAATGATGGATGACGTCAGATCTTGATATATTCGCAAATGTATGATGGAATTGTTCAGAGTAGTCATAAGATATTTATCAGGGCTGACGAAATTCCTACCGATGGCGTGATTCTACGGATGTGAATTCGTGTCATCTTGCAAGACACATGCTTTTTCTTGGTAGAATATTTTTTTTGGGGGGGGGGGTTCAATCTTTGATTGAAGGACAGCGTGTCAAATATAGGGGACAACGAAAGATCACGACTGTCTCTCGTATCAACCACCATTTGTAGACTACGCCATCTTTAACGAGCTTCCTCACCAAAAGCCATACAAATCAGGTCATCTCGTTTTCATCTAGCCTTCCAGCATCCGTCTTTACAAAGAGACCTTCCCATGGATCCGCTAGGCCTCTCTATCATGGGTGTATCAGACCCAATACTCTCTGAACTTGTCTAATCCATCACACAATCATATTCTGCCGGCCACAGTGTCGCATATGGGGATGGTCTCGCATTCTTACAACCTGTCCAGCCTATGGCCATTTGAATTTTCAAATGGATTCTGTGATATCTCTGATTCCTGTTTTTCTATAACAAATTGTGCTGTCTTGTGATATCTTCATGTGATATTGAGCATGATTTTCTCTTGTCAGGTTCTATGATTTTTAGTTTTGGGGTCAATCTTTTGGTTAGGTTTGATGTTGCAGCTCGATAGGTGACTATCGGGGGGATGCATTGGTTGTAGACCCTCTTTTTTGAAACTTGTGTGATTTTCTGGTTTTTAAGGGTCAAGCTTACTCTACCGAAGGGGTGCAAGCCTAGGTTGATTCTTTATCTGATATCTTCTCGTCTTGATGATTTCATGGAGATTCGTTGTCCCAATAGAATGGAACCATCAGACTGGCTGAAAATCAGTGCAGCACTTTGAATAAGTATTTGCTGAATTGAAGCATCCCATTTTCAAGTACAGGGGTCGGCAACCTACGACCTGCAGGCTATATCCGGTCTGCAGATAGCAAGTGTCTCATGACACGTGTGAGTGACCATATCTAAAGCAGGAATTTCAACCTAAGAAGTGATATAGCTGGAGAACATACTTTGATTTCCTTTATGAAAATCTATTGAGAACTCGTTGCATTTTAAAACAAATTATTCATATGACTGAGCATATATTCAGCTTTGTCAACAAAATACAGCATTTGAAAACTGATCTGCTAAGTCACTCAATAGAAACCGTAACGTGCCCAACTTCTTTCAGTAGAATACCGTGTTGGGGATGATCAATCTTTGTTTTTCATCTACATTTAGTTATCAAACAATAAAATTCAGTATTTAAAAAAAACAACAGTAGTCTCATTTTTGTAGTGACCAGAAATGAATCAATGTTTCATTACTAAATATGTTTTAACACTCCAGATTCACGCAGTCTAATTCATATGCTTGAGTAAATAGGACACAATATGCTATATTCCATCATGCAAATGTAGTTGTGAATCTAATAGCTATTAACTATATACCCAAAATTTTTTCCTTCCACTGAGTATCTTTCTTCACCTAATTTTCTCCACCGACTCAGCTTTCATTACCTAAATCCTTTCATTCGGTTTCTGCTCTGTTTTTATCTATTTATTTATTTAATTTTTTGGTATGATTTATACGAACTGATAATTGTGCTCCTGTCAGCATTAAATTCTAGTTTCGTGGTCCCGTAGGCATTAACTCTTGTTAACTCCTTCATTTCGGCAAACTCCTTCAAAGAAAGAAAAATGATTTCTAGTATTATGGAGAACCACTGCCACGGTTCACAATTTTAGCAACAGCCACTGGGTTTTTCTTATACTCAGTAAAACATGTTCGTATATTCGATTTTCTCCTTATAAGTGATTATATATATATATATATATATATATATATATATATATATATATATATATATATATATATATGTATGTATATATATGGTGCTGCCCCAAATACAACGGTTGTTCATTACATTGTTAATTTCCATGGCCTTGTATGATTACTATTAGTTTTTTTTAATTTGAATTGGCCTGCTAAAAATAAAAATAATTCCAATCAAGCCTGTTTCTAAAATATTTCTCTGACCCCCAGGTCAAGAGTTGCCAATTTAGACGTTTTTTGTTCTTTCGAACTTATGTGTCTAATGTTGGCAATACTTCGATTTAAAAAAAAAAAGTTTCTTCATGTTTAAAAGTCCAGTGTTGCTAATTGAGATAGTCAAGTGTTTTCATCTTCTTGCTTCAAGAATAGGTTACCCAGAAGTCACTGACCTGCTACAACTTTGCTGCACAACGATTAAAAAAGACAGCTTGTAAAATCTACGTTGCAATGAATACAGCAGAAGACTTCTAACGCCCACCCCCGGCACAATAGTTGAAGCAGGTGGTTACTCCGGGGTGGTGCAAGTACCAGTTTTAAACCAGTTTAAATGATTCATATCTTTTTAGTTTAATGATTCTTTGAAATTGTTTTTTCAACTATTGAAATATATAAACAAAGGAAATTCAATTAACCTATGTACGGAAGATAGTTTATTTCTCTCTTTCAAATACTCCCATTTTCAACTACACAAATTCTTTCTCTTCCGATAACATTCTGCATAATATTTATTTAGGATACCTGTTCCTCTGCACACACATGAACGACTTACAGCATTTTGGACTGAACGTGGTCTTCCAGTCCATGGGCGATCATCATCATCATCAGTCTTTTCACGTCTGTCGCTGGACATAGACCTTCCCCAGGATCCGACACATTTCTCTATCTTGGGCGTCATGTGGTCTCTGGGATGTGAGTCGTGATGTCCATCGGTTGTCTTTCATTCTTGCAACATGACCAGCCCATTGCCATTTGAGTTTTCTAATGGACTCGATGATGTCTCTGACCCCCATTTCTTTTCTGATATATTGTGCTGTCTTGTGATCTCTCCATTTGAGGTTGAGCATGATTCTCTCATCACATGCTGCATGCTTCTCAGTTTGCAGGTTTGTCTCTTGGATAGGTTCTATGTTTCAGCTCCATAAGTGACTATCGGGTGGATGCATTGATTGTATACTCTTCTTTTTAGCATTCGACTCTGTAGAAATTCCCATGGTCATGACGGCTATCACTCTACAAGGTGTAGACCCTATATATGTCAGAGTACTGCAACATATATACACAGGTGATCAGTAACACGCCAATAAACGACGAATTAGGGATTCAAATATTTTAGCATCCTTAGAGCTGGTTAAGACTGTTCTGGAGTCCCTGTACTCAAAATGTTGGAGGATCAGTCTTTCATGTAGGAACAGCTGAAGCAGACGCTAGCGTAACGACATTTTTTTATATAGTTCCATATACATATATATATATATGTATATATATATATATATATATATATATATATATATATATATATATATATATATATATATGTATATATAACATGTGCGCCTCAGTCCAAATGTCCCTAGTACTAGATTTCAGCTCAATCTGACAATCTATAAGGCAAATTCGTTCGAAGAAACTATGAATAGTGCAGACCCCCCTTTTGCCAAATAAGTTCAGAGAGTTGATCCTTGCTTTGCTCCGATAATTGTAAAGTAGAAAAAGTTATGATTGTTTTCTCCTGTTTCTAAAAATACGCAGCACGGCATCGAGAAAGAAGACGTGTGAGCAGTTGGCTAGACGACCATCCCAACTTCTTTCTTTCATCTGTACTGCTGGGGGGGGGGGAGTGGGGTCATAGGGAGGTGTGGCTGGTGGACAGTGGCTCGGTGGGTCGCCTCAGTGACGGATAGGCCATGGCACTTGAGCGTTTCTGTCACGCCCTCGATCCAGCGTCCGTAATGTTAGTGATTAAAGATAATTTATGATATCCGTATGTCGCATGAATGAATCACGGTAGCCAGCGCGTGTACCAGAACTAATTATCTAAAACATATCTAAAAAGAGAAATAGATCTTTTATCTGGAAGAAAACCAGCACAAAACTTGGACAGTGTTGCCAAAATGACCATAGAGATCCCACGAAAAGCACTTGATAAAAAAAAGAAACGTAACCTTTTGGATGGTGCCTAGGGGTTTATTCGTGCGCATTTTCAATATTGTAGCCCCCAAAATATGACTGGGAGCCCCCAGATACACTCAAAGACAAAGACAAACAAAGGGAGAAGAATCTGTAGCCCTTTTGGTTGGTCAATTGGTAGAGAGGACTATTTACAGGTCTAAGGAGATTCGATTTACAGGTTCCAATGGCTGAGTGGTTGAGTGGTTAGGAGAATGAGGTCAAGTATAGTTTAAAATTGCGTTCATTTCACAGTAATTCACGGGTCAGCATGGCAGGGTAAGGCTTATCATCCCATATTTCTTATACGTACTTGGGGGAGGGCCTGTTCAACAACAGACTCGGAATTACAGTCAGAGTTTCAGCCCTTCGGAAAGGTATTCATCAAGTTATAGATTTATAGCAGGGCGATTGGAACCGTACGGCCTTGCAAAGCGGTCCATCATCATCATCATCATCATTATCATTATCATGATCAGCAGCAGCAACCGTTTTTAAGTATATTCCTGGACCAAAGGCCTTCTCCATCCCTTCCCATGACGAGCATGATTGCACTAATCTTTGTCATATCTCACCAGCAAAATTTTCTATCTCGTCCAACCATCTTCTGTCTCTTTTTTTTTTTTTTACAACAGTGTTTACTACCCCACGTACACCAATCGGTTAGTCTTTCGCTCCATCTGTTGTACCTTCTTACCACTCAGATCTATTCCCAAAATTGTTCTTTCCATTACCCTGCGCTATTCTGAATTCGTTTTCGAATGGTTTTGTAAGTTTCAAGATATCGAACCCATACGCCATAGCTGGTATTATGCATTGAATGTATACTCTACCTTTTGAGCATATTGACATTTCTCTTTTCAGTATTTCTGCATTTTTACCAAAGGCTTTCCAGTCAACCCTCATTTGTTTTCCAAGATCGATTTCTAGATGGCCTAAGCCCGGGTAAGAGAGGAGGCTTGTTTGTGGGGAGAGTAATTCTACCCCGTAAAAATCTACTTGTTACAGAAACCACAGTAACATCACCCCGGGGATTGTCCATAGTCGTGGTGTGGTTATGGCCCTATGCTCCATAAGGACTATTTGACATGACTTACTAAATAAAGAAGGAAACAATCTAATTGATCACTCAGCAGAAACTACCATGTACCCAACGTCTTTTGGCAGCATGCTGATCAATTAAAAAAATGGGGTAATTAATGAATAAGTTATTTCTCTCACTTTTTGTCAGGCAGTGATCAATAAAAAAGTATCTTTTTTTTTAGTCTGTAAATGTTGCCGGGCAAAAACGAAGGGATCAATTTAGCATAGACTTGCATAGAAAATTGAACCGCAATAACTAACATAAGTGCAGGATTAAAATGACAAAATGACAAAAAAAAAAAAATTTTCGGTCTTCCATTCAGTCTGTATTCGTGATACTCGTATATACAGCCAGCAGTAGCGTATAGTGGTGTCACAGGTGTGCTCTTAACTACAGATACACAAAAACGTAAAAAAAATATTTCATTGTTTGTAAAAACCAATGGAAAGTAAAGGCCTTTTTAGTTCAAAACAGAAAAGGTTGTCCCGATTGTAGATTGCAAAGTTTCACACTTTCACCCATTCGATATTACAGAGGACGAACTAATATAAAGAATTAAGAGAATTAATTTTGCGTTTTTGGACATCCATAGCTCAAAGCACAGCCGTGATGGAAACTACCATACGTCACGGATAGCCAACCAACCAGCTAGCCAGCCGGGACGACTTAAAAACTGAAGAAACCCATGTTCAATAAAGGTGATCATATATCACAGGTAGTTGACAGGAGTATTCTTTGCTCTGATCAATAAGGGCGAAAGAAAATAAGTGCATGAACACATGACTAGTATGTTTTATTGTTTCCTGGAAACAGGTGCGATCTGATAGAGTTTTGAAGCAAGGAACAGAAACTTTTTCTTGGGTAAACCACTCAATCGCCTCTCAAAGGCAGAAAAAAAGAGGTCTGGTTAGTCACACAATAGAAACCATCACGTAACTATAATCTATAACCAGCATACCGTGTTGAGGTTGATCAATTCGAAAAATTGAAAAAGTCTTGTAATCACCTCTCGAAATCGAAAAGATAGAAAAAATTAGTAAAGCAATTCTCCGCTTATAACGAATCTGTTTCATGCTGATTCGTTATTATCACCATCATAATCAGCCTTTTAGCGCCCGTCGTTAGACATTGACCATCACCTGGATTTTATAGGAATGCATTGCAGCCAATGCATCCTCCCGATAGTCACTTATGGAGCTGAAGAAGGGAATCTGTCCAAAAGATTGACCTTTAAACTAAGAACTAGGCAATGTGCACATGAAAGAATCGTGCTCAACTTCACATGAAGAGATCACAAGATGGCACAGTATATAAGGGGAAAAACAGGAGTTTGAGACATCGTTGAAACCATTAAAGAACTTGAATGGCAATTTGCTGGTCATGTTGTACGTAAACATCTGAAATAGAGTAAAAAATTCTGGAGAACTTAGATGTTAATGATAAACCAATCAGAATGAGGCTACCTATAAAAAAATCGAAAAAACCATCAAACACACATGTAAAAAGAAATAGAAGCTTTTGCTATTTCTGATGACTGCAGTTGTTCGTTTTACAGATTATAAATCTTATATCTAAAATTATAGATCTAAATATAAAATATCCAAATTAGCAGCGCTGAAGAGAAATAACCGAAATACTTCGAAGCCTTTCCAAAAATGCACCTTTAGAATGGGCATTGCCCCAGTCTATATTAACTGCATTCAATTGAATTTATTTGACGTATATGCTTTCAACTTTTTTCAAATTCGTGAGTTGTTGCTGATATTTTATCCTTAAGGTTTTAAAATAATTGGGGACGTGATCCACAAAACCGTCTTGTGTGCTTGTAGGCAATGCCAGGTACGCACAATGGACAGTTGTCGAGTAATCGCAATGCATATACACAGACTATAAGTCATATTGCAGATATCATTCAATAATGATAAAGATATTGTCAACTCTGCCTCAAAATGAACCACCCTAGTTGCTTCATTTTTGTCAACATACCCCCACTCTGCTCATTTAATTCTCAGTCACCTGAGACTTTGCTAATCCACCTACCCCACTCGAATTTTCGGACATTGATCCAAAGTTATATAGATCTTTGCATCGACCTGGCGGAATCAAAAGTTGCTTCCGGAACAGAAGTTGCTGATCCAGCAGTGCAAAAAAAGGATGTAATTATTATTTTCACAAAAGTAAAAATTGAATCATATACTATCTTCACTCTCTCTCCCCCCCACTCTCTCTCTCTCTCTCTCTCTCTAACTCACACACTCGCACATACCAAACCTTTTCCCGAACGCCTACGATATCGTAATTCTACGTCAGGGCGGTGGTGAAAATGTGTCAATTTCACAATAGATTATCATTGTAAATCGAGCTCATCTCTAAAAAAAAGTGGAAAAAAAGAAGACGAATCTAGAAAAAATGAAAAAAGAAAATAGAAGAAAACGTTTTCAGAAAGTGGCTACTGGAGTACAAATACCAAAAATGTGACCAGGGGCACTGACTCAGACAGAGGAAGAGTGAAAAGCCAAGACTACCTGGCCACCATGTTTTTTCGTTTTGGTCAGGTCTGTGATCGTGATAACGGTCATTCAATACAAAGTGACCTTGATTAACCTTTACGTGTGCTTTAGCATTCCAGATACATCTCACTACTCTCTACCATTGTCAGCAATGAAGATGTGTCAATGAATTCCTGCCGTTCACACCTTTTGCATGGACAAGGTACAATGGGCAGATCCAGGCAATGTTTTTTCCAGTACTTGTAAGAGGTCGGTAGAGATTTTATTTTATTATTTTTAACTAAGAGGAGAAGAACTCGCTTTTGTCACCTGCTGCTATATCCGTGACAAAGAAGAACTACTTGAGCATTCTAAAATGCCATTCCGCTTGCAAATACCAACATCATTCATCTTTATTTAACCTATTCGTCCTTGCACGTTCCCAGCAGAGCTCTTACAGTTCTCCTTCAACCTTTTACAACAAAGATGATGTTTCTGCTCAAAGCATTTCGACACAATTAGTGTCATCATTTCTTTTTATCTCATCCAATAAGGTTGTGAGAGGTAAACGTATTCACTGGTGTTTGCCTGTCCGTCTGTCCGACCTGACGATATCTTGAAAAGTTCTGAATGAATTTCAATGACGTTTTGTGGAGAGGTGGGATATGGGCTACGAAAAGGAGTGGGTAAATTCTGGGCGGATCCAGGAAATTTCTTCTGATTTAGTGCACAGCGTTGTCAGTGGTATGCGATCTTTGCGTGCTTTCCAATCTTGTACGTCTGCCAACGATGTTGCGAGCGGTATATGTATTCACTCGTGTTTGGCGAAAGGAGAGATTAAATTTTGGGCGGATCCAGGAAAATCTTTTTGATTGAGTTTTTGTACAATGTTGGCAGAGGTCTGCCCAATAATTTTTCTTCCATCTCTGCCAACAAAGTTATGAGAGGTGTATGCATTCACATACAATAGGCGTGATTGCAATTGGGGGCGGATCCAGGAGATTTTTCTCTCGATTGAGTTATTGTAAGGCATTGGCAAAATATGCACCCGCAGAGTAATTTGTTATACCTCTGAATGCGAAATTGGGAGAGGTATATGTATTCACTCGTGCCTGTCCGTCTGCCTGTCTGTCTACCTGTCTGTCCATATGATATATTCAAAGGTTTTCAATGAATTTCAATAAAATTTTGCTGTTCACACATTCTGTATGTACAAGGTATAATGGGCAGATCTAGATGATGTTTTTTCCACTATTTGTTAGAGGCTGGTAGAGATTTCATTTTATTATTTTTAATTAAGAGGAGTGGAACTTGCTTTTGTCACCTGTTGTTATATCCGTAACAAAATGGGCTACGAAAGGTGTGATTGAATTTTGGGTGGATCCAGGAATGTCTTGCAAGTTACTGTGCTGCGTTGGAATAGGTATGTGCGCTGACTTGTTTTCTTTACCTTCGAAGTTCAGATATATATATATATATATATATATATATATATATATATATATTCAGTCATGTCAGTCTGTTTGTTTGCACATAAATACAATAATTCATTTACTTCTGCCTTGTTAGAAGAGGTCCATGCATTCACTCTCTGAGAGCTGTCTAATTTTTTGCTGTCCCAGCCAACGAAGTTTGTAGAGGTATATGTATCCACTCATATCCATCTGCGTATCCGTTCGTCTATGCAATACTTTCAAGAGTTTTCAATGAAATTTTGATGAACCTTAGGGTGTATCCAAGAATGTGTGTCCGATTGAGTGATGTTTTCCATTTTTCTGCAAGAAAAGACGTTAAAAACGATCAGTTAATAAAAAGAGCTAAATTCAAATTTTGTGATTGAATATTTTATCTCTCAGAACATAAAATGTTATCACACTTGTTTTTGATTTACTCCTTATTATGTCATCAAAAACATTTTTTTAAAAATCATATAAGTTTTAGCAGGGGGGTCGGTTTGCAATATAATTTTATGCTAAATAGGTCTCTTTTTCTGTCCCGCTAGCGTTTTAAAAATTCGGATTTTTTAGTGATTATCACCCAACTATAAAGCGATAGAAATAATCTTATACATTGGTCACCCCTTCCTCTGATGTTTTAATTGATCATCCCCAAGACAGCATGCCACCAAAAGATATTGGTAATGTGACGGTTTCTATTGAGTGACTAACCAGACCTGTTTCATTTTCATTTAGTTTTGTTTAATGCACAACGTTAGCAGAATTATGTATTCTCTGGTTGTTTTCTAGTTCTTGGTAAATCAAGACTTCGACGTTTTCCAGATGACTGCTCGCTATTTGACATGGTAAATGGGTTAAATATTAATAATAGGTTTTATATTGACATTTAAAGATGTTTCTGTTGTGCCTTTGTACGACTGGTAACAGAATCCTCTATATGCACTTCCCTCTTTAAAAGATTTGAACAACTGTGCAAGATAAGTATTCAACATGCAATCTTTAAAACGCTGAGGAAATCGGATTCAAAATTTGACGAACTTTTGCTTCCGATGTCTTTTTTTATCTTTAGAGCTAAAATGTTCAGATCTTTTTAGCTTCATTTTTGAACACTCTGCATAGCGATTCTGATGCTCACTACAATGAATCTCATTTTGATACGTCATGTTATTCTAAACATAATCAATGAATTTTCAACCAAGTTTCAAATGCGATATGTTTCTTGTTTTTAGAGATGCAATTATGATACAAGAGGTGTGATGTTATAAAACAGCGAAGAGTCATTAAAAGATGATGTATCAAACATTTGTTTTTTCAGTGCTGCCGAGTATCGTTTGTTGATCACCGTCAGCAGCAGTCTGTTAGCGTCTGTCGTTTTAAATTGATCTTCCCAAAGATTTGGCAGACTTCTCTATCATTGGCGTCGCGGAACCAGTACAAAATAGCTACAATTAGCTGGACTTTTCAATTGACTGCTAACTTCATAGCTAGAAATGTTCTATGAACTCATTTAAAGCCCACCTATCAAAAAAAAAAAAAAACCCCATACATTTAGAACCCAGAACAAATAATTTATAACAATTATAAGATTACTTTAATTTATATTTACTAATTGTTCCTTTAATAGTCAGATTTTCTTCATCTTTCTCTTCAAGCTACTACTACCACAACTAGTAATGCTACTACTACTTTGTTTAGAATCCTTTTGAAATTGGAAATCACTGACATGGTGGACGCAACGTTGAACTCAATGTTCTTTTTATTTTCATTTCAAAGCTTGAACGATCTGCATTATGATTTGACGGTTGGTGAGAATGCAAACTGATCTTTGTATGTGATAAATAATTTATAATGTACTGCCGAAAAGAAGTGAGGGAACGCAGAGCTATCTGCTCTGGTGAGCGTGGCCATCCTTTGATCAGAGGAAGACTCTACAGCTGGGTGGTTGGTGATGGTTGGCTATTTTAGGGATACGTTGATTCAATATATATATATATATATATATATATACATATATATATATATATATATATATATATATATATATATATATATATATATAGTGTCATCGACAGACAGCTGTTTCGATGAATTAGATCTCTTCAGTGTGGCTATAGACTTTCCATTATCCCATCCAGTAACGCGAGGCAGAATTGAAACCTTCACATATCCTACCTCTGGACTGCGGAAGTGGACAGTCAGTAAGGCTGAATTTAAGCGATATATCTATTTACACTGAAATTCCTCATATATATATATATATATATATATATATATATATAGGAGCCTAAAGCTATTGGGTAGCCCCCTTTTCAATCATCCAAGTATCCTAATCAAAAGTCTCTTAAGTCTCAATTCGGGCTATTTCAATTTGTTTTTAGTTTTCATATAAAACCTTTCGCTATTGTAATGGGTAATCAGGAGTTTTAATCTAAAGAGTTTCTATGACGTAATCTATGACGTAATCTATGACGTAATTGTTACGTAATAATAGAAAGGTAAAATAACCAATGAGATGCATCAGCGTCAAAGAGACAGAAATATTGTATATAAACTCATTATATGGTGAGTGTTTTGGTTAATTTCGGAAACAAAAGAAATTAAGCAACTTGAAGAAGTGAAAATAAATTATAATTATATTTTTTGACAACTTCACATTAATTTTATCTGTTTTTTTTTTATTTCATTTTTTTGTCCAGACCAATTATCCTCCGGTTTGGGCCTCGAGAACCATGGTGCAGCGGGGTCAGTCGGGTACCCTCTATGGAAAAAGGAAAGTGTCAGACATGCTGAATCAAATATTTATTTATAATCACCGACTGAACCAGCGACTGTTGCCAAAATAGTAAATCGCAGTAGCAATTTACTTTAACCCTAGAAATCTTTTTTTCTTCTTTGTTCTTTAAGGGGATTGCCAGATTAAAGAGAATGCCATACTGACCATAGTTAATGCCCACGGGACCACGAAACTAAAGTTAATACCTGTGGGACCACGAATGTCAGTAAACATAAATCAAATCGGCGTGTAAACAGAACGAAAATCAAGACAGAATTTAGGTGATGAAAGCTAAACTGAAGGGGAAAATTACATAAAGAAAGTTATATGGTGGAAGAAAAAAAATGATTTCAGGGTATATAATGAACCGCTTACATGATTCACAATAAAAAAAAATTCTGCAATAACATTTTCATTATTAAATAGAATCTCTGAATTGTTTGAATGAAACATATCATGTTTATAAGGTTTTTGTGTCTCTAGCCTAAGCAGTTCTTACATTCATTGCTTTAAACAGAAATACAAGTTCGGGAGCCGTTCTCTGTTCGTTTGCCATAACCCTGCAACCTCGAAATAAAAATATATGTCTTACTTCCTGGGAGGCTGCCCCCGTCTGTCCTAAATTGCTTCCGGCGCCCCTGCCTCCATCCGATTAACGCTATATACTCACTGCCAGGGGTGTAATCGGACAGAGCAAAAGGTTGCAATAAAAATACAACTAATAGAATTAGGTTGAATAAAAATGAAAAAAAACAATGGATGAACAAAAAGGAATCATTGAGAAGCAAAGACTTTGATGCATCATTTTTCAATTATTCACATTGTTGAACTTTTATCGATGGTCTATTTCGCTGATTCGTTCGATAATCATAAAATTATTTTGAAGATACAACTACTAAAATATTTAGCGCCTAATCTTTCTGCAGACCGCTTTAATGGTCGGTTTTTATAGTTAGGAAAGAGGAAAAAACATGAAAGACTCCATTTACGAAGTTATCTTCTTATCTCTGTAATCTACATAAAGTACATTCTTTTGGGGCCTTGACCAGGGCTAATCCTACAGTTCTTGGCAACCCAGCAAACTGAACTCAGCCTCTTTTTAAGTATTGTACAGGATGGTGTGAGAGTTGCGAAAAGATTTAAAACAATCATAATTTTTCCTATTGAACTACCGTAGCCATCAAAGATGGCAAAGGACTGTATCCTCTTTTTACATGTGCGTGTGTTTGTGCCTTCGTTCAAGTGTTTGTTTGCTTCTTCGTTTGCTCCAGCGCTCCTAGCCATACCGTTTTGTCTAGAGATTTGAAAATTGGCATTAATACCCCATCAGACCACTCCTAACAGTATTTTAATTTTATTCTTGAAAAGAAAAGCTATTCTGACTTTTTTTGCGTGTGTATGGGGGAGCGTCTTGAGCTTATGGGTTTATTAGTAATAACATTTAGATTCTCTTGAATTTAGATAATTCTAGATATTATTTTACTCTTTTTTAGATGTTTTCCCGTGGAAAACGCCAATGATGTCATGAAAAGAATTTAATGTGACCATATTTGTTCTTCGATGGAATTTTTACATGATTTCAAAAGTTAACGCTACGGTTGTTCAGTTACTGACTATGATAGTGTGTTTTAATAATTTTTGGTTTTCTTCTTCTCAAATATATAAATGTACCCTTGAGAACTCATCATGGAAAAGTCAACAACATGATAACGAATGAAAATGATAGAATTTCACTTTGAATACCTTTAATGTTAATACAGGAAGCATATTCTCATTATTTGGAGTGTGGACACTTCCATTCAAGTCTATGATTCGTCGTTTCTGGACGCGTTTTTGAGAATAGGGCACCGCTGTTTATCACCTACAAACAGGGAGACCACGTTCAGTCCGGAATGCAGAAAATGATATACACGTGCAGAGGCGTAGATAATCTTTGAAAAATGTTATGCAGGATGTTATTAAAAGAACGAAAATTTGTGAAGTTGAAAATGGTGTACTTGAAGAGAAGCAATTTTCGGTACACAGGCAAATTGAATTCTCCTCGTTTATATATTTCATTTGTAAAAAAAACTACATCAAAAAGCATTAAGACTGGAAAGATATTAATGTTCTAAACCCCTCAGCGACTTTTAAGCAATCCTGCATTAAAAACTGCAGAAAATATCACCAAATCAATCAACATGGGTTTCTTCGTTCATGAGAGATTCCTTTGCTGATTATTTCTTTCAGTTTCACCACAGCAGAAAATATTTAACTGTCAGATATTCCTGAAAAATCCCACTCTTCATCAGAGGATTTTCTCATAGTCAAGCTCTGAAACTGGAGTTGATTTTATTTTCCTTCTGTAAGAACAAGAACAACAAAAACAGTCCTCACCAAAATTAGAGGTGTAAACCGATGTGTAAAATCCACATCGTCTACCGTTAACTCACGATCAAATAGAAGACTGTTTGAGCTAAATTGACAAGTCTTATGTATCAACAAAAATTTATCATACTGATACATAAGAGCTCGTTTAATTCTAATAAATGAATACATTTAAACAAAAAAAAGTACTTTTATGATTTTCAAAATCATATCAACAATACCCAAGTTACAACAATCATCTTCAGTCGGAACTAGGTTTGATTCTGCAGCAGCCAGGCTTGTTTTAATCCTTTAATTATACGTTTTATTTCCCAACTCTTCATTAGAATTTGGAAAGTCCTACTGACTCAGATACATAACAGGCGCCCTCTAGTCCTTGGTGCCTTAGGCGTCTGCTCGTGTTGTCGGTCCCTTGAGCCCAGCCCTTGCTTCAGCTCGTGACTCGCCTCCGTTCTGTTTCTTTACACATTGAATCCTTCCCTTCCAAGGCGCATACCTGGGTGAAGCATATGGAGATCTTTGGATGCCCTGTCGTCAAAATTTCTGATGTAGTCCAGGGGAAAAAACAAAATGTGATAGGGCTGTGATCAACTCGGCTGCAGGAGCTGTCGGAAGTGTTTGAGTGCCTTAAGAGTATCACTTCTCAATGCCAGGGAATGCAATCAGTCCAACTATTTTATCCATTGCTGGGGAGAAGAGATGGATTCATGACCTTCCGAAGGTTATTGGTGCGGAGTGAACATGACTAGCTTTGACCAGAATTTGAACACAGAACGCCTGTTCCATTAGTCTACGCCGTTACCGACTACGCCACCGGTTCATATGTCCTTGTCTAAATTAGCATAAGCAATCGAAGACGGTGCAGTTGTACCTACATTCAGTTTATTTCTTATCCAGCCACATTACATTCACATGGTCTGAGTAATATAACTATGAACTGTATACAGTAACCAGTTCAATACTATGTACTAACGGTACTTTAAACTACCACATATTAAAAACCGTCAACCAAAACTGTCACAAAAATGGCCAACATAGGTTTCTTAATTAAGTCCTAATGGCAGGCCACACCAACTTGAAACTGGCTGAACCTCGGCCTCTTTTAAGTATGGTATTAGAAATGGTTAACGAAAAGTCTCACCAAAACTGTCAACATAGATTTTTTCCAGTTTTTATGTTGGTCTAGCTAGCTGGCTATGTATATATGCTTCACAAATATGGGCTAGACGAGGTAGAGGGCTGGAAATTCAAGTATTTACTCCTTATTATACCTAGAACAGATCCGCAAATTGAGAACTATGCAACGTGCTCATGAAAGAATTATGCTGGGCCTATATGGAGAGACCACAAGACAGCACAGTACATCTGAGAAAAGACAAGAGTCAGGGACATCATAGAATCCATTAAAAATCTCAAATGGCGGTGGGCTAGCCATGTTGCAAGAATGGTGGACAACCAATGGACATTACGACTCACAACATGGATCCCCCAAGATCACAATGCAACCGAGGCCAACAGAATATTAGATGGAAAGACGAACTAGTTCAGGAAGTACTGGCTCCGCGACGCCCATGATAGAGAAGTGTGGCAAATCTTTGGGAAGGTCTATGTCCAACAACGGACGTTAAAAGACTGATGATGAGACCTAGAAAAAAATGTTTGTTTTATTTTTTCAAACTTCCGTCTTTGAGTCGGTTTCGAAGGCAAGTTCAATTTGAAATGTAAATGTATGCTAAATTGATCCCTTAGTTTGTGTCTGGCGGCATTGACTCTAGTTTTTCGAAACATTCAGCCTTTTTAGTCATCACAGCAACAAAAGGCAAGAGTAGTAAATTATTCATTGATCGCTTCTTTTTTCTGATTTTTTAAATAGATCACCCCCAACATGGCCTGCTGCCAGAAAACACTGGTCTCATGATAGCTTCTTCAGAGTGACTAAACATACCTTTTTTTTATTTTCTTTTATCGATTGATTTAAGACTTGAGTGTCCCTTGTGGTAGGTGTAAGTCAAATTTCTATCATTCAATAAAAATTATCATTTACCTAAGCGGCTTTATGTAGGTTACTTGTCTTTATATTGCATTTAAACGGCATTATAATTATCTCCCGGGTTAGAACACAGTCTGTCCTGCTATTTCGAAAATTTTATTAAAATAATCAAACAAAATTGTTACCATAAATGTCAATATAGGTATATTCAGTTTTCACGTTGGTCTGACTGGCTGTCTATGTATGTATGTATGTATGTATGTATGTATGTATGTATGTATGAATCATGTGTACAGAGATATGAAGCTAGATGGATAATAATTCAGATTTGCTTCCCAATAGATTTATAAAAAACACTTTTTTTGCTTTTTAAACCCCCAATACAATTTTATTTGGTGGTTCACTTTGCAATGTAAGTTTATGCTAAATTGACCCCTTAGTTTGTGTCCACTTGTTTGTTTTTGTTTTGTTTTGTTGTTTTTTTGTAAAAATTCGGACTTTTTATTAATCACTCTCCAATTACGAGGACAAGTGATGCCTGTCACTGTGATAAATAAAGAGATATAGAAGAAGTCATGCCAGATCACTTGTAACAAAAGTTGGCAGGGCAGGAATTACGATAAAATAACTTATTCGTTGATCACCACATTGATCTCCAATGTTTTGATTGCTCAATTGCAACACAGCATGCTGACAAAAGACTTGACGGTTTCTATTGGGTGACTAACCAAACCAGTTCTAATTTATTTTACTTTTGGCTCTCAGGATTATGGTTGTCTCCAAGACTAAAGAGCCAAGTCTGCACTGCTTTTTCATCAATAGCAGGGTGTAGATTCATGCCTTTTCAAAAAAAGCATTTGTGTGAAGAAGACGTCTCGGCTATTCTTTGAATCCAATTCATTGATTCTTTAGTCTGAGTTTGCTAACCGCTACATGACTTGCATACATGCCGTGTTGGGGGTGACCAATTAAAAATCTTTTTGAAGAATGGGTGATCAATGAATAAGTTACTTGTTTTGCCTTTTGTTGAGCAGTAATCACTAAGATGTTCTGAATTTTCAAAAAGAAAAAAGCAGGCACTAACAAGGGATCAATCTAGCGTAAACTTACTTTGCAAACTGAACCCCCAATAAAGATATATGCAGGAGAGGGGTTAAAACGATTTTATATATATACTGGGGTTGCTAATTTCAAAGTCTTTCTTGTTTTGCTTTTGCAAACTTATGTGCCCAACGTTGACAATATTTAGATTTAAATAAATTTCATGTTTTAAAAATCTATGTTGCGAATTGAGATCTTTTAATTTTTCCCAAATTAGTTAATAATTGTTAAAACTGAAAAATCTCATCTGAATTTATAACCCTGAGCCGAATTGATTTGTTAACTGGAGAAACCTATTCCGTCGGTGTTCGTTAGCTGATTATAATTAAGTCCAAATGTATTAAACTACTGTACTAGACAGCGTATAAGACCCGACCCCCTCTACGAAAAATGACTCTTAAAAACACAATTACAATTCTTTTTTTTTAGAAAATCATAACAAAAAGGGTTAATATATTTATAGTCTCATCTTTTTAGAGTGTTTAAGCCAAAAGATTGACAATACACTCAAATTGTCTGCGCTACACTCATTGGGCCTTCATTGAAAACTCGCAACCAAAACTGTCATCACAGCTGTCAAAATAGGTTTCTTTATTTTTCGAGTTTGTCTGGCTGGCTGACTATCCGTATATCACGCGGACAGGCTGCACTAACGTAGCTATAGGGCTGGAATTTTAAATATTTTTCCGTATATCTTGTATCTTATCTTTTGTTTTCTCAAAATTACCCACAGACACGTTTCGGAGAGGGTTTACATAATTTGATCCCGTAGTTTCAGACATTTTTTTAGTGATCAGCGCCCTGCAAAAAGAGAGAGAAGTAACTTATACAGTAATCTACCTTTTTACATTTTTTTCCTTAATTGATCGCCCCAGCACGGTCTGCTGACAAAAGACGCCGGTTGCGTAATGGTTTCTATGGTGTGACTAACCAGACCTGTTCTTTTGTTATTTTCCTAGCAAGGAAGGAAAAAAGTAAGTATGAAAAAGAAAGAATTGCTTTTTGAAAATATAAATAGATACAAGGTAAATTGATTTTTATAATGAAAACTCAGGTAAACAGAATTTTTTCCCCTTAAATATAAATAGCTATGATTATTTTCACAGTAACCGTGGCGGTCCATTGAATTACAGAAAGAATTTTGAAGTAAAAGTTGATTTTCTAAAACTACAAAGGAAACTGACTAAGTATAAGTATGTATGTATCTATATAACTATATATCTATCTATCTATCTATATATATATATATATATATATATATATATATATATATATATATATATATATATATATATATATGAATGTATAATTTTATCATATAAATCACTACAATCGGCCAATATGTTTTTGTGCGTCGAGCATTTTTCAAGTAATTAGATGTTGAAGATGTATTTTGCACACGACGCTCTCGGGATTTCCATTTTTATTCTACTCTTGGTTTGTTATTTTATTGAAGTATTAATATATATATATATATATATATATATATATATATATATATATATATATATATATATATATATATATGTATATATATATATAATCTTATCATATAAATCATATATATATATGTATATACATTTATGTAAATGTGTATATTTACACATATATATACATAGTGCATGTGATTATATATATATATATATATATATATATATATATATATATATATATATATATATATACATGTATGTACGTATGTATGTATGTATGTATCAAATCATTTTTGAGATAAAAAAAGAATTAGTTCTATCAGTGCAGAGAAATCAGATTTATGATCAATATTTAATGAGCTCTAATTAAATTCTTTCTGCCTAAAAATCTATGGTAATTAATATCTATCTATATACGTGTATGTGTCCGTTTGTACCCCTTCTCTCTTTCTCTCTCTCTCTCTCTCTCTCTCTATATATATATATATATATATATATATATATATATATATATATATGTATATATATATATATATATGATATAAAATATGCATTTTTCAATCATACGTGTGCATTTAATTGCTGATATAAGAAAATTTAGGGGAGATTTGTTCACAGATTTCTTGTAGCTTGCAGCTAGGCCAGTGGGAAAGTTTATTATGCACAAACCTACAGCTTTTATTAGAATCCGAATGAATGTAATCAATTCAGAGTAAACACATTTCTCAAAGGTTGAAAATTAGTAATTTATTGTAGTTCATTAATTATATTAAAAATGAAACGTTGAAAATCGGGATCCACCAGAATATTTCCTTTATAGATGGGGTTTTCAAAGTTTCAAAACTAATGTTCTGTATTTTATCTTTGCCAACTCTATGAACTGATTTAAAGAAAACACTATCTTTAGTCACTCTTCAGTCACTTAGGGTCACTTAATTCCTTATAAACGCTGTTAACCGATTTGAAAATTGATCTTAACATGAAGTTCCACCGTCCAAAGAACTTTCAACTTTTATCGCAGATTAGTTTATTTGATTATAAATAAATTATTAATTACAACTTAGAATTCATTTTGGAATTTATTTCATTATAACGCCTTCAATTGTTTCAGATAAATTGTTAGAATTACAGCTTGTAATTCAGATCTACCGTAATTGGAGTATTGGTCACGGAAATAAATTAGTCTAACCTCAAAATCTACTTGTAGATTTGCTGGTAAGTATTTACATATATACGTGTATCCAGTCCAGATATAAAAATCATTCAACTTTTGTATGTATATACAACTTATCAGTTCCAATAACATTCAATAAACAGACTTCGATATGCAAATTTTATGATTTGCAGTGAATCCTAATTTCTGTGTATGAAGAGCCCACCGAACCTGAAGTGCCTCTGAATCCTCCATGTCTAAACCTGGCTCAAGGTACACGTACAAAGTAATTGATTACCTACTTTCCTACGTTCATGAGTTGATAAGAATACGTGAAAATAATTTTGTCTATGAAAAAAAGAAATAAGTAACCCAATTTGATCACGAAAGACTCGCAACGTGACACGTGGTCAGACGAATCATGTTTCCAGCGCTTTCGAATAGATGACTGAATTCGTATTTGGAGGAGGCTATGGGGATCCAGCCAGTCAACGGGATTTAGTGCAAGTTTTTATGGTTTAGGCAATTTCTGAAATATTAGGAATGATGAATCGGGCCATGATTACAGGGGTTACCTCTGGGTTCGTTAATCTGTGGGCGTTGTATCAGTTGGAGCCTGGAAAGAAGCCCGAGCAAGCTGTTGTGATTATTGCCTTGAAGACTGAACTATATTTCGGATTACCTTGTTGTACAACGGGAAACACACAGTCCTGTGCTACGACGTTCAAGATTGTGTATTCAGTGTTGTGTAAGAGGGTAAGTAGAAAAGAAAGCGGACTCTCAACTGATAAGGAAACTGAATAGAAACATTTGTTGCTAGGATGATAAGAATTGGTTGTTCATTTGCGTTTATTTCATTGGATGTTACCAGGATAGATAGATAGATAGATAGATAGATAGATAGATATCAATAGATGAACACATAGACAGGTAGATAGATATTGACATGAATAGATAGATATATAAATAGATAAATAGATGCTGACAGACTGATAGATAGATAAATAGATATATAGATATTGATGTATATATATATATATATATATATATATATATATATATATATATATATATTGACACACATATGTATATATTGACACACATATTTATATTGACATATGCATACATATGTATATATATATATATGTGTGTGTGTGTGTGTGTATATATATATATATATATATATATATATATATATATATATATATATATTGACAGACTAGTACAGATAGATTGATAAATAAAGATAGATAGATATGGACTGTGTGAGATGGATAAGTAGATAGATAGATAGATAGATAGATTGATATATCGATGGATAGATATAGGCAAACTTGGGTAGATAGATAGATAGATAGATAGATATGAATAGGCTGGAATAATAATAATAATAATAATAATAATAATAATAATAATAATAATAATAATAATAATAATAATAATAATAATAATAATAATAATGAGGAGGAGGAGGAGGAGGAGAAGAAGAATAAAAAGTAACAAACGAAAAATAGAGGAGTTTGGAGGGGAAAAGTTGAAAGAGAAAGGTATAAAGAAGAAGAAGGAAAATATCTAACACAATAACATTCTCCCCCCCCCCGAGGTGGAGGGGTTATTAGATCGCTAACTGATCAATAAGTCGGCCAAGAGTTCGTATGTACAAAAATATATTTTTCAAAGATGTTGAAAGGTTTTGTTTTTTTTTCAAATATTAGCGCCTTCGTGTGTTTATTTGTGTTTGCTAGTTTCAGCTCTCCTGGCCATACTGTTTAGTCTACAGACTTGAAAAAATTGGCATCAATGCTCCACTGGACCCTTTTTAAGAATGTTTTTTCTTTTGATTTAGAGAAAAAAGCTTTTTTGATCTTTTCGTTGCCTTATCCTGACGGGTCCATTAATAAAATCTACATTTTCCAGAATATTCTAGATGTTTTTTTTTGTTTTTTTTTACTGTACTTTAGATGCTTTCTCTCTATAAATCATGATGCAGGGTTCAAGGTTCAAGTTTGAAATGAAGAAAAAAAGTAATAATAATAATAATAATAATAATAACAACAACAACAACAATAATAATAATAATAATAATAATAATAATAATAATAATAATAATAATAATAATAATAATAATGTAATCATGTGTTTTGGGTTTCGTTTCTACACCACTAATTATTACTGTGTTGAAATCATAGGCCCAAATGTCTATCTGTCTGTCTATCTATCTATCTATCTATCTATCTATCTATCTATCTATCTATTTATTGGATGAATCGCTAACCCTTAACACCCGATCGTTCATAAAAGTAGTATTACAGCAATAGATTAAGGGCAGAATCATTGGATCAGAATTCATAGTCTGTAAGCATTCAGCACGGGGCCTTTAGAATTGCGGGGTTTGTAGGAGATTTTATTCGTAGTTTTTCCAACACTTATCTATCCCTGCATTCTCAAGGGAATACCCAACCTCATCCTCAAACAGAAGAGGGTAACACTCTTATATAATGATCAAATCATTAACACGACGCAAAAACACGTGCAGGAATAGTATCTTTATTTAGGATTCCATTTTGGCTTTTTTGTGACCAAATTTGACAAATCTGGCCTTTTTGAATTGCATTTGGCCATAAATCTTTTGATTTGGCCAAGTGTAAATTTTTGACTTCGTTGCAGTAGTATTTTTTATAAGTTTTTTTTTGGTGTTTGCTGTATTGCAATCATATATAAGCAACCATTGATTACCGCCACCATGGGCACCGGTTTAAATACCGTTGCTGGGTTTACTTTTCTCCATATATTCATGCTATATATTTGCATATATTTTTCATACTAGTATCTACCTTCATCTTGATTTTTCAGTTGCTTTTTATAATTGAGACTTTAATTTGGATACTCACACCGTCACAGCAGAAGTTGCCATAAACAGTTACCGAAGGTTCAAGATGAAGGTAAATAGAAGTATAAGAATATTCTTAAAATTAATAATGGATGATTTACAATACTTCATCTAATAGAAATTTGAAAAAATAAGGAAAAGAATTGCTTCATGAATAATTTTAGCATTTGGCCATTTTTGCAAGTTTTGGGTTTGTTTTTTGCCAGAATTGTGTCCAACTATCTGGTAACTCTGATGCATACGTAGTTTTGATATGATAGATTGTTTATTTAATCAAGACAAAGGATATACAACTATTCTTTTACAATCAAAAGTTTGTGTTATCAAAGTGAAATCAAACCCTTTTTTAACAAAAAATACAATAAAAACCTAGTTTTAATCTGATCAATAGTTTATTCAATCAAAACATAGATAAAAACAACTTTTTTTATAATCAAAAGGTTTATGTAATCAAAGAGAAATCCAACTACTTTTTTACAAAAAGTAGGTAAATTCTGCCAATTAAACAATTTCACCTACTCGGCGTAACACCTACATACTTATCTCGCATACCTAGTTATACGAAAAGATAAGTAGGCGTCATCATCACCGTCATTATCATCATCATCATCAGTTTTTTCAGGTTGGACTGAGGCTTTTCCCATTTAGGGGTGACGCACTGGCCAATTAAGCCCACGCAGTGGCTAATTAGGCTCAGCCATTGCCACCATTTTCTGATGAGCTGGTTTTCAATTCAGACTTGTACTGCTTCTAGACTGATTGCCTCCTGAGAGACACGATGAAGATATAATTGTATATGCATATACATACTCGGCAATCATTGGATTAATGCATTTTCTTGAATTTCTTGAACGACTATTTTTGAATCGGCTATTTTGAATGGCTAAAAGTGACTACATTAAGATAAAAATGGCTGAGTAGGTTCCATTTCAAGGTAACAGTATATGCTTCAAATACTCATAGATAGACCATAAAGAGTATAGATGAAAAACGTATTGATGATATATTGTCGTTTACAAATAATATTATCAGAAATCTAAAGATAATAACGTTGTTTTTGTTTATATAAAACAATTTTATTCATGTTATATGTATACATTCATATTCATATAGTATAATTATACAACGTGTTGATAAGCTATTGACAATTTAATCAAAATAAAAGCTTTGTTCAAGATGACGTTGGTAAGCCCTCCGGCCACCCGTCACCACACATCTAATTCTAACAACGTATTCATCTGAACCGTTAAAATAGAGTGTTTAGAGCGTTTATTGAACAACCGTTGCAATCATAGATGGTGAAGGCCTCTAGACTCCTTCTGATTTTTTTTTTTTTTTTCATCAGGGAAAAAATTTTTTTTTTTACCTTTTAGGGGGCCTTACGTTGATGGATTTATTAATAACGTCTAGATTCTCCAGAATCTAGATGTTTCTAGATGTTTCTAGATGCCTTTTACACTCACGCCAGTGATGCCAAAATCAGATTTTATTTTAACCATATTAATTTTTCGATGGAATCTTTTTACACGACTCAAAATTTTGACGCTACGGTTGTTCAATTATTGATTGTGTTGGAGAGTAACATTTTAGCTCGACATTTACGTGGAAATTGAATCTTGCCACTTTCAGCGATGCAAAATAGCTAACCTCCTTAGATCTAGACACTTTCAGCTGTTCAAATAGTCGTTCAAGAAATCCAAGAAAATGTATTATTTTAAAGATTGTGTGTGTGTGCGCTCATGCGTCAAATTAGTAACCTGATTATATTACTAATGACATAAATATATACATATATATCTGGACATTTATCTCTATAGATGTTCAGCTAGTTTTAGAAACAAACAACCAAAACTGTCAACGAAGGTTTCTTCAGTTTTTACGTAGTTCTGGCTGGTTATGTATATATGTATCACGCATTCAAGCCACATAAATAAAGCTATAGGACTGAGGATATTTTAAAGAATACTCTTTGTAATCATTTGTAACATATCATTTTTGTGTTTTCAACAGCGTTCCTTGGGAAGAAGTTCGGATTATAGACAGGGATGCAGCGCACACCAACATGTTAACTGAGTGTACAAGTAAAACAATGTAGAGTTCAACACGATGTGGTTTTCGATACTCACCAGGGACAACGGTATGGATATCCAGGCTTAACAAGGAAAGGAAGGGATAATCATCCAAATTCGACATTATAGCTAATCTAGGGCTAATCTTTTTACCACCATCAAATTCGGATAATCCACTTGAAGAAGGCTGCAGAATGGACCGGTGGGAATTTTGTGTGAACTGCACAAACACCAAGAACGACTTCAACCAAAGTCTTTGAAAACAACACTCGTCTTTAGAAAAAGCGATTTTTCCTAATTTTAATGGACGAGTTATCTCCCGTTGGAAAGTTCACGGCCATGGCTGAATTTCTGAGCAATAGTTTTTCTAGGAGAAGAAGAAAGTATCTTTTTAGATACTCAGTTTGAGAATTAGTCTTTTAGTTAAGTTCCATGTTTCTGTTCCGTGGACGGCAATCGGAAAATACATTAATTGTATTCTTTTCCTTTTTTTATGACTAATGGGATTTTCTTGTTTTTTATTAACATTATTTTCATCTTATCCTCCTTTGCGTATCTCAAACATAATTCATTTTTCAAAAAGCATAAATTAACTCATTTCTCGAGTCTTCATTTTATTTATATCTTTGAGTTATGCAAGAAAACTTGGAACGTCCGAAATAGCGCAAAAAGTTATCACAAAATCCTTCTAGCTCACATAAATTTAGAAACAAAAGTCCTACAATATAGAAATTATAATTTTGTAACAATGTTTCTTTATTGAACATGTCTACCACAAAACCACTTTCTTCAATAATAGGGAAATACATAAATGTCTGTGTAAATTAAGTCATTCACTCTTCATGTTTCATCCAATCTTCATTCACTCCTCTTGTTACATTCTCCTTCAAAATAATTTCATTCACCTTGGATGAATCATTCACCGGTTTGAGAAGCACTGGGCTGAGATGCATTACACACAACCGTTTTTTTTTTTTAATATTATCTGATGATAACAGACAAGCACTTCGAGCCGTGTTCCTCAAAATGGAGATTCCCAATCTCTTGAGGGTCCACAAAAGTTCTCTCCGTTACAGATATACAAATTTAACTCTAATACTACAATCACGACTACCGCACATTACCGTAACATATGAGACATGATAACTGTATAAGCACTCCTAAATATACTAAAGTAACTTAATTACTACAACTACTTTTACTCCTACCATACGTTATAATAAGAGTTCTACAAGCAGAACCAGTAGCTGAAAACCAAGTGCCGCTATTAAAAAGATATCAAATTGGCTAAAACGGCATTTTTGATACTAAGAAAAAGGTAAGGGCCAAAGCATCCAATTCTCCATTCGTGCACGTGCGTATCTATCCGTCTATCTATCTATCTAACTATTTATCCATCTGTACTGATATCGATAACAATCTACCAAGCCCTACCTAGCAGTTTTGTTGTTTTCTTTGATGATAACAGACCCCGACAAATACGTAGAGGTTAACAGTGATGTGCGCAGACTTCCAGAAGGGTAGGGCTCAAAGGGCCAAAGGTTTAGTTGAAAAAAAAAAGCACTTTAACATTTAGTTCTCAAGCTAGGGACTGCAGACCCCTGAAGGTCCACAAAGGTTCCCTCGGATTCAAATCGTTCCAAGATACAGCAAAATCGGCATCTGCCTTGATATACTCGACAGACATCATTTAGTTTCCGTGTAAGAACCATTGCAGGCAGACCTTTGATGGCTTTTCCAACATGTATATTTATTCCCTTTGGTCTGGATAAAGCACTTATAAAACTACGTTTCAAGTCTCATAGGACAGTTTATAGATGCTTCTGACGCAGTTTTTCTTAAACCCTTTTCTCCACGGACCCCTTAATGTTCTCGGAACATATGTGTAGATTCCCAAGGAGTTGACTGATCATAGTAAACACAAGCCATCACAAGTTTTCCAAAACTACATCTATTTGGGGAAAACACCACGTGAGATTCGCTGATGACGTTTTCATGACGTCAGAAGCATCAGAAGAATTGCAGAACATATTGACCGATCTAGATATGGAAAGTGGAAAAATAGGTTTAAAGATGGACAGAACAAAGACAAAAGTATTGTTCAAAGATAAAGCCCCCTCCCAAAGACCAGAAGAATAGACGGTAAGTAGAGTTTGTCGAATATGTTTATCTAGGAGAGATGACAAAGATCTCGAAAACGATATGAAACGACGCATGACGATCAACTTGAAATGATTTGGTATGAATAGAGACGCATTGAAAAGTAACATACCAATGTGTTCAAAGTGTGAAGTATACAATGAATGCATGATACCAGCTATGACTTACGGGTGGGAACTAACAAGACAAACTGAGAACCAACTTAGAATCGGACAGAGATTGAAAAGAAACAACGCGAATCGAGCGAAAGACTAGAGTGAAAGCTATCATACAAATAATCAAGCAATAAAAATGGGGATGGGTGGGAAACTTGACAAAAAGAGATAATAACCGACGGAGCAGAAAACTAAATGATTGTTGTCCATGGGACTATAGATGCAATAGGAAAAGCAAAACCAAACACAAGACGGAGGAATGAGATAGAGGTTTTGTCAGTAAGATATGGCAGAGGTTGAGAAAGAAAATGGGAAAGGCCTCAGTCCGTGATAATACCTTGAGTTAATTCATTTCAAAATTTGCATAGACAGTTCAAAACTGCACTGTTTTATTTTGTACGGCAATACCTTAACTGTAATACATCAAAACCCCACACCGCCACGTTTTAGGGTTAAAAATGAGTGAGGGTCAAGTGACTCCAAAATAAAATTTTGAGTGCAGGGAGGAAATTGGGGGGATTCTGTGGTAGTCTGGGGCATTCCCTTCAAAAAAATTTCAAAAATTATGAACCAAAAATTGGCAAAAACTGCTTTTGAATGAATATCTACCACTGAAATTAAGTTGTCTATAAGTCTATTTAAAACATGATTGAATGTTTTGTCTGTGATCTTTTAAAACAATGCGAGTTCCAATATTCTGTAAAAAATATATGAATCTAAAACTTTTCATGAAATGCTAAAGAATCTTCCTTTCATGTAAATGAACGTGAAAATGTATCAAAATACGTATCTTAACTTGAATGTGTGAAATTCGGAAGGTCTGAAAGCCACACTTCTCAAAACCGTATTATTCAAGGTATTCCTGTACATTCTAAGAGTGAAAGGAAATGAATGAAAGGTCAATAGCGTTGTTTCATTTTTCTTTTTACAAGTCTCTTTGAAGTTAGGTTTAATGGTAAACAGCTGGATTCTCCTATCTGCTTCAGCATCCAGCCTATTACGATGATTAGTTCTTATTGTAGTGTACTGAACCAGATTCATTGGGGGCAAAAGGAGCAATAAACCTGGGCCCCCTCCATACAAAAATTTGATAATTGAAAAATCAGTTTCTTTAATGCGAAATAAATGCAAAAAATTGTCTTTCTTTGGGTCAAACTCCCTGACTTCATTAAAATCTAAAAGGTAAAGAAAAATGAATCCCTGTTTGAATTTCGTTAGACAGGGTGTATCAATCATAATATATGATGTGGTTGGGTTATTTTCCTCGTCTATATGTTAATTCTTTAGCATAAAGAACCAACAATTCTCGTTGAATGCCGGAGGGTACACGGCCGAAACGTTGTAGAAAAGATAAACATGTTGACGAGGGAAATAGTCTGACGCCATCATACATTGTGATTAAAATAGAATCAATTTTCCCCCTGCAATTTTATCAAAAAACTACGTGTCTCATTTCAACTCCTTTATCAGTAATTCCTGGAAATGGGATTTGCAAACTTCAACAAAATAAGTCGACCTGAAGTGTGTGAGTGGATTCGTCTTCAGTTTTTGCGTACGTCACCGTGTCACTGTTATTCGTGCATGACGTCTCTGGTTTTGGCCTGTTCATTGCTGTCTGCCATTGTTGTCACATACAAAGATGAAGTCAAAACTCAATAGAAGGATTTTTACAATTATTTCTGCTTCGGATTCATTTTGAAATTCATTTGATTAAATCGCCTTCTATTCTTTTAGATAATTTAATAGAATTACTGCTTGTTATTTGGATCTACAGTAAATGGAGTAGGGCTTACGAAAATAGAGTAATACTGCTAGCTTTGTAGGAGGGATCGAACTTTTTCTTACGGACCACAATATTTGAATTGCACCTTTATTTATTTATTGTTAATGTTCTTAAGCTATTCTCTCAGAAATTTGTATTACTTGAAATCTACTCGTAGTTTAGTTGGCATTTATTTCCATGTATATATGTATTTACCTCAGATCCATAACCCGTTTAACCTTTCTATCTATGTATGACTTGTCAGTTCCAATTATATGCAATGAACGGTCTTTGATGTATAAATTATGTGATTTGCCGTGTATTTTAAATCCTGTGTATGCAGAAAATCCTGCTCGACATAAATACATTAGGCAAGAAGAAAAGTACATCGATAACCTTTCCTGTTTTTTTTATTTATTTTTTTTTATTTAGATACCGTCAGCCAAAACTATTAACAAAAGTTTCTTTAGTTTTCAAGTTTGGCTGGCTGGCTATGTATGTATGTATGTATGTATGTATGTATGTATGTATGTATCATGCACACAGTCACACGAATGGAGTTAGGGGCTGAATATTTAACCATTTCTCATCATTTCTAGTAAAAAAAATGTTTTTGTTTGTTCCATGACGCCCATAGGTTTTTAGTGGGTGTGTGAATTACAATGTAAACTTTCGCTAAATTGGCCCCTTATTAAATTTTTGACAAAAGAGATTGATCTTTTGATAATTTTTGGACATCTTCTTCTTCGGAACGACTTTACCTTTATTAGATTTTTTAAATGAGTCTCACGAACAACTAGGTTTCTGCAGATTTCGCTGCTGTAACATTTGTATCGGAAGTTTTACAATTTTAAATTGCAAATTTTCAGATATTTTGGGGGGCACGCGTGATAGCCCTTATTAAACCGGTAACAAAAACAGTCAACATAGATTTCTTAAGTTTTTGAGTTGATCTGGCTGGCTACATGGCTACCTAGCTGGCTGGCTACGTATCTATCACACGGATAGGCCACACCAATGAAGCTAGAGGGCAGAAAATCTAAACATCTTTTGGTCCCTTTTTTGTAACCGAAAGTGTCCACGTTTATTCTTCTAGTGATCACTACACATGGGCCCTATGAATGACTGGGGATCTGCGGACCACACTTTCAGAATAGTTGCTGTAATATTTTGTTTGACTAACCAAACCTATCATTATTATTTACAAGAGCTTTAAGAAAAATTCCACCGGGAGGTAAAAGAATGAAAAAGAGAAAGAAAATATCTTAGTTCACAAGTGGTTAACTAAAATAACAAAGCGAAAAAGTCTCATTTTACAGTTCAAGAAATTTCTCTTGTAATAAGATATTATTCCAGCGGAAATGTTCGCCCAGGGTGGCAAAGAATTTTTTTTCCTAGAGAGAATGTAAGCTTGGTCGGAACAACACAGAAAACAGCAAAAAGACCCTAAAATGAACTTTACGCTTGCTGTTGGAAAATAAGGCAAAAAAAAAGATAGGTCTACTAACTCACTCATTGAGGCCGTCTGTGAACAACGTCTTTTTGGCACCAACCATGATCAATTAAGAAATTGAAAAAAAAAAAAAGGTGATCAATGAATAAGTTACTTTTCCCGTCTTTTGTTGGATATCTAAAATGTCCGAATTTTCAAAAATATATGAACATAGCTGTGCACGAATTGGGGTCGATTTAGCATAAACTTACATTTTAAATTGAACCCTGATAAAAAAAAAAAGGAAATAAAAATAAAATTTAAAAAAAAAAAAATCTACCTAGGTGGTGATTTTGAAAAAAAAATTTTTTCTAGACATCATCATCATCATCATCATCAACATCATCAGTCTTTTAATGTCCGTCGTTGGACATAAATCTTCCCCAGGATTCGCCACAATTCTCTATCATGGGCGTCGCAGAGCCAGCATTTCCTGAATTTGTTTAGTTCATCTTCCCATCCTATGTTCTGTCGGCCTTGGTCTCTTACGTGATCTCTGGGAATCCATGTTGCGTGTCGTGATGTCCATCGGTTGTCTTTCATTCTTAAAACATGACCTGCCCATTGCCATTTGAGTTTTTTAATAGTTTCTATGATGTCTCAGACTCTTGTTTTCTTCCTTATATACTGTACTGTCTTGTGATCTCTCCATGTAAGGTTGAGCATGATTCTCCCATGCACACGCTGCATACTTCTCAGTTTGTTAGTCTGTCTCTTGGTTAGGTTTAATTTTCAGACCTCTAGCTCCATTGGTGTGGCCTGTACACGTGACACATACATAGATAATAAGAGCCAACCAGCTGGACCAACTTAGAAACTGAAAAAAACTATGTAGACAGTTTTATTGACGGTTCCTAACACATATCAATCTGGCTGTTAGTCAAACAATGGTGGGTGACGTAGGGTTCTAAGCGAGGTATACCCACTTTGCAGATCTTTCTCATGTTTGAAAACGACCCCTAAATTAGCCATATGCAATATGAATTGACCCAGGGGATTTAACAATGACGCAGAACCCCCAGTTGCACGGATCTACTTTGCTCATCCACGATTGACCCTTTGGTGCAACCCGAGTATAAATCCTAGATACAGCCTAATTGTATACCTATTTCTCAAAAGTCATCACTGTGAAAAAATCAAAGTTGCTGAAAGCAAAATGACCGTCTTCTGGCCGCATACCGTGTTGGGGAAGATCAAATAAAAATATAAAAGGGCTGAATTTAGTTGAGCAGCGATCACTAAAAAAACTTCTGAATTTAAATAACAAAACAAAACAAGCGTGAGTGCTACAGGACACAACCTGATGGGCCAATCAGCATAAATTTCCATTGCAAACTGAACCCCCTCCCTTACATGTACTCACCGAAAACCTACCCGGGAGGAAATTGAAAAAATCTTGTACATATAAAAAAGAATGAATGCTCAATTTTTCAGTTTTGTAGTTCCATTATATGTGTGCATATTGCATACACATCAAGCCAGCCAAGTAGACCAGCTTAAAAACTGAAGAAACCTATGTTAACAGTTTTGGTTGATTATTATTAATTGGGATTTTTTTCTCATTCAATAGAATAAAGTCAAGTTCTTGTTGCTTGCAGCCAGGTCAGTGAAAGTGTAGTGTAGAGATCGGTCTTATCTTGAGGAAGATTAATGGGATAACCATGGAGAGTCTCTAAGTGATTCCATTTACTTAAAGCACCTGGTATTCCCAAATAGTCACCCATCTAGGTACTGACTAGGCCCGACATTGCTTGGCTTCAAGAACCTGTGCATCCAGCGTTAGTTTTCTTCATTTCCAACGAAAAATCCAAAATG